>CM067381.1:69365019-69965019 GCA_034510155.1 Eucriotettix oculatus | reverse complement strand
CTGGACTTCAAATTTTCGATTATTTGCATTTTCTGTAGAAGCAGTTATTGCCGGAGGTGCGGTAATTGCGGCATCTAATTTGTTCGTCCATGTCAGGGAGGTTCATATTAGAAATTGTTTATGCCGACGGGCTCGCATCAAAAACTGCGCATTTCCGGCAAATGGCACTGCCAATAACAGGCGATTTAATCGAAAACCGCGGCTATTTGTTTTAAATTTCGCTGTCCAAACGCAAACCGCACTCTCTTTTTGGAGTAATGGGCGATTTCCGTTCGATTTGCCACGGGGCTCAGCATGTTGGGACGCAAAATTGCGTTCGTTGGACATGTGGGATCGAACTTGCATTGCACCGGTGCAGCTCCAAATGAAGAAAAGCTGCGACGACGTCGGCCTCCGGAAACCACCGCCCAGTTGCTTTCATTTTCCTTGGCGTATCGTGTATCTCATTATTTATCAGCATCTTAGGAATTCCTGTAGACGACAGCGCTTCAGTCGAAATCGATAAAGTTTGACGTAACGTATGCAATGGAAAGAAACCAAGTCACATGACATTATTTGTATTCTTTTTTTTTTGTTAACAGGCTACATGAGGGTGATCCTGAAACAGGCAACTCCCCTTTAATAGCATAGGAAGGGAATTGAAAAGGGGGGATGCGGAAGGTAGAGCAAGGTAGCCCTGCAAGGGTTAACTAGGGCCCCCGGGCTATGGTTTAAGGATCCTACCCGGTGTTTCACCTAAAGAGATGCAGGGAAAACCCTAGAAAACCTGCATCAGGTAGGTCGGGCATTGGGTACTATTCTCACGCCCTTCCCTATGAATGACGGGAGACGAGTTTGCTGTGGGGACGCAGCATTCCCTTCTCCGTGTCTCCACCAGTTTCAGGAGGCAGTTGGCCGACTGATCCAATGGGATCAGCGGACAACTCTTGCCATATGCCCACAGGAGTATATGCTACTTATTATGATTTTTCAGCAAATTGACTATGGTTTTTATAGAATTGGTTTCCATCGATTTAATAAAAACAGTATGTTTATATGTCTGTTTATTATTCATGGTATCTTAAAACTCGTGGGTAAATTGCAACAATTCCCGAAGAAAACACTGTGGCGCTGAGAAGCCCCCTAGGAACTTTTCCTTAAAAAAATTTCGGTCTCTGACATCAACCAAGGAGTGAGAGATGGATAATACGAGGCATTCCGCCATGTTGAATTGCGCCCAGTATGGCGGCTATTTGTTTACATTCTGTTAGACCTTACTCAAACGAATACTGTCGAATTAATTCGTTTTCCGGGAATCCAGAGATATATTTTGATTCAATTGACAGGACAATTTTATCCAATAATATTCCATGAGATGTTGAATACGAGTCAAACCAGTACGTTTGAAGTTGTAAAGAAATAGATGGAACCCTGGCTATCTACGCAACTATAAAGAATTTAAAATTCCCCCATGATTAATGGTACCCAATATGGTAACCTCTTCTTACGTTCTTGTAAGCCTTATTCGGAATATTGTAAACAAATACGCCGGTAACGGTGAGCTCCAGCTAGTTGTATATAAAAGGTAAAACCGTGAAAGAAATAAAAATAGAACTTATGGACCCTGTTGCAAACTTCGTTCATCGGCAGGGATAAAATGTTAAGAATCAAATATGTATTCACGACTGCGAACAGTACTACAGAAATAAACTTGCTGAACTTAGCCTCTTCCAGAGATACGTATATCAAGGCCTTCACTGACTCTTGTTTAATTCTCAGGTTGTGATGAGACCGTTTTTTTTATCTATTTCCACTGTTGCTAGTCCAGACGTTGGAATGTTATTCTTTGGTTGGATCGTTCATAATTTATTCTTCTTCCTTCTTTCGGTCTGGGCTTACCAGATCGACTGCGGACTGTCATCATTAATTTTTTCTACTAGAGAAGATAAAATATCTAATAACATCATGTGGTGATATACCAATATTGTCATTGACTTGACTAAGAAAATTAGGAATCATAAGGTAATGATCGCACATGTAAGATTTAAGTTGAGAGTCGACGATCACGTTTCTGCGATAATGTCCTTTCGGCCAGAGATATATCTTCTACAAACTGGACATGCATACGAACGAAAGAAGCTTTTTCAAGTAACGTAAACAATGATGCGTTTATAACAAATTTCGGCGTAAAACGAAACGAATATTTAATGGTAGGCAAAAAATATAAAAAACCATTTTTCCGACACGTATGACAAAATATTACGTTTATCCGTGCAATTTCCAAGTCCCAATTCATTGTGACACCATCGTAAAATTTTCCTATCCATCAACAATCACTCTTTTAATTCAATTTCATTGCCGCATTAGTTATTAAAGTCATTAAAGACTTTCTTATTATTATTTGGGGAACTATTTTTTTTTGGTTGGCAGTGAGGGTTTCAGAGTGTGGAAAGTGAGCAGGTCCAACATGCAAGCCCTTGTCAGAATTCGAACCCGGACCCGGGTCCCCTGTGATGCGAAACAAAACTAAATAATGTGGCTTGCCACAAATTGTTTCGTTCGAAAATAAAATTGAGGTAACTTGCATTTTCTTCGGTTATATTTTTCATACAACTTCGACTAGAACTAATAAAGTTTGAATATTACATTTCGGTGTGTTGTTTAGATCATCGTATTTTTTTCTCCTCTTTCTGCAGATTAGTATCGGCCGCCGTGATAAGAACAAATGACCTGAGGACAGAGAAAATGTTTATGATCGACGTTGGCGTGTTGGAGTCGTGAACGTGAAGAAAGTTAGCTCGTGTCGCCGGATTTTTGCCGTTCCTGTGATTGATGAGCGTGTGTTTTTGTTGCAAGGCTTTCCTCCTCTGTGCCTTTCCGTTCCCGGCCAACAGATTTCTTCGCTTCAACAAACACCCTACCCGCATTTATGTGTTAAACATCGTTAAAGATCTCCTGTGCTTTTGTCACGTCTAACTTGATGGTCTCACAAATAATATCGACTCTACACATTTGACACTGGACACTGACTCCTGTTCCTATCCCGAATACACTGACTGACTGTATGTGAAGCCCGCAATCACTCGTTCACAGAAATCGATGGACGGAGGGCTAAATGTCTCAAAGCTTACTTAACATGTGAGTCTGTTACTCTAAAGGACGAAATACATAACAGACAAAAGTCATCAGACCAGATCTGCCCATCGATTTATTTACAGACCTTGCGTTGAGTCAATAAAGCCAGCAGAACTATGATCTGAGTTGTTTGCTGTTAGAAACGTCGGTCGAACCGTCTGTTAGAATAACCTTCCCGCAACCAAGAAAGAATTTCTTTCTTTACAGCTGAACCGCCTTCCGTATGGAAGCGGACATTATAAGATCGTACGGCGAGTGTGTATGTAAGTCGGAGGCCACACTGAAACAAATACAGGCAGCAAACGGGTCGGACATCCAAGACTCCACAAGTTCCGCCTGCTTGGAAGCCCAACACTAAACTGTCATCCCGAGATCGACTGGCAGCGCTCCGGGCGGTGAAGGCAGACTGACAGCAACTAAACACTCAAATCGCAGAGAGCATTCAGAGGACGACTGAAACTCTCAAAGTGCTGCAACCAGTCTGAGAGCAACTAAACGCCACGAGGCGAACGTGCTGTCGTGTCACGTGACAAGAGGTGGGGGAGGGGGGTTATAGAATGATGTGCTGGTAGGAGTGCCAACAGGAAAACTGGTACGCCGCTCTTTTTTGTTCTCCTAATGAAATGAACGTTCTTGACAATATTACCTCAGTAATTCAGTCAGGAACGTGTCACGCATAGGAAATTTTGTGTTGAAGCGCCGTTTACTTCACAGCACTTACGAATTCAGATCTTCATCCTGTTTATTATCTTTCGTTTTGGTGTTTTTGTTTATAACATAACTTGCTGAGTTTCTTGAACCGGTTGTGGTGAAAATAATATCTCGATTGTAAGATGTTATTGGCAGGATTTACGGGGTGAATGTTATTAACGATTCTGATATTGGCGTTTCTTCGTTTGCAGGTGTAAAATCACGTCCGTGACGTGCAGCTGTGATACCAGGGACATCTTCTGGTGCCAGCATGTGGTGGCTCTCTCGTTGTACCGCATCCGCAACGCCGAGAGCGTACGTCTTCGGGTGCCCATCTCAGGTAAGAATACTCAGGTTACGTCTCTAAAATCCGAAAATGACTGATGTGGGTCTCAACGCCGGTTTCCCTCTTTCCCGAATCCGGTATCAAGCTTTGGTCAGCCGTCCTTCCTATCACCTGGATATGTTTCCAGAATGTCTTGTGATCGCAAGGTTCTCACCGCTGTCATTTCAATTCGAGGTTTTTCTGTTTCCAACAGCGTATTGCCCAACCTCTTCCAGACGTCTTCAGTTCCCCCAGTTCTCCGTCACGATTGAACAGGATGGTGGAAGGATTCCACGAGAGCGGTTGCTTTTAATTGAACCTGTTTGACTTCGGCGTGACTGAGCATGACGCGGGCGAAGGAATCGATTCGCCACAACTTTCTTCCTCTCGCCCTTTTTACCCGCTAACCAGACTGGGAACTCGGAAAATCGACCAACGTCATTTCCCAGACTATCTAGGCAGGAAGTAAACGTCTCTCTGATTACAGGTCAAACAGTGACGAGCTTTGCTTCTGTACTGAGACTCCGCTCTTAGTGATGCAGTTTTTTCCCCCCCTCCGTGACCTCAACAACACACCTGACTTTCAAGTTGTCAATTCATTGACCGCGGCGAACGTGTCGTGACCTACTCATTACACATGGTGAATAGTGCATTCATATTTGTCTGAACTGATTACGGAACGGGTTTCTGATGTTTCTACCACATTTTATGGCATATTTTGTTTCTTTACTAGCATCACACGACATTGACGTCCAAAAATCTTAAATCGACAGTTCTCAGTATACTGCGGGGATAGTAGTTCGGCTAAGATAAAAATAAATGGATAATCTTGTTTTTTAATATTGCAGTGCGGGGTGTGGGAATAAAATTAAAGGGTATTTAAGAGATAATGGGAAAATTATGTACAAAAGAACTTAACTATAAAAAACATTAATGAAGAAAATCTGTACAAATTTTGGAGGTTCGGCGAAGCAATCTGATCTTTTACTAAAATCAGGATAAAAACCGAGGGCGATATCCTTCCCAGACGTCACGGATTGGAAACTTGACAGCATACCTCCTTTGTAGTGTGGCGTCGACGATTGACCTCCGCCGGTTCCCATCCGTCTCCTTCAAGATCCAAGAGCCGAATGATGAATTGTTGATGAAGCATAGAAATCCATGACTTATAATAGATTTTCTTTACACCACGAAACCCCGTGGTATTTAAATATTTCGATTTCCACGGGACTATTCCCAGGTCATATTCCTACGTGCCCAAAAGCCATCCATAGGGATTAGAGGTGGAACGAGGCCCCGACATGCTGACGTCAATTCCAAGTTTTCCAATCCTCGCTAGCTTTGTATTGAGAAATAATAAAATATCAACTATAGCACGACAATATCTTTATGTAATCATTAGATATCGATTTATAAATACTTTTAAACAAAGAAAATATGCATTACCATTAATTACGAATTTGTATTTTAAACAGCTCAAAATAAATTCTGTAGTAATAAGGAAATGAACGAAACGCTTTCAATGACGGCTTTACTCTGAAGCGTATTAAGAAATGACTATTTTTTTTAGCAACAACGGCTATTTTTTAAGGAAATAATAATGTAGAACACTGCCAATGATGTACACTACTTATATTTTCATTTAATACTCTGTCAAAATTGAGTAAAGTCGTTTGTTTCCTGCGCTGATGATCGAAAAGACTGCAATGAATGGAGTAGACGTGCATTTCGCTAGTGCCACGTGCTCAGTCCCACGGCAAGCTTCGTGCTGCAATTCACTGCATTCCAGGAGCTGAAGGTTACCAGGGGGCGTCTTCAGCGCATCACGTGCACATTCTTTGAACAGCTTACCTAATTAAACTAAGATATCGGGGTTTCCGGTTTCGTAAATTTCTGTGCTTGTGTCGAATTAGATAGTATTCCACTCTACTATATATTTTAAACAAGTTCAAAGAAACGGCGCAGGAGCATGGACGCTTAAAATCTAGAGAAGACGTTTCATAAAATTCGAACAGATCGATAAGATAAGAAATCAGTAAGAAGCCAGAGAAATGCGACCGACCTATAGTTGGACGCAACTTGGAAGGCGAGTCTTCTGCGCACGCAGTGAGAGGGCGAGGGGTGGGGGGAGGGATTCGTAGGGCAACTAATTGCCGGCCCAAAATTTAATAGTAATTTACGTCACTATATTCCTCAAACCAACGCCACTCGCTGCAGCTGTCTCATCTCGGAGTGTAACGACATTCCCATTTTATCACGTTTATATTATCATCTGCTGGTTCTGATCCAGGTCCAGTGACAACCTATACCAATATATATGTTGCAAAATATAATTAATGATAAAAAATCTCAACCCTGCAAGGTTTTTCCGTCACCATATTCTTTATATTAGATAGAAGAAGTGACAGAATAGATCACGTTAGATTCAGAAAATCTTAACTACCGATCTTTATGGAGAGTCAGGAAAAGTCAGTTCAAATTATTGACTGACAAAAATCGCTCAACCGGGTAAATTGGAAATATTTGGTGAAGAGAAGACTTGTCAAGTTTAGTGTGTGGGACGAAGGATGAAGGTGTATCACAAGGAGATGAACAACATGGATATAGGAAGATGGCGGCGACAAGTTACACCCATAGTGTTCCATTTCTATGGTAAATAGTTAACCAAAGAAACCCTGGATATTTCGGATCACAAGAATGATCAATCGCCACAAGAAATAAACACCGCATGACATATTCGACGTGCTAGTTGTGGCAGGATGGAAATATAGAGTAGAGATAAATACATAAAAGTTCAGAATGATGAAAAAATCAGGTCCCTTAAAGCCTATATACCATTAAAAAATAACAGCAGTATTTTCCAGATATTTTATTAAAAATCACCTTACACCTCACACTACTTCTCCACATAGTCACCGTCGTTATTCAGGCACTTGTCGCAAAAGGAAAACAGCTTTTGTGTCCCTTCATTAAACAAAGATGACGCCTGTGATGAGTTCGAACTTCCTGTTTCACATCATCATCATCGTCGTTGAAATATTTTCCACTAAGGAATTTCTTGAGATGAAAATCGCCTGACCCCAAATTCGGACTGTACGTAGGGTGCTCGAGTTGTTTCCAACCCAATTATGTAAGCAGATCTCGAGTTTGTCAGATGGTGTGCGGCCGGGCGTTGTCATGAATCAAAATGCATCTGCGAGAAACCGTTCCATACCCTTTGTTGTGTATTTCACAACGGAGATTTCATCGTGTCTCACCATTGTCGCATTCCTGGGTTACAATTCACCTTGTCCGTTCCAGTAAACCATGCAAATATTCTTTCAGGTGGTTAGCGTTTGTTTGAATTTCCGTCTCCAGAGGATGTTACATGCCTCAACTACATTGATTATTGCTTCCTCAATTTGTTTGTTCAGTTGTTTTGAGCATTTCAAAACGCCCGCAACAAAAGGAAAACACAAAGTAACGATGTTTTTTTATATTTCATTCCATGCTCAAAATCGCAACTGCAGCAGAAAAATATCGAAAAGGTTTTTACTTTAAAATCAGCCCTCGCATATATATTTGTGAAAAGCAAATGTAATCACTTCAAGTTCTTTAGTCGAAGGAAATGAGGTTACATATCGCACTGGTGAAGTCAGTATTAATCAGAACATCGACAGACAAGAAAATTGAATGTAGAATTGCGGAAGTACCAGGAGGGTTTTGTATGGATCAGAAACATGGACATAAGGAAGGAGGGAGGAGGAGAAGTATCAGGAAAGTTTTAGAAGAATTTAAAAACTATTGTGGACAGAAATAGTAAAACATGAAGACGTTCTAAGACGGTTAATAAAATGACCACTGTTTATGAAGAGATATTGTTTACTGTCTCGACAGCATCGAATGATGGAGCTTCATGTCGTGGAAGTAGAAGAGTGCAGCTGCTATACGACTTGAAGGAAGAAAGAAGGAGATATTGGATGTTGAAGGTGGAAGGTAGAGAAGGAAATTTAGAAATAAAGTCCAAGGAGTTGCGAGTACTAAACCGTCCTGTATCGCTGTAGATTGTCATGACTAAATACTCCGTGGTTTCTAGAGCTCGTTCATGCTCATCCTGAAGCATTGTAATGTTGGTGGCACATGATGAGGTCGAGCACGTGAGGAGGTCTGACATAACGCGCGTGACCTTGGCGCCACAGCACAGCTGTCTGTGACGTCACGCGCACGCCTCTGTCTCTGCAGCAGCTACAGCAGCACCACCAACAGCAGCAGCAGCAGCGAGGTTAACGACTTCGCGTCCGTAAACAAAGCACACACGTGAAGTACCTCTCCAGTCTTACTATAATTACACAGGGGTGCTTAACTCCGGTTCGCACGAGTGATTTGATATTTTCAACAGTTACGGATTACGGATGGTCACAGTGCAAGACCACGTATAATGACCTACTTAATGGAACGATCTACCGCGTTTGGGTATCGACGTGCATTTTAAAACAGAATCGGCGAAAGTTGTTGAACGACAAAGAATTTCTCACGTCCACGACCTTATCGATCCATCGCCCAACTCACGCACTAATACAGGCATAAACAATGGAAGTGTCACTTCTTGGAGCTGCACGACGAGGAATCTGACCTTCCATAGGCAATACATAAAACAAACTATCGAAAGAGCAGAATAAACTATATATCGAAACTGTTAGATTTAGTAATAGAGTATTTTACAAACCAACGCATTCAGGAAGATTAATTAATTAGCGGGGACGATCAGGAAACTGCTGACCAGAGTATTTTTACATTGATTCACAAAACTTTTGTAGTTATTATTGCTCTTTATCTCTGGCGGAAGGCTGTTATATAAAATGATCCCGGAACGTTGAACGGTCTTCTGGTAAAGAGCAAGGCGGTGTTTGTCCACATGACCTTAGAGCGGAGCGACTTCTATTCGCGTTAATATTAAATATGGATATTGTTTCTATGAACTTAAGCACTTTTCGAACGAATATAAAAAAAAGTATTCCTTTGTGCCGAAATTTCCGAGTCCGTATATGGTTGGAGTTTAATCGAAAATAGTGGAATGTTGATTTCCGTGGGGAATTGAACCGACTGATACCATTACTACATACATTACAGTTGTAAAATGGAAACATAAAATTAATAAAAATCTTTTATTAATTTTTAGCAAATAAATAAACCTCAAAAAAATGGTAACTTCAGTTTATTTTAATTTTTGGAGCTGATTACACGAGGGGGTTTGGTGCTAACTATGGACACATCCACAAAGTTATTTTCCCATCACTGATTTCAGGTTTTAGCCAATTGTGTTAGTATTCTCACACGATTGTTTACGAGTCCATGCAAGTGATGTTCCAGCCGTAGTTGAACTGAATCGAACCATATCGTCGTGTACTCGAGTATTTTAAATATTATTTTTAATTACTGCTGTTTCTAGACCAGCTCCGAATCGTGTGACAAATAATCATCAAGCTATCGTGATAGCAAGTAAAAGAAAGACATTGCCATTTTCATTTGAGTAATTGACTATATTATTGCTGTTGATCCACATGAAGGCAATCAGTTCAACATTAGCTTTCCGTAAATAAATACGTGCTTTTGCTGTCTGATCTCAGTGTATATCTGACTATCACGTTTGATACGTGTTACAGAGACGCTGCTCCAGATGGACCGCCAGCAGCTACAGAAGTTCATCCAGTACCTCATCTCGGAGCACCACACGGAGGTCCTGCCCACTGCGCAGAAGTTGGCCGATGAGATCCTGCAGTTGCGTTCGGAAATTAACCAAATACCAGGTATGATGTGTTGCCGGCTGTGTGGGTGCTATCCGAGGATCGGCCGTGGCTGACTGTGCGTGTGGGGTTGCAGGGGCGCCGGACCCGACGGCGGGGGCCAGTGCGGATGACGACCACAGCTGGCACCTGGACGAGGAGCAGGTCTGCGAGCAGGTCAAGTCCTACCTCTCTCAGGGCAGCTACTACAACGCCAACAAGCAGCTCAACTCGCTCTTCGCCAAGGTCAGTCTCAAATCAACTGTACTTTATGCCTTAAATGGTAAGGGGTAGACAGTCAGATTCGCTGACCCCTCAATGACTGTGAAACATTGGCCCTCCGTGAGACACTGGTTAGTACATTAAGGCACTTCATCTGAAAACTAGTTGAGGTCTCTTGATGTGCAAATTTCCCTAATAATCTCTTTGTAGAGCTCATATAGTTGCAACTATGCACCTCTGTTTGCAAAGCATCTATGTTGTTGGTCATAACCTAGTTACGAGCTTATCATGTACCAACTGAAAGCCAACACAAGCGAACCAACTTGGTTAGTATGTGAAAATTGAAAATAGCACATCAATACTTGAAGTTGTCAAATTTTCTACCTAGTTTAAAGGAACTAAAAATATGATGATTCTTATGATAACAAATTAAGGCAAAGATAGCATCTACATTAGAGGTGAGTAGTGAGATGAAACAAGTAATATCACTGGGAAATTGTGTGTAACATACACATCAAGTATTATTGGGTGTATTTTTATTACAATGTGCAGAGGCATATTGAATATTAGAACAAACATTTGATTTGTTGTCCAGGTGAGGGAAATGCTAAGGGCAAGAGATTCGAATGGGGCGCGGATGCTGACCCTCATCACTGAACAGTTCCTGTCTGATCCAAGACTGATCCTGTGGAAGACGCAGGGCACGCCCATGACGGACAAATGCCGGCAGCTTTGGGACCAGCTGGGGGCGCTGTGGGTGTGCATTGTCCTGAATCCGCATTGTAACATGCAGGAAAAGCAGCACTGGAAGGCACTTCTGGAAAAGTGGACCCTAATAGATGTCTGCCCGCAGGAGGATCCAGACTTCCGGCCTCAGCCTCAACAGCGTCAAGAGGGAACGGTAGTGTCACTTGCCTGGTATAATGTAATTTACAACCGATTTCTCATAAATGGTAAAATGTAATTACCTTTTACTTTATTGCAGGCCCACACATATGACTCTTCTGACAGCAGTTCTGATGAAGAGGGAAGTGGGGGGCCCTTTAACGGCAGACGTCCTCGTATTGGAAGCCAACGACCCCATCATTCCAGGCAACCTGTCTCTTCCATTCCACGAACAGTTTTCCACAGGTTAGTCGATCTTCTTCTATTTTTATTTGAGTGATGAATTTGGTGAATTTGACATGGATATTTTCAACTTTCAGGGCTCTGGATGCTGTGGGTATGTCTTGGGACAACCTCCACCTGAAGCATATTTTATCAAGTGATACTTATTGCAGCCATGTTCCAGACAGCTCACTCTCATGTGGTAGCTTCAATCCACAAGGTCAACCTTTGTGGCATGGTATGTGTGATTTAAGAAACCTGGATTACCATACCTCATATATTTTATGTATTAAAATAAATTTGCATATGCTGTGAGCTTGGTCATAGATATTTCTTACAATTTAATGAAGGGTGGAATTCATAGAAATAAGTTGTACATCACAGGTGAAGTATGTTAATTGAAATTTTATCGAGGTTAGAAGACAGAACCTATGTTCAGGGACTTCTTCAGTTGTAAATTATAAACTGTGATGTGAATTTAAATAAAATTTTTAACAGAAAAAAATAGGCTTCTGCCAGCATCTGCCAGAGCCAAATTTTATGTATTGTTACAAGTCTGATTAAGCTCCCAATTTTATTTACAAACCATTAGTTGTTAAAACACTGTTTATACTATGTAATTATTTGTGATTATTGGTTAATGGTGAATTCAATGTTCCCCTATTAACCAGATTGTCAATTTCCTCTGACATTTTTTATTTTATTTCTACATATAATTGGGAAACCATTTTCATTAATTCCTCCATAAAATGCTTTGAAGTGTGCTTGGAACACTAAATCTTGTTTGTTACTTTCTAAGAAGTCATTTCAGTAACCAATTTCTTGAAAATGGTAGCATATTCCTTGGCTTCACATCCTGTATGTTTCCATTGCATTGCAATGTTACAAGGGCTCAATAACAGTTTTAAAAATAATACTCAAAAGCGTATTTTGTTGGATTTGTATTGGAGTAGAATGTTGATGTATTATTTGCACACTGAGGTATATGTATTAACTTTCCAGAGCCCTTACCTACCTGTGCGGCACGTGTGGACGCCCTGCGATCTCACGGCCACCAAGGTGCTGCACTACGTCTCGCAGTGGCTGTTGTCCGCACGATGAAGCAACAGCAATTGGCAGCTCAGCGACGATGGCACGACAGTCAGCAGCACCACCATCGGCCCACAGCCACCAGCATGCCTACGCCCTGCACTTCACGCTGCCCCAGTGTCCCAGTCCCTATGACTGTGCCACAGCAGGGTGGAGCTGGGTGGGGTGATGGCTGGGTGGGTCATCCCCTAGATCCTGTGGGCTGTCTCTTTGATACCTTGGCTGAGGCTTCACTTATTCCTGATGACCAAGTTCCAAGAACCCATTCTTATTTTGGTAAGAAAAGGTCCAGCTATGTTGAGTCTCATAGAATTTGAGGTGCTGATTGAAACTGAACTAAGAAATATACACAACACAAATATTTTGACATATATTTCATACTATTAGTTACATTTTATTATATATATATATATATATTACAGATACATGTTCTTTAAATACAGATCCAGTTGGTGTTGAAGAAACAAGTGCCAATGTTCCACCTCGCTATCACCACGTTCCTGTAGTAGCGTCTCGAGACCGTTCAGAAACCTACCTAACCCTCGCTGTTGAAGTCGCACTAATAGGATTGGGCCAACAAAGGATCATGCCTACTGGTCTATATGCTCAGGTGCGGGTTGTACTTGATTCTCATAAACTAAGTTTAGGGTCTCCCACAATAATATACTGCAAACTTATTTAATTTGCCCTCTTAATTAGTTATAATTCTGATGTAAATTAACACCAGACAGCAATCCATACAATGTAACTACAAAAGTTTAGCTTGATCTCTATACCTAATCAGTGTAAAATAAATAATATGATAATGAAGGAAATTTATAATGTAAAAATCTAATAATTTCATCTCAAAGTTTGATAAATTCTCCTAAGATTGTTACCAAAAACACAAAAAGAAATTTTAAAATCAGGTTTATTTGTATATTGACGTGAAAATTAGTAATGCAAAATTGTAACAAAATTGATATATTTTACCAAGTTGAACAAGGTACAACCTTCAAATTTTTGAATTTATCATCCTCCCCCTTCTATAAATAAACTGCTCTTCATGTTGCTTGACATTTTAGGAATTTTAACTGTGTCTAGGCTAACCAATTAAGCTCATCTATTTCCTACCCATATCAATTGTCATTACTATGTCAAATTATACTTGTATTGAATAGTGTGGAGTCTGACTTCTTGCTATTTATTCATAGGAAAAGTCATGCAAACAGGAGGACCGTCTAATAGCCAAACTGCAGGAGATAGAGTTGGATAACAGCCTAGTTGCTGTTTTGAGGCGCCAGTCAATAGCTCTTTTGGAGGGAGGTCCATCCAGCGGCCTAGGATTGGGCATCCACCCTGAGAGCATCCCTATGCACACATTTGCCAGATTTTTGTTCCTGTCTTTGCTCAATTACTATCCTGATCTGGCTTATGAAGTGGGTCTCAGGGCCATGAGGTAAGAATTTTCATTAGTGACTCCTTTGCAAGTATTCAATATTGAATGCTATGCTATCTACTCAAAATTTCAAAACAAATGTAATTTAATTTCTGAACTTAAGTTATCTGCCGAAATATATTGTTTTATAAAATTCAGACATTATGAAAATTGTTTTTCACTGCCTATATATAATAATAAGTTTTCAGTTGTAATAATAACATTCATTATTTGTATTCCCTATAGATTGCCAATATTGGAAGAACACGAGGATGCAGATGATCCTGTAAATGCAAATGTAAACTCCCTAGTTCTCAGTAGGTACCCTAGGTGGTTCACTCTGGGTCACATTGAGACTCAGCAGTGTGCTCTGGCATCAACAATGCTAAGTGCTGCAAAAGGTAATATCTCATTGCTTACAGTTTTAGTGAGCCAAATATCTTATTTTGCAAGGAAACTAAAATTTATTATTATTTTATAGGAGAGGTTCTTAGACTGCGGACAGTTCTCGAATCAGCTCAACGGCATATTCATAGTTCCTCACATCTTTTCAAACTAGCTCAGGATGCATTTCGATTTGCAACCCCAGAAAATGGGCCTCGGCATCCAACATTACTTAGTGTAGCTTTTGAGTTGGGATTGCAGGTTTGTATCATCAATGGTAATTTTTTAAGAAAATGCTTCAGGATGACTATAATTTAAAATGTCTGAAAAACATTTCATTTGAAATGATTTATAGGAATCATCATTTTCTATTAAATAAACTTGATGAAAATAAATTGAATTACCAGCACTTTTCTTTGTTTATTTAACTTGATAAGTAATTCTTGAGTATCCACTAGGATGTTTGTAGGCTTAGGCAATGACATTTCAATGACAATCGTACATTTTTTGAAGTTCTCACTTCACTTGAGAATGATGACAGGCAAACATTGAAACGTTATCATCAGCAAAGGGGTTGAGAGATTTTTAACTTTGCTTATTTTCACATTCAAGGTTATGAGAATGACATTATCATCACTGAACTGGAGGAGAAGAGAGATGGTTCGTTGGTTAGTGACATGTGCCACTGAAGTTGGTGTTGAAGCATTGGTCTCAATCATGCAAAATTGGTACCAGCTGTTTACTCCCACTGAAGCTACAGGTAAAAAGAAAATATTCACTTAAAGACTATGTCAATTAGTATTTAGTTTACTACTATATTATTTTATGAAAATTACCAATTTTTGCATTATTATAATTAAATTTTCTTAATGTATTTTAGCTTCTATAATGGTCTTATGGTCACAATTAAAATAAAAGGATTCATATGATGATTATTCCACCAAAAATATTAAAATGTTGTGCTACTGTATTAATGGTTTTAAGGGGTTTTAACATATTTAGTCTTCACAAATTACATATACAGAAATTTTGTTCATGTTTCATAAATAAAACTATAATACAGTTAATGAATTTTTCCAACAAATAGAAAAATTGATTTCACAATTATCTGATGATCAGTAGGGTAGTTTTATATTTAAACAAAAAATGGATAATTTGAAGAATGTTTTCACATTATGAAACACAGAAACATTGCAAAGCCAGCAGAACCTCTTGCAGAAATTTATTAAATTAAGGTACCAGAAGATTTCCTAGAAAGTAGTTTAAATTATGCAAGAAAAATTCTGTTATTTGTTCAACAAAATAAATCAAGCTAGTTTTATTTAACAAAATAAACAATTTCAGGACCTGTTGCTACTACGATAATGTCTCATAGCACAATTATGAGGCTAAATTTAACTTTTGCTCAACAAGAAGAGTTGTCAAGCTGTGCAAGAAACCTGGCCCTTCAATGTGCTACTAAGGTGGGTAACTAATTTGTTCAATACTATCTTTTTCCTTTTATTTATAAATACCTTATTCATAAATTGGTCACCCCAATAATTTCATACTTATATTTGAAATTTAATGGCTATGGGGAATGTGGTACATGTGATTTTGAAATTAAAATTATACAATAAAGAGTGTTAGAAAAAGAATTAGATCAAGGTATACTTGAGAAAGGGTAATGCAAATGGATGGTTTGCTAAACTGTGGGAGTAAGATGCATCAGTTCAATGTATGAACTCCTCAGGCACAAAATATGTGAACAAGTCTTCCATATTGAGGTCAAATTTAATGGGCCCATTAGTATAGTGATGTGCTGTTGCTCTTTACTCCCTGAAGAGAAGGTTAAAAACCATGGTCTAATACTCAATCTGTTTGAATTATATAATTATAATTTGTCTCTTTAACACTCTTTTCTTTCCTAGTATTAATTTACACCATTCTCAAGTTTTTCAGATTACATGTAATCTTGTCTAAAATTCGTCTACTTGAATTAATTTAGTTTTTTCATGTGTCACTTTCAAATAATGAATCTATAAGAAGTAATGTTTAACCATTTACAGGATCCTCCAAATTGTGCCTTGAATGCATTGACGCTGTGTGAGAATGAAGCGCTAGCCTTTGAAACAGCATACCAAATTGTAATTGATGCTGCATCACATATCATGACATCTTCTCAACTGTTTACCATTGCAAGATACATGGAACACAGAGGTTATCCTACAAGAGCATACAAATTGGCAATGCTAGCTATGAAGAATGTACATTTGGCATACAATCAGGTAATAATACAATTTGAATAAAACATAATATGAATAGTAATAACTGAAAAATGCTATGATCTTTTATGTTATATTTAATAAAGGATGGTATGGAGCTTATTACTGTAACTAGTAAAATATAATTTTAATTTTCAGGACACACATCCAGCCATCAATGACATTCATTGGGCATGTGCTCTTAGCCATTCGCTGGGCAAGTCTGAACTGACTAATATGATTCCTCTTCTGGTAAAGAATGTTCAGTGTGCTACCGTATTGTCGGACATCTTGCGCAGGTGTTCAATGACAGCACCTGGCATTTCTTGCCCACACCCTCCTCCAGACACAGGAAAACACCATCACCACCACCACCATAGAGGAAGTGGAAGAGGTGGATGTGGTGGAGGCGTAAAACCATTATCGTATGACAGACCACCACTACGACAACTCCTTGAGGCGGCGGTGGCTGCATATGTTGCCACTACACATTCTCGGCTCACTCACATCTCTCCCAGGCATTATGGTGATTTTATAGATTTCTTAGGTAAAGCAAGAGACACATTTATTCTTGCACATGATGGTCATGCGCAGTTTACTCAATTAGTTGAAAATATGAAAGTTGCTTACAAAGGAAAGAAAAAACTTATGTTCCTTGTGAAGGAGAGGTTTGGCTGATGGTAACATTATAAGGTAAAGCATAAACATTGAGTATCTTTTGTGTCATTGTATTGTGGGCTGCTAACATGGACAATGATACAAAATATTTTCTAATCTTGAAGCATATCAAGACATTAATATATTATTTAATTGAACTTCTAAATGAATTTTTATTTTATTTTAGTTCAAAACCATGCCTTTGAAATATTTTGTTTTACTGTTCAATTTTTTACAATCATACCATTTCTAATTAATGAATAAGTTTTCAAAAGTTCTAGTTTTGGATAATCATCAAGAAAATATATGATCACAAAAATAATATCTCCAAATGTTATATTATTTAAAACTTTTGGAATTACAGCTAACAATAATTATCAGTGCAATTTAAAATTGAATATTTTGATTAAAAGTTTTTCAATATAAATAAGAGTAAATGTCTTGATATGTAATTCAGGTTATTTTTTGAACATGCATAGTTAAAAAACTGGCAATTTCTCAATTTTGATCATCTTGTATAAAAGTTATTTTTTAAAAAATTGCCAGTATCCATAAATGGCTACGAGATACATCAATTTGTGCTTTATGTGTAGAATAAATTGACTGTGAATGTGTAATTATGTATAATCTCAAGATCTCATTATTTCCTAAATAAGGAATGTTAACTATATCTGAAAATAAACATTGAACTTCCAATTTGTGTAAAATATTATGTGAGTATTGAAAAGAAATATATAATCTAAAACGATTGTGTAAATACCTTGTACATACGAGCATATATATAGAGATATATATATATTATTCTTGTGTTCTGTGTTTTCGTATGTGATACTTGTGTTTTCAACCAAAGATTGTTGTTTTATATTTAATTATAAGATAAAAACTTTTTTTTATATATATATGGAAAAATGTTTATACCAAACAGTAATGTGCGTGTGTAAAAGATATGAACTTATGACAGGTGTTAGTATTCAGACAGTTAACTAAGGCAGACCGATGCTTCCTAATTCAGTATATATAATATACATTATTTCTTTAATATCAAGTACAAAATAATGGTTTCAGTTTAGTATGTAATAGTAAAGTATGCCTCCACAAAACGTGAAAACTGTAAAATAGGAGAAACAGTCAAATTGAACTATTCCACAAACTACCTCTGTCGGTCTCCTAATTTCTTGCTACTTCTTACATACCGACATTTTTCTGAATGAATAAAAGTGATTTGTAAGTTTGTAAATTTATTACATGAGTATATGATTTAATATAGTTTAAATATCAATATTTATTTGTGTGTGTCCGCAACATATTACATTTTGAATTAACATAATGCCTCAAGCAGCTAAAAGTACACTTTGTAAATGTGTGTTAATGCAAACAAAAATTATTTATTTATATCTTATAATTTGTAAACAATAATCATTCCATACATTAATCTATATTTAAATTTGATGGAACGTCAAAAAATTCTGTTTTGTTTGTACTTGTCATTTGTGATGTACTGTGTAGCTATTAACACACTTTGTTTACATTTAAAATTGTTTGATAAACTTGTGTATAGGTGCAATTGATCTGTTCTTTGGTAATCAAATATAGAAATAGAAAATTAGAAAATATCTACAACATTCTAAATGCAATGTTGCGATTAATTGGATTGATTTGTATTGTTTCAGTTATTGATATGTTGAATTTTAAATAATTTGTTAATGTTGTTTAAGTAATAAGTTTGAGGAACTCATTTCGGAGGGCCTGTGCAATTCAAATGCTGAAATTATAGGCGCATGTTTAATTATTTCATTCTCAATCCCATTAAAAAATTATTTTCCAATTTAACTGTTAGGAACTCTTGTCAATAGCACACAATGTAAGTTTTGGAGGGAAATGACTAATTTTGAGACTTGTGCTTAACTCAAATCCAAATTTATTTGTTTAAAAATATTTCCAAATTTATCAAGGAAGTTTACATTTAAATTATAACCTATTATTTATTGTAAGAAAAATATGGCTTAAACATTGGAACCTGTTTTTCAATAATACTACTATGCAGTTTAAAATGGCAATATACATGCTTGCCTAAATATTATTCTGTTTAATTTTTACTTGTGGGAAGGAAATAGTTTGGTAATTTAAAAATAGTCTTGTAATTGGCTCTTTTAATATTGGAAATCATATTTTTATTTTTTTTGTCAAGTTATATTCCATTTATAACTAAGAATTTAAAATTAATTTGATTGAACAAATTTAATCTACATTATCATTAATTGAGCAAAAAATTCATAACTGACTACTATTTCACCAAAGAAAGTGAATCTATGAAAGAGAACCAATAGTTTCATTGGCTAAATGTCTTATTCTGTAAATTTCTTAATATACTTCATCCTCTGTTGTAACTGAAGATAATTTGATGGTAGTACCAGTTTTGTTGATTTCAACCAATGCCTTCAATCCATTGCTTAGAAATCTTCTTAATTGTTTGATCATTCTCTTTACAATTTTAAAACTTGTATATGTTGATTACAAACAAATTCCAGATTTTTCTATTTTCTGCCTTTTAATTTTACATGATTTATCAAATCAGTTTCTTGATTATTACTTTTGTGAATATAAATTATTTGTCAACCACTAGAAACATGTAGGACAATTTTCGAATGGCTTCAACAATATGTAATTTAAAACAGAATTGCTGCTATCACCATTCAAGTAGAAAAATAAAAATTTTATAGCCACAAGTATATTTGAATTCATATGAGTCCAACAAATAAACAAAATTTCAAGAATATTTTTCAGCAATTGAGTTGTCTCTTTAGACTAATGTTCAAGACTTCAAAAAATTGTCTTATATTTCTTTCCATTGTAAAAAAAGTTAAACATGACAAACATTAATGTTATGTATTTTTATTACAATAGTAATATTCAAAACTGTATATAAAAATGTACTGGAAAGAAAGTGAAGGCATAACTGAAGTTTAATAGTTTATTGAAATGTCCAAATAAAATGAATTTTCATAATAAAGTGTTTTAAATTTTGACTTCACCCACCTTAGCAAATTAGTATGTCTTATAATAAAAAGATCATGCTGTAGAAAAAAATACACCTTTACACGTAATAAATTAAAGACATTTAAAAATATTGGCTTAACTCAAGTGCTGTCCTAGATGGGAAGAAAGGATGCCTTTAAAAACTTAGTAAAATATAGAATAAAATTTGTATGAAAATTCTTATCTACATTTGTTAATGTGTGGATGATTTTGTAAATATGTATAATAAATCTTAATTTTATTGATTATAATTAAGATCTTATTCTTGTATTTTGTAAGTGGACAGTAACTGTTTTGCCACAAGTATTTTATTTAATCAAAATAATTAAGTGTAAATATATAAATATATACATATATATTTTTATTAGAAATTAAGTTAATTTCTAAGATGGCGAGTTCTGTTTTTGGCTGTTTTTAACTGTTCCTGAAAATAATATATATATTGAAACAATTTATAAATAAATATAAATATATAATACCGATCCTATGCAATTCGTGAAAATCTTGAATAGCTGAGTTCGAAACAAAATTGTGTGAGTTTGAATGCAAGTTTTTATTATTATTTAATCATTCCACAAATTGTATCACATATTGTAATTGTACCTTTAAATTATTAGAATTACCTAGGTACTGACTGATGGTGAGATGTTAATAAAATAATAAGTGCATACATAATGGATTATCATAAAAAAAGACAACCACGCTGTAAATTGATGCAATTCTAAGTATATAGCTGAGGAAATGTGCAAGTAACAAAGGCTTCCAACCAGTCAGACTGCAGCACCTACTACAATTGGAATAGCCAATTCTATAGTGTGGATATTATCGCAGTCTTCCTTTCTGAATAAAATTACTGAAGTACCGTGCCAAGGTAATGACTTAATCGGTTACTATGATTTATTGTAGATATATAAACTTTGTAATAAGAAGTGCACATTTTGCCATAGTAATTCAGATTGCAATATTGAATCATGTATTTATTTACAATTTTGTATTGTCAAAGAGTTTGTAGTAAGTAACTTGTCCCTGTATTATTGTAGATAATGCACAAGTATGTGAGTGATTTGTTGTGATAATATATACAGTTACTTAGATGTTAAAAATGTTTACTTCACAATAATACATAACATATTTTAATGAAAAATGAGTTAGTTCAGTTTTTTACCCACAGCTTATAAAATCAGTATTCTACATGAGCAATGTTCTGAACTGAATGTTACACAAAATAATTCTAAATTAAATTACAATATTGAACAAACTAAATCTCCAGATCATGGATACTATTTTCAGGAGTAATCAGAATTCTCAAATCATGATATGGTAACACAATACAAGCTGGTATACAAGATTTTAATATTACCAAATCAGAGAAGAGACTAAATTATCTATTTAAAGTAATATGGCAAGATATGAATAAGTTTCCAAATTTATTTTATTTAGAAAAAAAATATTCATAATTTATTATTCAATAATTTTTAACATTTGAAATCTAGTAGGTACACTTTCGTAGATCTTTTTTTATTATAGTAGGCAAATTGACAAACTGTGTTTCTGCCACAAATTAAAATTAAGGTTGCAGAATGTTGAGTAACTGAAGTGTTGGGTAGTTAGAGAGATTTATTTTGAAGCATGGGCTTATAATTGGTATGAAAATATCAATATACCATTCAAATTAAATAAGGGACTTCATATTGTGATTTGAAACATCAGCAACAATAGAATCCATTGTTTTAAACATTTTCACACTTTTACCATCAGTACTGACGAATGTAGTCATTTCTACTGGAATAGTGGAAATCGCACAGAGTTGTCTCAGTCTAAATCTGGTTGGAGTTGTAGGCATTTGTACTTTTTTGATGTGGCCATAAGGTTGTCACTGCCTACAGGTTAAGCTTGCACTAATCAAATACTTACACCATCCTTGACTTCAAGTTTACTTTTGTTTTTAATTGTGACTATTTACAAAAACAATTTTTTATTATTATTTGAAAAAACCTTTGCCTTAATTGTTTAATAATTTCAATTATTATTCATACTATAATATGATTGCCCAAGTCCATACTTCATCATAAGATGATGATATCTATAAAGCATGTAACCCACTCTGTCTGTACTTGGTTAATGGCATTCTCATCCATGTGAATTATTCTACGTGTGTTCTGTCTTTTATCATTATAATGAACAATTTAAGGAATGTTTCCTATAATTCCTAATTTTCAGGATTGCAACCAGCAGGGAAACAAACATTACATCACCTTGCTTCATTATTTTCTCAGGACAAAACTTTTTTCGTCATAATCCCCTTTTAGATCACTTACACAGAACTCATTAAGTTAGATGTAAGGCTTTTCAATATAAAATTTTTCTTTTAATTTGACAGCTTTGAGAACTTTAAATATAAATTACATATCAACTTCTTAATTTGCTAAACAAGCACTAAGCTGTTCCTGTACAACTTAATATTAAATACACAAAATCAAAAATGTGTTTATGAGGAGGTTATGCAGAAAGGAAAAAAGGCTTGAATAAAATTAAACTGAGTGAAAAATAGTTACATGATAATTATTACAACTACTGGAAAACAGGAAGTTATTCAACATATGAAGCTTTTTTATTTATTATGAATACTGATAACTGCAACCACATCAATGTGAAGGAATTTAATAGTTCTGAAATGTAGTTTGCACTTGTGTCCAGTTGTTGCAAATGTTCTCAGGTTAATTGGTGAAAGCATTAAGGTCTGTCAGTCTTTAATACAAAGCATTATAAAAATATTAGGATTTATAAATTTTACATTCACTACAATTTTTCATGTGAGACATTTACATTTTATTTTCTAGATTGCATACTACATAATAACACATTACAAAAACCTAATGATAAACACAGATATACATTGTGAACAAGAAAGTCTGCCACTGCTGTCAATAAAGAAATTGAATGGATAACATTGAACTGTAACTATTAAAACAGTTTAATTTAATTTATTTTTTACAGGGGAACATGGCATACCTGGGTTGACCCCTACATGGAGTAGTTGGAGTCTTTAACACTTGGCTCCATTGAATTAGATTTTGTGGTTGATCTCTGCCCAATGGCTCATAAAATTGTACCTTCCGCAGTTGGCCAGTTACTGTTTCATCGCCACGCTTTTGTTTAGCTTCAACACCAGCAATTTATAGCTTTCTATCCTGCACAATTCTGTAGGTACAAATCTGGTCAATATGTCTTTTATATATTATTCCACAATAATAAATCTCACAATGATGATCCCATAAATGTTTGATGATTCTTCCAGTAATCCATTTGTCCATATGGCAATTCCTGACAGAAAGTAAACTTTGGTTTTGTTGCTTCAAAGTTAAAAATGTGGGATTTAAATTATCCTTCTGTTTTTCTGCTATCCTGGTGAGCAGATCATCTGGTCTCACTAAATTCAGCCTCGTTACTTCGACATATCTCAGAGAGTGTCTTTAACAATTTACCTTTTGGTTGATGGGTGATAAGGAACTGTCAGTTCATGGTATGTTATGCTTGATTGTTTAAAAAACATCTTAACTTCCTATTAAGTGGATTGTATTTCATTGTCTGAAACAATGGTGATTCATGTTCGTAAGTTGCAAAAATATTATCCAGAATACTGATTGTTGTGGCTGTTGTCATAGATTTTGTTAGTTTTCCTTTGTTGTACTTATGCATCTACAATGACTAACATCATTTTCTCCACAACTGGAGCCATTGGGTACACCTAATGATGCTCCTGAAGCTAGGGTATTATTAGCTTCCAGAGATTTAAATCCACGGCAGGTAAGGTCTTGGCCTATATCTGAAACAAGGAGTTTGTCTCTTCTAGTTTCGCATGCATTGAGTTCTTCTCAAATAGGGAGGTATATGACTTGGTGAAGGATGAAATAATGTAAATCATCAAATGCTTCTTAGATTTTGTTTACTTTGTTTGGTGCCAGTAATCTTTAACAATAACCCGCATTAGCATTTGCTTTCATGTCCTTAAAAGTGACCATATAATTTAAATGTGCCAAATAGTGTAGTTTTCAATGTAATTGATGCACAAAACTGGTAGAGATTTTGCTGGGCATAAAATCTGTGTCAATGTTTTATGATCTGTGGGATGGAGGGATTACAGATACACAAAGAGCTTTTGTACTGCCACACACTGAACTGCTTCCTTATCAATTTGAGGATACTGTTGCTCTGTAGCACTCATTCTGTGACTTGCATATGCAATGGGGCGTACAAGACCGTTGCTCAAACGGTGAGACAGTATAGCACCTAATCCCAATTTGCTATCATCTGCTGCTAATAACCCCCAAGTTGGGGGTTGGGTGCATGGCTAACAACCAGGCACTGCAAAAAAAGCATTGTTGCGATAAGCCTCGGAGTCAGGATCTTAAGATGACGACGAGGCAAGCAGGTGGGGACACGAATATGTGGAGGAGAGAAGCAGAGGACAGGATGAACTGGAGGCAAATCATTGGCGAGGCCCGAGCCCGACCTGAGCTGTAGCGCCATCGGAGAAGAATGCTGCATAAGTATCTGTGGTGAGATTAGGGTGTTTTTGATATCAGCATATGCTGCTGGTGTCCAAACAATTAGCTCGGCACATAGCATGTCCCGTATGTCTATCATGTGTTGACAGTTGCAGAGTGAAGACATTGTAATACTTTATCTTGCCCAAAAATAATTGATGTTCCTCATGTGTTGACGGTTCTGGTTCATCGCATATACTTTGATGCTGTTGTTAGATTAGTGAATGCCACTCTAAATAAGTTTCAGCAAACACAATCACTCCAGAAACACGCCTAAATTCGGGAGAAATAATAATGTCGAGAAGGTTCACATCGTTCGAGAGATCGCGGACTACGTCCTCCAGACCGCCGGAAATTAGCTCGCGCGATGGCCGAATCAGCCCGTGGATGCATGAGCGCATTCCTCATCAAAAGGGAGATGCGTGTAAGTGTTAGTGATGATTTGCCACTCGCGTTTTATCAAACTGTTGTCCCACCTTGGAAATAAGATGTTCGTCGATGATAATCCTGGAATTCAACGTTGGTTTGTACTTTCCAGTAATTCGCAACCTTCCGTTCTTATTGTGTTATTCACGTGCAGTTGAGGCTCATCCTGAATAGTCCTACTCAACTCTTTGATAAAAGCCAGAGGCAAGTTTAGCGCCAATATCTCTCGCGTATGCCTCGCGAAGTACGAAAGGAATTATCTCGCGCTCTGGAAAAGACTGGATGGTGCAATTTTATTGGAGACCCAATGAGTTTTCCAGTCTTGTTGCTGAAAATATTTTCGTATTATTTTAGCACAAAGTCAAATTGAGCTTTGTCTTCCGTAGTCAGAGTTGTTGATTCAAAATAGCGTTTTTGACTTGGATAGACAGAAAATGTCTCGAAAACTCATTAATAAATTCTGTGATCCATTCTCTACCACCACGCGAGCCAAATGGCCCACCAGTAACATAGAAGACGAGTATTCGTGAACTAATTTGGGCGTTGACGGCCGATGACCGGTATTGCCTATCCGTGTTGAACGGCTTGAAGTTCGGTTTTCTAATAACCGCACACTGTGATCTTTGTGTAGAGTTCCATCTTGATGGTTTATCCATCAACTAGATCACGTAGCATAGCTTGGTTCGAGGATCTGACCGTATTGCACATATTGAATTCTGTTCAATCGGTGAACAGATCTGATTTGGTCCGTTTCCGACTCCTCTAGTCCCAAAAATTTTTGAACCTTATTTTCCCTGCAAACAGCATTGATATGGACTCTTTTATAACACTTGAAATTTGCACCTGACGCGATCATGACGTCCTCCACAACATTGGCATATTGACCGCTGCAAGGCTCTTGCAGTCCTTGGTACCGTAACGATGCGGCTTCCGAAGGTCGTTTCAAAATTTTCAATTTCGATGTAACATACCCATACCTAGTTAGTTTGTCCATGTTCTATCGGAGCCGTATTCTTTGCTTCACTGCTTGTTTTTCGCGTTGTGCGATTTCATATGCAGCAGAAAACGGTGATTGATATTTTGCAATTATTTCATCGCACATTTAGCGTGATTTCCTTCCGAATAAAAATTGTTCTATCAGAATTCTGTCGAGAATTCACAAGCGACGGCAGCCCGTTCGAGTCTCAACTCTGGTTTTCACCATTTTCCATTTCAAAGGTTTCTATTTTTAAGTTAAACGATACTCAAGTGTAAATTGCATGTATAATGAGATAGCTGGACTGTTGGCTGGATTTACACGGGCAGTGATCACTGCCAGAAAAAGATGTACAGTGTTGTCAGCAAAGAGTCTTTGGTTATCAGTGGTGTATAAACTTATGCTACGATTGTCAATTTCGACTGTTGACAGTGTGGTGAAAGTGACTATCAATTGCGCGAAGGTTAATAGTTTGTATTTTGCGTTTTCAATTCGCTATGCAGTGTGGCTTAGTGTGCGATTGGAGTAATTGGATCTTAGTTGTGAATAGTGGTGAGTAGTTTGGGGTAGAGTTCGTATCTAGCATCTACTCGCCTATAAATTTTTAGGTTAACTTTACAAAAAGAATTATTGTCCACCCCCCCCAACGACACAAACTTTAACTGGCATAAAAAACTGCACGAAAGAATGATATGACGTGAATGAAATTTGAACTTTTGTAAGACGTTATGTTTTGTAAAGTAACGCAAATTACAACATTGGAAAATTAATCAAATTGTAGCTGAAAAAAAGAAAATAATTCATTGTCATCGCACAGTAATCGAAAGTATAATTTTGTTACTCTTATAGGCTATTATAAAATACAAATAAATTCCTTTGTATTTATCTAAGAATTGCATTACTGAGTTGATTTTACTATTTAATTTCTTTATTCAATTGTAAACAAATTATAGTTATATTGAAACTATGAACTTATGAAAATTGAATGTAGTCTTTGTAACATGTTTTGTGAATATTTCAACTTAAAGAGACATTTTCGAAGTTGTAACAATATTTGCGATTTCTGAAAGCAATTACTGGTCTCATTCTGTTATGTCACATGACGATATGTACCTTGATTGCAGTAATCGGGGGAGGGGGGGGGGCTGACAATGTTTTGCTTCCATAAAGTACACTGTGACAAGAAAGTGCTATTCAAGGATATTGTCAGTTGGGAAAATATGACTATTCCATACTGGTATGAAATGATAAATTGATGATATCAAACATGTTCAAATCGGGTTGAAATATAAAAGCGGAATATTTAGCATTATTAACATGATCTTTTGTTTCAGTTTAGAGTAAATGGTCTAAAGTTTATATTGATAAGACTCCCAGTTTATTTACTTTCGTAGTGCCGTGATATTAAAATCACTTTATCTTCTTTCCAGATGCTACTTGTGAACAACAGATACAGATTTACCATTTTGCTGCTGGAAAAATCCTAGAAACGTGTCGTGCACAATGAAGGATTTTTAGGTGAGTTATGTGACAATAATTATCAAATAATTTTTTATGCAAGAATCAATTCTACCCTGTTTTGTCTTACAAATAGACAGACTACACTTTCCCTTTCTAAAATCTTTTCAATTTTATTGCATATTTAAATGTACTCTGTTATCTTGAACTCGTTTTATTACTCGCCTTGTTCAAAGCTAGTAAACTTTCAATTTCAAACACTTATTCTCAAATTGATAAAATAAATAATTATTTCTACATTCTCATTCACTCTATTTCTGGTTTCCCTTCACAAGAATAAATATTTAACAAAGACCAGATCATTTTTTTTTTCAAATCATTTAATTTAATTTCTTAATATCTTCTACATACTCCCATCTTTTATAACACCACAAAGAAGGCAGTTTCTCCTTAAAATGTGTCCAATCCCATTTGCTAACCTCCTCAGAATTGACCTTTTCTTATAATTTCCTTGTTTGTCACCATGCCATGGCAACTAACTTTTTCATCCTGCGCCGCATTTCATAACACTCCAGGTCCTTCCCCAAGTGTCAAAGTTCCTGCTCCAATATATTGAGGAATGCTTCAAATACAGTGTTTCATGAGTTCCTTCCTTAATTCTGTATATATTTTACTGGCCAGAAGTAATTGCTTCTTAATTTCTGCTCTCTTAGCCACAGTGATGTTATTTCTTTTGTGCAGTTGGCATCCTTCATCACTAGGCTCCACGTTCTCTGATTCTTCACTCCTGGTGATAATTGAACAGTTCGGTGGTCACTTCATTTCCCACCTTTATTTTTTCTTCAGGGCAATCATAGTCACATTTTATACATTGTTGATAAATTTGGTCAATTTCTCCCATAGCCTTATTTCTCTTTCCACTTCACTTTTAAGTGAAGTCCTTCCTCTCCATCTACCTAGTTTTCCTTTTCTAACTATTCCAGGTCAGTTTTTTTACCATGGAGAATTCTTCTTTGATCCTGAAACTTTCTTTCCCAGATGTTCAAACGGGCCTCATTCTCACCCCATTCCAGTTCCTGTCTTTCAAGACATGAAGTCATATCTACCTCTTCTCTGGAATTGTACATTATCATCACACATTACATGTATCAGTTACAGTCATTATTCATTTAAAAAAATTGTCACTCCAAACACACTGTAATTGTTCCCTTGTCGCTTTGTATTCTATCTAAATTCTGTTTCTGACTTCATTTTTTTGTATTTATAAGACAAACAGTTACTATCTCCTTTCTGAAACTTTCTTTCCTCACTGCTTAGGTCCAGTGATTTTCATAACTCCATTCATTCCTCACCTTGTGACTGACAATTTTGCCTGTATCTATTATGACTTCAGTTAAAGAATCCTTGGCTTTTTTGCAACTATTCTGAAAGTTGGCTCATCTTTCCCACTTCCAGTAACCCTTCGCACGGACGTTCTTGGTCTTTTGTTGACGATATTTCTTCTCCGTATTAAAAATTAGGTCTTGTCTAATAAGTAACTATTTTGTATGCGCTCCTAATTTCGTTGAGGAAATCCAGAGTACATATTTTAAAAATCTTTCCATTTGACCCATCTTTTTGGAATGGATTACCTCATCAGAGATTCTAAAATTAACCAGCAGGTGACTTGTATCTCGAACAAGCAATCCCTCATTCAGTTGAAAGTATTAGTTCATATCTCTCGATCTGTCGTCGTCAACCTCGGCAGTTTCGGGCCCCGTGTAAAGTCTCCCATCTCTCGGATGTAGTTGTAGTAGAATCAAAATTTTTTAAATAACATTAGAGCTAGCTTCCTCTTTCATGGCATACCATAGTTTAGTCACTTTTTTTAATAACATTTTTCTGTAATAGGACAACACTTAAAATTATGTTTGTTTCTTTAGAGAAATTTTCCAACCATAGTTTATTTCTGGAATTCCTGCAAACAACTATCATTCATTTTGAAATTCCACATCTTCCTGCGCAGTGGTCTTGCCTAACTCTACTACTTCTGCCATATTATGAATTGATTGATATGCTTTCATTACCAGCTTTGATCTTTCTGTTATGCTATGACTATCTTTTAATAACATGTTTATTGGCCATTCTTCTCTTTCATGTAACAACTGTTCTGAGTCCAAAAATAAACCATCTCCAAATTAACAGCTCAAAGTTCAGAAATTGTGGAGTCCTGGCTTGTCCCCAAGTTTTTTCTCCCACCATCGCTATCCTCGGAAATAAACTATCTCCAGCTTTCAAGCATTTGAATAACTGTTCACACTTAAGCAGGTTCAGCCCCCCTTCCAATTGTGCGAAGTCTCCTACATGTTCATTGGCCGTTCTCCTTTGTCACGGAACAATCGCAGTAGTCTTAATGATAACATTGAAGTTCCAGAAATGAACAATCATCATTTCCAATAACATGATTTGCCACCTTCCTCTGTGGTTTCACAAGTCCAAACATAAACTATCTCCAAACACAGCATTGGTATCATGGTCGCTCACCACTGATTCTCAGAAATAAACTATCTCCAGCTTTAATGACCATAAAGTTTTTTCACTAGTCTTTCTTTCCATATTGAAGTTTCACTTTTACTTTCTTTGATGTTTTATTTTTGCAGACCCACCTTTGAGGAGCCTGTGGACTGGGGGCTCTAAAACCTTCAGCCCACTCGCTCCTCAAAACGCCAGACCGGGAAGCTGTGGAATCTGAAAAGTGTCAACGTTGGACAGAAAAGCTTTTTTATCGTGTTGGACTTAGGGCGATTTTTGAGACCTGCCGCCCCCATGAAGAGAGCCCAGGATCACACAGCCAGCACCTTACAGCTGAAGCTTTTTAATTTTTATATATAATTAAAATGAAAGGATTTGTAAATTGCTAAAGACAATAAATTTTTAAGGTATAAACTGTAGTCTTTATTCCCAACATTCTATATTAGGTTAGCAATACATCAAATATTAAACTTTTAAATCTATGATTATTTGTAAGTAAAACAGTCAAAAGTGAAGATACAATTGTAGTTATGCTAATAAAAATCATACATGAGAAAAGAACTTCAGTAGCAGCATGCAACAAAGGAAGTAAATTAGCTAATTTGTTAAGGTACAAAGTTTTAAAATGCATAACACTTCAAAAGAAAACCAAAAACATTAAATATTTACAATATAATTGGGAAAAGCAATCACCTGCATCTGCCTTATGGCTTAGGTGAATAAAATCAACTTGCTATGAAGTATATTGTCAATAATTTGAGAAACTTCTTACAGTATAATCTATAAGGTTTTTAAAAATTATATAATGCAAATTAAATCTGATTTGATAGTTGATACTCTTTCAAGGGATATTGTTGGGTCTTGCAGAATAAAGTCTACTGTATCACCATAAGCAAGCTTCACCCCAAGATGGACTCTTCCTTCAGCAATTCTCCTCAACTGAAATGGGAAAAGATTCACATTAATCACTTTATAACCATGCACAATTGCTTTAATAAATATGCATTACATCTATGTGAGGAATACAGGCAGCAAAAAATGGTTTAACAAGGAAAATTAGAATGTTTTGAAGATACATTAACAGGGTTGTGAAGACAAATGAAACAAAAGCAGAATGACAAATTTTATGTAGAAATGGTTCAACAGATTGGAAATAATGGATGTCCTGGCATTTATATCAACTGAAAGATCACCGACAATCAAAGGTAAAACAAATTTCACTTTAAATGCAAGTGAAGCAACCTTTACAAGCTCCAGCACGGAAGCTTGGAAAGGAAGAATTCTACATAAACATTTAATACCTTGCAGCAAATTTCACATTATAAACAAAGGAAATCACAACACTGACAAATTTTCAGGAATTAAATTTAATAAAGTTAAATTTTTACTTCTTAATAGCATGAGAAAAGCCAGGGTATGAAAACTCATGTGAACAACAATGCAGTTAAGCCAAACACTTGTCAATATTTAAACTAAAGAAATGATAACAGATTAATATCGTAACTGAATAATTATATGAAACAAGAGCACAAATGTTCTTAATCAAAGGTAAGCTATGAAACAAGTATCAATGGACTTGAAATATTCATCACTAGTATAGACTTGAAATTATTTTCAAAATACGAGTTTAAGTAATAAGTTATTGCAAATTGTGAATTATTTTAGGAGGTACAACATGAAAATATTGAATAATTTGACTTGCAGCAAAAAGACTTTCATGATGGATGAAAACTTACATTCAAACATTTCTTTGTAAGTAAGTTTTAATATATAACTTCCAAAAAATAAATTTTTGTATTTAATAAATACAATAAGCACATCAAGCAATTTGTGTAATAAAGAATCTAAGTGATTTAGGAAAATCAAAACAACAGATTTAGTGTATGAATCATGAGAAATAAGCCTTAATGTAGTGTAATAAATGATGAAACATGCATTCTGATAAGACAATACATTGTACAACTGACAGGTGTTTTGGAAATGGTTAATTCAACTTTCAGAAAGGTTGAGACATAGTAAAATTTCAAGATGAATGGGTTAATACACACAATTATTTTACTGCTATATACATTATTTTCAGGTAGAAGAATAAGGAAGTAAAAGCATGAAATGAGAATTTTGCCAAACAACCAAAACATAAAGAATGGAAATGTTGGAGATTTCAGTAGTGTGTGAACTGGAACCAAGCAGTGAGGTAAATAAATTCCTTGAAATCTGAGGAAGCAGACATTTGCATTTTTAACAGTAAGAAAACTACTGCTGGAATTGCTGAGAAAACTAAGTTTGAAAAAATTAAAATAATGGAAAAGAAAATTTACCAAGAATATGTAGTGGTAAAAACAGAGGCAGAAGCATCTATAATAAATAAAATGTCCATCTTAAAATAGACATGATTAAGGAAAAAATCAGTAATAGCTTTAATATAATCCCAATATTTCTCCTCAAACATAAAATATTAATTCAGATTGTTGTAGTTTATAGAACTGTAGGAATGAGTCCCAAATTATATTTTAGAGTTCCAAGTCTGTGTAGTTTCCACAGGATCTCGAAAACTTACTATAGGTGCCTTGTGTGCCAAGTTTTATAGTAAGGAAGATCTGTATTTGGAATCAGGGAAGTGGAATGTATAGTCTGAGCTGTTTATAAATAGTGTGCAAAGATTGTAAATAAATAATTAGCATAAAGAAGCTACCAATGTATTTGAACTGAAGAAACTGAGAATGTTACAAAATATTTGTGAAAATAAGGAGTTGGAGCTCCCAAAAATTAAAGAAAAAATCACAATTGACATAAAACAATAAGAGCTCATTCCTCTTGTGCCCACACATGAATATTGCTTAGTCTATTATTTTAAATGAGGTCAAATGGCTTATTGCAAAATTAAAAAATGGATATACTTAATAAAAAATTAAGACTACAGGGGTAACTAACCTACCAAACTGATAACTTAGCTTTTGTCCATTTACTACTACAGTGTGGCCTAATTTTAAATTTGTAAGCAATATAAAAATTTAATGTGGAGATCCAAAAACTTTGTTGGTTAATGTCTTCAGAAAATATATCTTGTGCACTTAACTTTACTTTCCAATTAAAATGACCTTTTTTAATAAACATGTCATGTTAATGAAGAGTGAGGCAAACTCATTCAAACTGGAGGCTCTGTCCTAGTTGTCTCAGCATTCCAACAACTGAAGTCTTACACATATCTGACTTGTCTGAATATGACAGGCCACCAAACCATAAACTAAAATAGATTCATTTGAATATCACCAAAGTAATTAATCAAATGTACCAAGTTTTTTTGGTATGTTGAAATCTAGCTTAATTAAATTAATGAAGCTTCACTTATGTGAATATGTTGCAGGGAAACCTTACTAAGATACCCCTACAAAGATACAATATCCCCAAATCGTTCAGTCACTAATGGCCTTGTAGTTGATGCAACTATTAACAAAATGCTTCACAGCTGGCATTTAAATAAATGACAAACCTATGTAAATAAACTAGCATTTGCCATTCTCCCAGGTTAACATTATTAGATTATGAGTCAATAAGCATTAATTAAAAATTAAATATTCAATGTTTCATAAACATCTTAACATTTAAAACCATTATATTTCTTTTAGATAATAAAATAAGTACTTAATACTAGTAATTTGACGGTACAGAAATGTACCGAATGTCTGAGGATGCTTAAACGTGTTTCCTCAGGCTTTGATATCTACAACTATGAATATCTTAGGTTTAGATTTGTTTTTTCCACAAGTCATTGGTTGAGGAAATGGGACACTTGGCCCACTCACTCCTCAAAATACTAACAGTAGAATCTGGGAAGTCTTGACACTTAATAGAAAAGCTGGTTTTTTTTCCACCTGGACTGGGGAATTTATAGGCCTGTACCCACCATGAAGTTGGCCTGAAAAGACTTGCACAAGATATGTTAGCATGGAGGGTTGCATCAAACCAGTCTTAGGACTGAATACCACAACAACAATTACCTGGAAGTAAATTCCTTTTTTATGAAAGCCTTCCTTCCCTGTGCTACCCTACTCTTTGTCTACTTTACTTCTCCTGTCCTTACGTATTACACTACCCTACCCAAGTAGCAGAATTTCAAACTGGTGGTGTTACATCCCCCATGTGTACGCCCCTAACTCCTGATTGGTGTACAACTAGAGACATCAGCCTGTTAACATGTGTACAATGAAGGGAAAATCCTGTTGTGTACATTTGGGGTATCATAATCCCCTTTAGCTACACTATCAACTTCCCCCCCCCCCCCCGTTATCCCTCATATTGTATTCTTACTCCAGGAACATGTTCATGCCATTTTATTACGGCAGCTAGTTCCATGTTATTTATTTAGACAACCCACATTTTTATTACCTTATAACTAGCACACCCCCACATCCTCACTAATCTCCTTAGAGTTTCCATCCTTGGCCCCCCCTCTTCTGTTCTTATTCCACACACTTCCCGCGAATGCTAATTTTGCAATACCCTCGTGTCTCAAAATGTGGTCTAGGTAATTTAAGTGTAAATATTAGGAAATCATCGCTAAAAATGTTTGTATGGAGTGTTGCATTATATGGGTGCAAAACCTGAACAGTGGGAGTTTCAGAAAGTAGAAGTATAAAAAAGCTTCTGCAATGTGGTGCTATAGGAGAATGAGATGGGTGGATAGAGTAACCAGGAAGTTCTAAGCAGAATAGGGGAAGAGCGAACAATATAAGGGACATTGACCAAGATAAGGGATTGTAAAATTAACATAAGAGGGAAGTATGTGGGGTAACAACAAATGAGGTCAAAGGATAGAATACATCAAGCACATCAGGGATGCGGTAGCTATGCAGAAATGAAAAGGGGCCAATATTTCGGCAAGTGAGCCTTTGCGAGCAAAATTTCATTTGAAAAAGTTTATTAGAATGGAGTAAAGGTAAATAATCCGGAACCTATAGCAGACTAAAATTATTCCAGCACGAACATATACTTCCCAATTTTCAAAGAATGGAATTTTGACGATTTCGTGGAAAAATAGAGAATTTTTAATCTATTCTGAAGTCAAGCCTCAAATCTGGTAGTTTAATCTGCCGAAATCTACCGTTGTAATAAATAGTTTCAAATACAAATGTGACCGTCAAATGGTTTTTTTATTCTCTCATCAAAATAAAATATTCCGGGTCGAGATCGTACGCTGCACCTACCCGCCTATAAATTTTCACCCGAATATCGTCCAATATTTCGTTCGACAACGTTGACAGTAGTCTTAATTTGAAACAATTTATCGTTTATAATCGTAAATTTCACATCTTAAATGTTCACAAATTTGTGTTAACGTGTAATAGAGACAGAAATGTCATTATTATACGAACAAAACAAAACTTTGGAATTATCTGGTAACTCACAACTAGGTTATTTTGACGGTGTGCTATAAAACACATGCACAAGAAATATAACAAGTATTGCACGTGTCGCTTCTTTTTGTTAAGAGAATAACGCATGGTGAATGATAAATATAAATTATACTGTTCTTTAACCGAAATTCGAAAATACCTTGTCTTCGGAAGCCTGCAGAACTAAATGTGACCAACAACTTCTTTGTTACCCCTCCTGCAGGCAAATGGGCACGAGCAAGCGCTCATAGAAGAGGAATCATGACGCCGACCATGGCGCCACTATATTTGAAGTTTATATATCTCTTTGACGCCGACCAATAAAAGGTTCTGCCAACATTGGAGCAGCAGAATATCTTAGGCTAGGTTTACACGGGCAGTGATGACTGCCAGAAAACGAGGGGCAGTGATGTCAGTGGCGTGTCAACATACGTCAGTGCTGCACTGACAACTGCCTATACATCGCTGACACGAGAGCACTGCCTCACTTTTCTTGGAGCGTGTCAACAGTATGTCAGTCATGACTGACGTTCCCCCTCCACCGACCTAGACGCTGCCCTCATGGGAGGCCAGTTAGTGGCAGTTACGGTTGTCAACTATCGATTGCGCGAGACTCCGACTACCCAAATAGTATCTTATATGCGAAACATTTTTAACATTCCCGTTTGAATTGATACTTTTGCCTTTTATATTTGGAAGAGCTAATATAAAACAATCCACTTAAATTTTTCTTTTGCCTTTCAAGGCTCTTCGGACGACATGCAAAGAATAAATCATCACTTTGGAAAACAGAATCTTAAAGATATCTCTCATGTCAACTGACAGCAGACAATCGAAGCAGCGCGGCACTTTGAACGTTCAATGCCCCATAACAGCTGACTGTACACAATCTGGAATTTAATGACAATTCAAAAAAAAAACTCCTGTTATATAAATTATTCCTTTCTTATAACAAGGACCACGTAAAATAATTGGATCAGGAATAGTTTAATAGTGCCAATTTCAATTTGACCTGACTTATGAACGTAAATTACGAATAGCAATAACTACACGGTCAACAATTTTCAAATTGAACGAACAACATAAATTTAATTAACAGGCAACTATCCAAAAGAAGTAAACGGATCATGAAAAGTTTAAAATTGCAAATTCTCAAAAGACCCAAGATTTACAGTAAATTACGAATAAGTAGAGTCAAACATTTAAAAATTAAATGGAATCAGGAATAGGTAGTTATTGCAATTTGTAAAATGACTAGGCTTTTGAAAATAAATTTCTAAAAATTATAGCTACACACACAACCACTGGCTTACCTTCCGCTATTTACACTGATAAGCTCCAACTGTACGAACATCCTTAGCTGAAATTAGAAAACTTGGAAGAAGGATGAAGGGAGAAAGGGATATTTATTTATTTTTAAAATCATCTTTTCTAGTTTCCTTTGTGAGGGCCTTAACAAAGGCTCTCAAACATAAGGAACAGTGCAGGAACGCATAGCCCTAAAAAGGACTAGCGATTACTGCCCGTTTCCCGGTCCTGGTGTGACAAAGACGGTGGAGCTGCGAGGGCTTGCCCTTGGTAGACGATGAAGGCAACCTCCCATAAGATTCAGCTAACTGGTATCTCAGGCACGTTGTCTGGATCTTTGAGGAGTTGATCTTGACTGTCCAGTTCCCCAAGTAGGCTCCCAAGACGTTCGGGTAAACTTTGAATACAAAAAACACAGTTTAGAAATCAACAAAATATTTCTTAACAAAAACAGAAGATACTTTTGATGATGGATCATGAATAGTTTAATATTGCCAATTCTAAAATGACCTGAGTTGTGAAAGTAAATTATGAATAACAAAAAGTACACACTTAAAAATTTGCAAATTAATGAAACCATCCAAATATTATTAAAAGACAAGAATCTGTTTGAAAAATTGGGATTAGGAATAATTTGTTATTGCAAATCTGAACAAGACCTGAGTTGTGAAAGTAAATTATGAATAACAAAAAGTACACATTAAAATATTTGCAAATTAATGAAACCATCCAAATATTATTAACAGACAAGAATCTGTTTGAAAAATTGGGATTAGGAATAATTTGTTATTACAAATCTTAAAATGACCTGAGTTGTGAAAGTAAATTACAAATGAAAATAATTACACACTGGAATATTTACAAATTAAGAAAGACTGTAAATATAATTAAAGGACAAAAATCCAAGTAAAAAAGTTTAATATTGCCAATTTTAAATTGACCTGACTTTTGAACGTAAATTACAAATAGCAATAACTACACACTCAAATAATTGCAAATTAAAGAAAGAATAATAATATAATTAACAGAACAGAATCTAAGTGAAAAAAGGGGATCATGAATAGTTTCATATTGCAAATACTAAAATGACATCAGTTTAGATAGTAAATTATGAAGAAAAACTAGTCAGAAATAATTGCAAATTAATGAATGAATCTAAATAAAATTATTAAACAACAATCCTAGTAAAAATATGGGATTCAGGAATTGTTCAGTATTGCAAATTCTATAATAACCTGTTCTTTGAAACTAATTACAAATAGCAATAACTACACGGTCAACAATTTTCAAATTGAATGAAGAACATAAATTTAATTAACAGGCAACTATCCAAAAGAAGTAAACGGATCATGAAAAGTTTAAAATTGCAAATTCTCAAAAGACCCAAGATTTACAGTAAATTACGAATAAGTAGAGTCAAACATTTAAAAATTAAATGGAATCAGGAATAGGTAGTTATTGCAATTTGTAAAATGACTAGGCTTTTGAAAATAAATTTCTAAAAATTATAGCTACACACACAACCACTGGCTTACCTTCCGCTATTTACACTGATAAGCTCCAAGTGTACGAACATCCTTAGCTGAAATTAGAAAACCTGGAAGAAGGATGAAGGGAGAAAGGGATATTTATTTATTTTTAAAATCATCTTTTCTAGTTTCCTTTGTGAGGGCCTTAACAAAGGCTCTCAAACATAAGGAACAGTGCAGGTACGCATAGCCCTAAAAAGGACTAGCGATTACTGCCCGTTTCCCGGTCCTGGTGTGACAAAGACGGTGGAGCTGCGAGGGCTTGCCCTTGGTAGACGATGAAGGCAACCTCCCATAAGATTCAGCTAACTGGTATCTCAGGCACGTTGTCTGGATCTTTGAGGAGTTGATCTTGACTGTCCAGTTCCCCAAGTAGGCTCCCAAGACGTTCGGGTAAACTTTGAATACAAAAAACACAGTTTAGATATCAACAAAATATTTCTTAACAAAAACAGAAGATACTTTTGATGATGGATCATGAATAGTTTAATATTGCCAATTCTAAAATGACCTGAGTTGTGAAAGTAAATTATGAATAACAAAAAGTACACACTTAAATATTTGCAAATTAATGAAACCATCCAAATATTATTAAAAGACAAGAATCTGTTTGAAAAATTGGGATTAGGAATAATTTGTTATTGCAAATCTGAACATGAACTGAGTTGTGAAAGTAAATTATGAATAACAAAAAGTACACATTTAAATATTTGCAAATTAATGAAACCATCCAAATATTATTAACAGACAAGAATCTGTTTGAAAAATTGGGATTAGGAATAATTTGTTATTGCAAATCTTAAAATGACCTGAGTTGTGAAAGTAAATTACAAATGAAAATAATTACACACTGGAATATTTACAAATTAAGAAAGACTGTAAATATAATTAAAGGACAAAAATCCAAGTAAAAAAGTTTAATATTGCCAATTTTAAATTGACCTGACTTTTGAACGTAAATTACGAATAGCAATAACTACACACTCAAATAATTGCAAATTAAAGAAAGAATAATAATATAATTAACAGAACAGAATCTAAGTGAAAAAAGGGGATCATGAATAGTTTCATATTGCAAATACTAAAATGACATCAGTTTAGATAGTAAATTATGAAGAAAAACTAGTCAGAAATAATTGCAAATTAATGAATGAATCTAAATAAAATTATTAAACAACAATCCTAGTAAAAATATGGGATTCAGGTATTGTTCAGTATTGCAAATTCTAAAATAACCTGTTCTTTGAAAGTAAATTACAAATAGCAATAACTACACGGTCAACAATTTTCAAATTGAATGAAGAACATAAATTTAATTAACAGGCAACTATCCAAAAGAAGTAAACGGATCATGAAAAGTTTAAAATTGCAAATTCTCAAAAGACCCAAGATTTACAGTAAATTACGAATAAGTAGAGTCAAACATTTAAAAATTAAATGGAATCAGGAATAGGTAGTTATTGCAATTTGTAAAATGACTAGGCTTTTGAAAATAAATTTCTAAAAATTATAGCTACACACACAACCACTGGCTTACCTTCCGCTATTTACACTGATAAGCTCCAAGTGTACGAACATCCTTAGCTGAAATTAGAAAACCTGGAAGAAGGATGAAGGGAGAAAGGGATATTTATTTATTTTTAAAATCATCTTTTCTAGTTTCCTTTGTGAGGGCCTTAACAAAGGCTCTCAAACATAAGGAACAGTGCAGGTACGCATAGCCCTAAAAAGGACTAGCGATTACTGCCCGTTTCCCGGTCCTGGTGTGACAAAGACGGTGGAGCTGCGAGGGCTTGCCCTTGGTAGACGATGAAGGCAACCTCCCATAAGATTCAGCTAACTGGTATCTCAGGCACGTTGTCTGGATCTTTGAGGAGTTGATCTTGACTGTCCAGTTCCCCAAGTAGGCTCCCAAGACGTTCGGGTAAACTTTGAATACAAAAAACACAGTTTAGATATCAACAAAATATTTCTTAACAAAAACAGAAGATACTTTTGATGATGGATCATGAATAGTTTAATATTGCCAATTCTAAAATGACCTGAGTTGTGAAAGTAAATTATGAATAACAAAAAGTACACACTTAAAAATTTGCAAATTAATGAAACCATCCAAATATTATTAAAAGACAAGAATCTGTTTGAAAAATTGGGATTAGGAATAATTTGTTATTGCAAATCTGAACACGACCTGAGTTGTGAAAGTAAATTATGAATAACAAAAAGTACACATTTAAATATTTGCAAATTAATGAAACCATCCAAATATTATTAACAGACAAGAATCTGTTTGAAAAATTGGGATTAGGAATAATTTGTTATTGCAAATCTTAAAATGACCTGAGTTGTGAAAGTAAATTACAAATGAAAATAATTACACACTGGAATATTTACAAATTAAGAAAGACTGTAAATATAATTAAAGGATAAAAATCCAAGTAAAAAAGTTTAATATTGCCAATTTTAAATTGACCTGACTTTTGAACGTAAATTACAAATAGCAATAACTACACACTCAAATAATTGCAAATTAAAGAAAGAATAATAATATAATTAACAGAACAGAATCTAAGTGAAAAAAGGGGATCATGAATAGTTTCATATTGCAAATACTAAAATGACATCAGTTTAGATAGTAAATTATGAAGAAAAACTAGTCAGAAATAATTGCAAATTAATGAATGAATCTAAATAAAATTATTAAACAACAATCCTAGTAAAAATATGGGATTCAGGAATTGTTCAGTATTGCAAATTCTAAAATAACCTGTTCTTTGAAAGTAAATTACAAATAGCAATAACTACACGGTCAACAATTTTCAAATTGAATGAAGAACATAAATTTAATTAACAGGCAACTATCCAAAAGAAGTAAACGGATCATGAAAAGTTTAAAATTGCAAATTCTCAAAAGACCCAAGATTTACAGTAAATTACGAATAAGTAGAGTCAAACATTTAAAAATTAAATGGAATCAGGAATAGTTAGTTATTGCAATTTGTAAAATGACTAGGCTTTTGAAAATAAATTTCTAAAAATTATAGCTACACACACAACCACTGGCTTACCTTCCGCTATTTACACTGATAAGCTCCAACTGTACGAACATCCTTAGCTGAAATTAGAAAACCTGGAAGAAGGATGAAGGGAGAAAGGGATATTTATTTATTTTTAAAATCATCTTTTCTAGTTTCCTTTGTGAGGGCCTTAACAAAGGCTCTCAAACATAAGGAACAGTGCAGGTACGCATAGCCCTAAAAAGGACTAGCGATTACTGCCCGTTTCCCGGTCCTGGTGTGACAAAGACGGTGGAGCTGCGAGGGCTTGCCCTTGGTAGACGATGAAGGCAACCTCCCATAAGATTCAGCTAACTGGTATCTCAGGCACGTTGTCTGGATCTTTGAGGAGTTGATCTTGACTGTCCAGTTCCCCAAGTAGGCTCCCAAGACGTTCGGGTAAACTTTGAATACAAAAAACACAGTTTAGATATCAACAAAATATTTCTTAACAAAAACAGAAGATACTTTTGATGATGGATCATGAATAGTTTAATATTGCCAATTCTAAAATGACCTGAGTTGTGAAAGTAAATTATGAATAACAAAAAGTACACACTTAAATATTTGCAAATTAATGAAACCATCCAAATATTATTAAAAGACAAGAATCTGTTTGAAAAATTGGGATTAGGAATAATTTGTTATTGCAAATCTGAACATGACCTGAGTTGTGAAAGTAAATTATGAATAACAAAAAGTACACATTTAAATATTTGCAAATTAATGAAACCATCCAAATATTATTAACAGACAAGAATCTGTTTGAAAAATTGGGATTAGGAATAATTTGTTATTGCAAATCTTAAAATGACCTGAGTTGTGAAAGTAAATTACAAATGAAAATAATTACACACTGGAATATTTACAAATTAAGAAAGACTGTAAATATAATTAAAGGACAAAAATCCAAGTAAAAAATGAGAGTTTAATATTGCCAATTTTAAATTGACCTGACTTTTGAACGTAAATTACGAATAGCAATAACTACACACTCAAATAATTGCAAATTAAAGAAAGAATAATAATATAATTAACAGAACAGAATCTAAGTGAAAAAAGGGGATCATGAATAGTTTCATATTGCAAATACTAAAATGACATCAGTTTAGATAGTAAATTATGAAGAAAAACTAGTCAGAAATAATTGCAAATTAATGAATGAATCTAAATAAAATTATTAAACAACAATCCTAGTAAAAATATGGGATTCAGGAATTGTTCAGTATTGCAAATTCTAAAATAACCTGTTCTTTGAAAGTAAATTACAAATAGCAATAACTACACGGTCAACAATTTTCAAATTGAATGAAGAACATAAATTTAATTAACAGGCAACTATCCAAAAGAAGTAAACGGATCATGAAAAGTTTAAAATTGCAAATTCTCAAAAGACCCAAGATTTACAGTAAATTACGAATAAGTAGAGTCAAACATTTAAAAATTAAATGGAATCAGGAATAGTTAGTTATTGCAATTTGTAAAATGACTAGGCTTTTGAAAATAAATTTCTAAAAATTATAGCTACACACACAACCACTGGCTTACCTTCCGCTATTTACACTGATAAGCTCCAAGTGTACGAACATCCTTAGCTGAAATTAGAAAACCTGGAAGAAGGATGAAGGGAGAAAGGGATATTTATTTATTTTTAAAATCATCTTTTCTAGTTTCCTTTGTGAGGGCCTTAACAAAGGCTCTCAAACATAAGGAACAGTGCAGGTACGCATAGCCCTAAAAAGGACTAGCGATTACTGCCCGTTTCTCGGTCCTGGTGTGACAAAGACGGTGGAGCTGCGAGGGCTTGCCCTTGGTAGACGATGAAGATTCAGCTAACTGGTATCTCAGGCACGTTGTCTGGATCTTTGAGGAGTTGATCTTGACTGTCCAGTTCCCCAAGTAGGCTCCCAAGACGTTCGGGTAAACTTTGAATACAAAAAACACAGTTTAGATATCAACAAAATATTTCTTAACAAAAACAGAAGATACTTTTGATGATGGATCATGAATAGTTTAATATTGCCAATTCTAAAATGACCTGAGTTGTGAAAGTAAATTATGAATAACAAAAAGTACACACTTAAATATTTGCAAATTAATGAAACCATCCAAATATTATTAAAAGACAAGAATCTGTTTGAAAAATTGGGATTAGGAATAATTTGTTATTGCAAATCTGAACATGACCTGAGTTGTGAAAGTAAATTATGAATAACAAAAAGTACACATTTAATATTTGCAAATTAATGAAACCATCCAAATATTATTAACAGACAAGAATCTGTTTGAAAAATTGGGATTAGGAATAATTTGTTATTGCAAATCTTAAAATGACCTGAGTTGTGAAAGTAAATTACAAATGAAAATAATTACACACTGGAATATTTACAAATTAAGAAAGACTGTAAATATAATTAAAGGACAAAAATCCAAGTAAAAAAGTTTAATATTGCCAATTTTAAATTGACCTGACTTTTGAACGTAAATTACGAATAGCAATAACTACACACTCAAATAATTGCAAATTAAAGAAAGAATAATAATATAATTAACAGAACAGAATCTAAGTGAAAAAAGGGGATCATGAATAGTTTCATATTGCAAATACTAAAATGACATCAGTTTAGATAGTAAATTATGAAGAAAAACTAGTCAGAAATAATTGCAAATTAATGAATGAATCTAAATAAAATTATTAAACAACAATCCTAGTAAAAATATGGGATTCAGGAATTGTTCAGTATTGCAAATTCTAAAATAACCTGTTCTTTGAAAGTAAATTACAAATAGCAATAACTACACGGTCAACAATTTTCAAATTGAATGAAGAACATAAATTTAATTAACAGGCAACTATCCAAAAGAAGTAAACGGATCATGAAAAGTTTAAAATTGCAAATTCTCAAAAGACCCAAGATTTACAGTAAATTACGAATAAGTAGAGTCAAACATTTAAAAATTAAATGGAATCAGGAATAGTTAGTTATTGCAATTTGTAAAATGACTAGGCTTTTGAAAATAAATTTCTAAAAATTATAGCTACACACACAACCACTGGCTTACCTTCCGCTATTTACACTGATAAGCTCCAAGTGTACGAACATCCTTAGCTGAAATTAGAAAACCTGGAAGAAGGATGAAGGGAGAAAGGGATATTTATTTATTTTTAAAATCATCTTTTCTAGTTTCCTTTGTGAGGGCCTTAACAAAGGCTCTCAAACATAAGGAACAGTGCAGGAACGCATAGCCCTAAAAAGGACTAGCGATTACTGCCCGTTTCCCGGTCCTGGTGTGACAAAGACGGTGGAGCTGCGAGGGCTTGCCCTTGGTAGACGATGAAGGCAACCTCCCATAAGATTCAGCTAACTGGTATCTCAGGCACGTTGTCTGGATCTTTGAGGAGTTGATCTTGACTGTCCAGTTCCCCAAGTAGGCTCCCAAGACGTTCGGGTAAACTTTGAATACAAAAAACACAGTTTAGATATCAACAAAATATTTCTTAACAAAAACAGAAGATACTTTTGATGATGGATCATGAATAGTTTAATATTGCCAATTCTAAAATGACCTGAGTTGTGAAAGTAAATTATGAATAACAAAAAGTACACACTTAAATATTTGCAAATTAATGAAACCATCCAAATATTATTAAAAGACAAGAATCTGTTTGAAAAATTGGGATTAGGAATAATTTGTTATTGCAAATCTGAACATGAACTGAGTTGTGAAAGTAAATTATGAATAACAAAAAGTACACATTTAAATATTTGCAAATTAATGAAACCATCCAAATATTATTAACAGACAAGAATCTGTTTGAAAAATTGGGATTAGGAATAATTTGTTATTGCAAATCTTAAAATGACCTGAGTTGTGAAAGTAAATTACAAATGAAAATAATTACACACTGGAATATTTACAAATTAAGAAAGACTGTAAATATAATTAAAGGATAAAAATCCAAGTAAAAAAGTTTAATATTGCCAATTTTAAATTGACCTGACTTTTGAACGTAAATTACAAATAGCAATAACTACACACTCAAATAATTGCAAATTAAAGAAAGAATAATAATATAATTAACAGAACAGAATCTAAGTGAAAAAAGGGGATCATGAATAGTTTCATATTGCAAATACTAAAATGACATCAGTTTAGATAGTAAATTATGAAGAAAAACTAGTCAGAAATAATTGCAAATTAATGAATGAATCTAAATAAAATTATTAAACAACAATCCTAGTAAAAATATGGGATTCAGGAATTGTTCAGTATTGCAAATTCTAAAATAACCTGTTCTTTGAAAGTAAATTACAAATAGCAATAACTACACGGTCAACAATTTTCAAATTGAATGAAGAACATAAATTTAATTAACAGGCAACTATCCAAAAGAAGTAAACGGATCATGAAAAGTTTAAAATTGCAAATTCTCAAAAGACCCAAGATTTACAGTAAATTACGAATAAGTAGAGTCAAACATTTAAAAATTAAATGGAATCAGGAATAGTTAGTTATTGCAATTTGTAAAATGACTAGGCTTTTGAAAATAAATTTCTAAAAATTATAGCTACACACACAACCACTGGCTTACCTTCCGCTATTTACACTGATAAGCTCCAACTGTACGAACATCCTTAGCTGAAATTAGAAAACCTGGAAGAAGGATGAAGGGAGAAAGGGATATTTATTTATTTTTAAAATCATCTTTTCTAGTTTCCTTTGTGAGGGCCTTAACAAAGGCTCTCAAACATAAGGAACAGTGCAGGAACGCATAGCCCTAAAAAGGACTAGCGATTACTGCCCGTTTCCCGGTCCTGGTGTGACAAAGACGGTGGAGCGGCGAGGGCTTGCCCTTGGTAGACGATGAAGGCAACCTCCCATAAGATTCAGCTAACTGGTATCTCAGGCACGTTGTCTGGATCTTTGAGGAGTTGATCTTGACTGTCCAGTTCCCCAAGTAGGCTCCCAAGACGTTCGGGTAAACTTTGAATACAAAAAACACAGTTTAGAAATCAACAAAATATTTCTTAACAAAAACAGAAGATACTTTTGATGATGGATCATGAATAGTTTAATATTGCCAATTCTAAAATGACCTGAGTTGTGAAAGTAAATTATGAATAACAAAAAGTACACACTTAAATATTTGCAAATTAATGAAACCATCCAAATATTATTAAAAGACAAGAATCTGTTTGAAAAATTGGGATTAGGAATAATTTGTTATTGCAAATCTTAAAATGACCTGAGTTGTGAAAGTAAATTACAAATGAAAATAATTACACACTGGAATATTTACAAATTAAGAAAGACTGTAAATATAATTAAAGGACAAAAATCCAAGTAAAAAAATTGGATGAGGAATAGTTTAATATTGCCAATTTTAAATTCACCTGACTTTTGAACGTAAATTACGAATAGCAATAACTACACACTCAAATAATTGCAAATTAAAGAAAGAATAATAATATAATTAACAGAACAGAATCCAAGTGAAAAAAGGGGATCATGAATAGTTTCATATTGCAAATACTAAAATGACATCAGTTTAGATAGTAAATTATGAAGAAAAACTAGTCAGAAATAATTGCAAATTAATGAATGAATCTAAATAAAATTATTAAACAACAATCCTAGTAAAAATATGGGATTCAGGAATTGTTCAGTATTGCAAATTCTAAAATAACCTGTTCTTTGAAAGTAAATTACAAATAGCAATAACTACACGGTCAACAATTTTCAAATTGAATGAAGAACATAAATTTAATTAACAGGCAACTATCCAAAAGAAGTAAACGGATCATGAAAAGTTTAAAATTGCAAATTCTCAAAAGACCCAAGATTTACAGTAAATTACGAATAAGTAGAGTCAAACATTTAAAAATTAAATGGAATCAGGAATAGTTAGTTATTGCAATTTGTAAAATGACTAGGCTTTTGAAAATAAATTTCTAAAAATTATAGCTACACACACAACCACTGGCTTACCTTCCGCTATTTACACTGATAAGCTCCAACTGTACGAACATCCTTAGCTGAAATTAGAAAACCTGGAAGAAGGATGAAGGGAGAAAGGGATATTTATTTATTTGTTAAATCATCTTTTCTAGTTTCCTTTGTGAGGGCCTTAACAAAGGCTCTCAAACATAAGGAACAGTGCAGGAACGCATAGCCCTAAAAAGGACTAGCGATTACTGCCCGTTTCCCGGTCCTGGTGTGACAAAGACGGTGGAGCGGCGAGGGCTTGCCCTTGGTAGACGATGAAGATTCAGCTAACTGGTATCTCAGGCACGTTGTCTGGATCTTTGAGGAGTTGATCTTGACTGTCCAGTTCCCCAAGTAGGCTCCCAAGACGTTCGGGTAAACTTTGAATACAAAAAACACAGTTTAGAAATCAACAAAATATTTCTTAACAAAAACAGAAGATACTTTTGATGATGGATCATGAATAGTTTAATATTGCCAATTCTAAAATGACCTGAGTTGTGAAAGTAAATTATGAATAACAAAAAGTACACACTTAAATATTTGCAAATTAATGAAACCATCCAAATATTATTAAAAGACAAGAATCTGTTTGAAAAATTGGGATTAGGAATAATTTGTTATTGCAAATCTTAAAATGACCTGAGTTGTGAAAGTAAATTACAAATGAAAATAATTACACACTGGAATATTTACAAATTAAGAAAGACTGTAAATATAATTAATGGACAAAAATCCAAGTAAAAAAATTGGATGAGGAATAGTTTAATATTGCCAATTTTAAATTCACCTGACTTTTGAACGTAAATTACGAATAGCAATAACTACACACTCAAATAATTGCAAATTAAAGAAAGAATAATAATATAATTAACAGAACAGAATCCAAGTGAAAAAAGGGGATCATGAATAGTTTCATATTGCAAATACTAAAATGACATCAGTTTAGATAGTAAATTATGAAGAAAAACTAGTCAGAAATAATTGCAAATTAATGAATGAATCTAAATAAAATTATTAAACAACAATCCTAGTAAAAATATGGGATTCAGGAATTGTTCAGTATTGCAAATTCTAAAATAACCTGTTCTTTGAAAGTAAATTACAAATAGCAATAACTACACGGTCAACAATTTTCAAATTGAATGAAGAACATAAATTTAATTAACAGGCAACTATCCAAAAGAAGTAAACGGATCATGAAAAGTTTAAAATTGCAAATTCTCAAAAGACCCAAGATTTACAGTAAATTACGAATAAGTAGAGTCAAACATTTAAAAATTAAATGGAATCAGGAATAGTTAGTTATTGCAATTTGTAAAATGACTAGGCTTTTGAAAATAAATTTCTAAAAATTATAGCTACACACACAACCACTGGCTTACCTTCCGCTATTTACACTGATAAGCTCCAACTGTACGAACATCCTTAGCTGAAATTAGAAAACCTGGAAGAAGGATGAAGGGAGAAAGGGATATTTATTTATTTTTAAAATCATCTTTTCTAGTTTCCTTTGTGAGGGCCTTAACAAAGGCTCTCAAACATAAGGAACAGTGCAGGAACGCATAGCCCTAAAAAGGACTAGCGATTACTGCCCGTTTCCCGGTCCTGGTGTGACAAAGACGGTGGAGCGGCGAGGGCTTGCCCTTGGTAGACGATGAAGGCAACCTCCCATAAGATTCAGCTAACTGGTATCTCAGGCACGTTGTCTGGATCTTTGAGGAGTTGATCTTGACTGTCCAGTTCCCCAAGTAGGCTCCCAAGACGTTCGGGTAAACTTTGAATACAAAAAACACAGTTTAGATATCAACAAAATATTTCTTAACAAAAACAGAAGATACTTTTGATGATGGATCATGAATAGTTTAATATTGCCAATTCTAAAATGACCTGAGTTGTGAAAGTAAATTATGAATAACAAAAAGTACACACTTAAATATTTGCAAATTAATGAAACCATCCAAATATTATTAAAAGACAAGAATCTGTTTGAAAAATTGGGATTAGGAATAATTTGTTATTGCAAATCTGAACATGACCTGAGTTGTGAAAGTAAATTATGAATAACAAAAAGTACACACTTAAATATTTGCAAATTAATGAAACCATCCAAATATTATTAACAGACAAGAATCTGTTTGAAAAATTGGGATTAGGAATAATTTGTTATTGCAAATCTTAAAATGACCTGAGTTGTGAAAGTAAATTACAAATGAAAATAATTACACACTGGAATATTTACAAATTAAGAAAGACTGTAAATATAATTAAAGGACAAAAATCCAAGTAAAAATATTGATGAGAATAGTTTAATATTGCCAATTTTAAATTGACCTGACTTTTGAACGTAAATTACGAATAGCAATAACTACACACTCAAATAATTGCAAATTAAAGAAAGAATAATAATATAATTAACAGAACAGAATCCAAGTGAAAAAAGGGGATCATGAATAGTTTCATATTGCAAATACTAAAATGACATCAGTTTAGATAGTAAATTATGAAGAAAATCTAGTCAGAAATAATTGCAAATTAATGAATGAATCTAAATAAAATTATTAAACAACAATCCTAGTAAAAATATGGGATTCAGGAATTTTTGAATTTTCGTATGCTAAATTTTACAGTTGAAAGTATCAACTGCATTTCAATTAAAAATAATGAGCATTTAATAATGCAAAAATCTGAAATAAATACATTATAAATAGTGTCCTTAACCTTACATTGACCTTACTTACAACACCTTTAACATGTTTCTCGTATCCGAGATTACCTTATGAAACTTGCTCATCACAGACGTTGAAGGCAACCTCCCATCAGATTCGGCTAACAGGAATCTCAGGCAGTTGTCGGGTGATCAGCAGTGTCTGGATTTTGAATTTTCGTATGCTAAATTTTACAGTTGAAAGTATCAACTGCATTTCAGTTAAAAATAATGAGCATTTAATAATGCAAAAATCTGAAATAAATACATTATAAATAGTGTCCTTAACCTTACATTGACCTTACTTACAACACCCTTAACATGTTTCTCGTATCCGAGATTACCTTATGAAACTTGCTCATCACAGACGTTGAAGGCAACCTCCCATAAGATTCGGCTAACAGGAATCTCAGGCAGTTGTCGGGTGATCAGCAGTGTCTGGATTTTTGAATTTTCGTATGCTAAATTTTACAGTTGAAAGTATCAACTGCATTTCAATTAAAAATAATGAGCATTTAATAATGCAAAAATCTGAAATAAATACATTATAAATAGTGTCCTTAACCTTACATTGACCTTACTTACAACACCTTTAACATGTTTCTCGTATCCGAGATTACCTTATGAAACTTGCTCATCACAGACGTTGAAGGCAACCTCCCATCAGATTCGGCTAACAGGAATCTCAGGCAGTTGTCGGGTGATCAGCAGTGTCTGGATTTTTGAATTTTCGTATGCTAAATTTTACAGTTGAAAGTATCAACTGCATTTCAATTAAAAATAATGAGCATTTAATAATGCAAAAATCTGAAATAAATACATTATAAATAGTGTCCTTAACCTTACATTGACCTTACTTACAACACCTTTAACATGTTTCTCGTATCCGAGATTACCTTATGAAACTTGCTCATCACAGACGTTGAAGGCAACCTCCCATCAGATTCGGCTAACAGGAATCTCAGGCAGTTGTCGGGTGATCAGCAGTGTCTGGATTTTTGAATTTTCGTATGCTAAATTTTACAGTTGAAAGTATCAACTGCATTTCAATTAAAAATAATGAGCATTTAATAATGCAAAAATCTGAAATAAATACATTATAAATAGTGTCCTTAACCTTACATTGACCTTACTTACAACACCTTTAACATGTTTCTCGTATCCGAGATTACCTTATGAAACTTGCTCATCACAGACGTTGAAGGCAACCTCCCATCAGATTCGGCTAACAGGAATCTCAGGCAGTTGTCGGGTGATCAGCAGTGTCTGGATTTTTGAATTTTCGTATGCTAAATTTTACAGTTGAAAGTATCAACTGCATTTCAATTAAAAATAATGAGCATTTAATAATGCAAAAATCTGAAATAAATACATTATAAATAGTGTCCTTAACCTTACATTGACCTTACTTACAACACCCTTAACATGTTTCTCGTATCCGAGATTACCTTATGAAACTTGCTCATCACAGACGTTGAAGGCAACCTCCCATAAGATTCGGCTAACAGGAATCTCAGGCAGTTGTCGGGTGATCAGCAGTGTCTGGATTTTTGAATTTTCGTATGCTAAATTTTACAGTTGAAAGTATCAACTGCATTTCAATTAAAAATAATGAGCATTTAATAATGCAAAAATCTGAAATAAATACATTATAAATAGTGTCCTTAACCTTACATTGACCTTACTTACAACACCTTTAACATGTTTCTCGTATCCGAGATTACCTTATGAAACTTGCTCATCACAGACGTTGAAGGCAACCTCCCATAAGATTCGGCTAACAGGAATCTCAGGCAGTTGTCGGGTGATCAGCAGTGTCTGGATTTTTGAATTTTCGTATGCTAAATTTTACAGTTGAAAGTATCAACTGCATTTCAATTAAAAATAATGAGCATTTAATAATGCAAAAATCTGAAATAAATACATTATAAATAGTGTCCTTAACCTTACATTGACCTTACTTACAACACCCTTAACATGTTTCTCGTATCCGAGATTACCTTATGAAACTTGCTCATCACAGACGTTGAAGGCAACCTCCCATCAGATTCGGCTAACAGGAATCTCAGGCAGTTGTCGGGTGATCAGCAGTGTCTGGATTTTTGAATTTTCGTATGCTAAATTTTACAGTTGAAAGTATCAACTGCATTTCAATTAAAAATAATGAGCATTTAATAATGCAAAAATCTGAAATAAATACATTATAAATAGTGTCCTTAACCTTACATTGACCTTACTTACAACACCCTTAACATGTTTCTCGTATCCGAGATTACCTTATGAAACTTGCTCATCACAGACGTTGAAGGCAACCTCCCATCAGATTCGGCTAACAGGAATCTCAGGCAGTTGTCGGGTGATCAGCAGTGTCTGGATTTTTGAATTTTCGTATGCTAAATTTTACAGTTGAAAGTATCAACTGCATTTCAATTAAAAATAATGAGCATTTAATAATGCAAAAATCTGAAATAAATACATTATAAATAGTGTCCTTAACCTTACATTGACCTTACTTACAACACCTTTAACATGTTTCTCGTATCCGAGATTACCTTATGAAACTTGCTCATCACAGACGTTGAAGGCAACCTCCCATCAGATTCGGCTAACAGGAATCTCAGGCAGTTGTCGGGTGATCAGCAGTGTCTGGATTTTTGAATTTTCGTATGCTAAATTTTACAGTTGAAAGTATCAACTGCATTTCAATTAAAAATAATGAGCATTTAATAATGCAAAAATCTGAAATAAATACATTATAAATAGTGTCCTTAACCTTACATTGACCTTACTTACAACACCTTTAACATGTTTCTCGTATCCGAGATTACCTTATGAAACTTGCTCATCACAGACGTTGAAGGCAACCTCCCATCAGATTCGGCTAACAGGAATCTCAGGCAGTTGTCGGGTGATCAGCAGTGTCTGGATTTTTGAATTTTCGTATGCTAAATTTTACAGTTGAAAGTATCAACTGCATTTCAATTAAAAATAATGAGCATTTAATAATGCAAAAATCTGAAATAAATACATTATAAATAGTGTCCTTAACCTTACATTGACCTTACTTACAACACCCTTAACATGTTTCTCGTATCCGAGATTACCTTATGAAACTTGCTCATCACAGACGTTGAAGGCAACCTTTTTATAAGATTCGGCTAACAGGAATCTCAGGCAGTTGTCGGGTGATCAGCAGTGTCTGGATTTTTGAATTTTCGTATGCTAAATTTTACAGTTGAAAGTATCAACTGCATTTCAATTAAAAATAATGAGCATTTAATAATGCAAAAATCTGAAATAAATACATTATAAATAGTGTCCTTAACCTTACATTGACCTTACTTACAACACCTTTAACATGTTTCTCGTATCCGAGATTACCTTATGAAACTTGCTCATCACAGACGTTGAAGGCAACCTCCCATAAGATTCGGCTAACAGGAATCTCAGGCAGTTGTCGGGTGATCAGCAGTGTCTGGATTTTTGAATTTTCGTATGCTAAATTTTACAGTTGAAAGTATCAACTGCATTTCAATTAAAAATAATGAGCATTTAATAATGCAAAAATCTGAAATAAATACATTATAAATAGTGTCCTTAACCTTACATTGACCTTACTTACAACACCCTTAACATGTTTCTCGTATCCGAGATTACCTTATGAAACTTGCTCATCACAGACGTTGAAGGCAACCTCCCATCAGATTGGGCTAACAGGAATCTCAGGCAGTTGTCGGGTGATCAGCAGTGTCTGGATTTTTGAATTTTCGTATGCTAAATTTTACAGTTGAAAGTATCAACTGCATTTCAATTAAAAATAATGAGCATTTAATAATGCAAAAATCTGAAATAAATACATTATAAATAGTGTCCTTAACCTTACATTGACCTTATTTACAACACCCTTAACATGTTTCTCGTATCCGAGATTACCTTATGAAACTTGCTCATCACAGACGTTGAAGGCAACCTCCCATAAGATTCGGCTAACAGGTATCTCAGGCAGTTTTTGGGTGATCAGCAGTGTCTGGATCTTTGAGGAGTCGATCTTGACTCTCCAGTTCGTCTGCAACCAACCCCGTGTTCATCAGGCTCCCACGACATTCGGGTAAACTTTGAATAGAAAAAACACGGTTTAGAAATCACAAAAGATTTTTTTAAAAAAACAGGAAACTATTTAATGAATATTTATGGCATTTAGCATACAGTGAATAGCACACAAATAACAGATGGCACAATCAAAACTGACAATATGGGGAACGTCCGGAAAGGCATTCACCGGAAATTTTGGTGTCTTGATAGACAAAAATATTTTGCCTATTTAATTTAATTTTAACTCAAGATTCTTTAATTGAAATATCGCCCTTGCTAGGAACTGGATTATCATATATCCAAGGTATACACACATCAAGGTTTTTCCATATACATGTGCTCGTGCTGATATAGGTGATAGGTACTATCTATAGGATATTGACTCCAGGGCTTGGTCTGGATTGTAAGACATGTTGAAATGAAAGTTCCCATTGATGAAATTCAGCTTCTGAAGATTTCATAAGATGGAAACACAACAGACAATCTGCAAGAAGCAAGTTTTTGACAGATATGTTCAATATTTCAAATCAGTTCTTAATCGGCGAGAATTGTAATCAGGAAAAACGTTAGTGATTGCAAGAATCTACATGCGACAAAAACATTAAATTAATTATGGAAGTATTTGTAAATACAATGGGGTTAAGTAACGTCAACTAAATCAACCAAACATTTTCATGTGCAATCACTGGAAAATACTGGTACAATAATCGAAGAAAATGCAAACAATAATTACATGTTTAGTCTGTAGAAACATTTATTCAATACATTGAGCATCTAGAAAAATATTTTGTGTTGGTCAATATTAAATGAGATGAGAGAAAAAGTCAAAAATTCTTATAAATTGTCTGGGTGCAAAGCAGTACTCACTTCTCTCAAGGATCATCTCACCTAAAGTCGGTGATGTTACATATAAAGAAACTATTAGTATTCATGCCCCAAACCAAACACCATAGTTGAACGACATGAATTACCGTCTACGATGCAAGATTTATTTAGCTGACCTCAAACAATGTGAGTTAAAATGCAAAAACTGTCAAAATGAGAGTCCCAAACTGTTGCCCGTGCCTCAATTCATGATAGGAGTTGCAGAGATACCTTTGAAATGTCGTGCCATAGGCGAATGCTGAAAATCAGATGGGCGGATAGAATCACTAACGAGGAAGTTCTAAATGGAATAGGATAAGACCGGACAAAGAGGAGGACTTTGATCAAGTTTTAAGACGTTAAAAATTATTGTTAGAGGGAAGTGTAAGAACGAAAGAGGGAGGCCAAGGATGGAATGCGATAAGTAGATTAGGATGGATGTGGTAGTTACGCGGAAATGTGAAAGATTGCGCAATATAGGCTAGCAAAATACCACTATAACACACGCACGCACACATATATTTCGGGTCCAATAAATTATACTTTTAAAACTACTATCGATGGTAATTGAATTTGATTGACTCTAAAATAATTAAATTGAAGTATTTAAATAGAAATGTTTCGTTAAAACTGTAAAAAAAAATTAATTGAATCAAGTAAACTGAATCTCTACTTAGGAACTGCGATGTATATTAATAATAATAATTATATTCTATTCAAATTCGAGATATCGTTCGTACTTGGGCAAGATGGCGTCGTCAGGTTGTCCGCCTTGGCTGACGTCACGGAGCACGGTGACGCGGACTTGACGCAGACAATGTCGACGGCGCTCTATTCGAATTCGGGGAAACGGGGCATATTTATAAACAACCCCGTCCAATCAGATTGCAGATCGGGGTTTTTTGACGTCGTTTAAGGCCGCTGATTGGATGAAGAAGCTCCTCCCGCTGAGCGTTTACGTGGAAGGGTTCACACACGTAAATCCATGGCCTGCTTCTTCACCGCCGTTTATATCAACAAACATAATTATTTATTTCTCAATGATAAGTAAAGAGACAATACCCAAAATAAAAATGTGGACACCCTTCTCCAAATCTCCTGTTACCTACAGGACTTCCGACGCCAAGCTGAAGTAACTGACGGCCAATAACAACAATCCAACAGCGGGCTGTAGAGGCCATCGTGGCACACGCAAACTCCAATAAACTAAACTAAACCAAACTACCCAAAATAATAAACATAATGACAATGTCAAGCTCCGACTTAACTGTCCTGAGTTCGACGCCTCCCTGCGCCTATTCAGAATGACAAAAAAACTAGTATTAAACATTAGCAAAATAATAATAATAAGAAAATTATCAGCCAATATACGGGACATCGAGGTGAATAATTCGACCAATCAGAACGCGTAAAGCAGGAATTTTGAAGCGGTTCGGCAATTTGATTGGCCGGCGCAGACAGCGCACTACGGAAGAATATATAAGGGGAAAAATCATAAGTGACCGTCAAAGAAGAAGACGTAAAGCTCATGTACGGTTGCGAGGTCTGAGGTGTAGCAGCCGAAACTGACATGAAAAAGGCCCAGGCAATCCAAAATCGACGCATCAGACTAATTATGATTCGCTAGGCTAGCAGATATTCACAACACTTTAGGGTTAGATACTGTTAGTAGACTTGTAGGGCATAGGGGAATACGTTCACTGATAAAAGCGAACGTATCCCTCTATGAAGACATACTTCTTCTATCATCCCAAGTTATTACGCTTCCCAAGTAGCTGATTTGCTGCCTCCGAAATACCTGATGTAGGTGAATCTTTGTTGTGAACAGCGGCTAGAATTTTGGTTCAGAAACATTTAGGATAGAGTTCGTTTGTTGCACCTAATCGCCTATAAATTTTTAGGTTAACTTTCCAAAAAGAATTATTGTCCAGCCTCTAACGGCACAAACTTTAACTAGAAAAAAAAATACGCAAAATAATGATGTATAGCTATAAACATTCTCCTATCACACGTAATGAAAAATAATTCATTTCGTTTTGTTCAGTAATTGACTCCTTCAAGGGGAATAAAACAAGTAATAGAAACCGAGCCAATTAAACACTGAAAACCAGCTTCAAAGTACATGTGCTGTTTTTATTATTGCTTGATTTCTGTAGTAATAATATAAAGCAATATTACTAAACAGCTGTTTTCATTTTTATGTATCTATAGTACAGTAGCGTGATACTGAGTTTGACTTTTTCAGGAACCTTTCCTCGTTACGTCTATTCTATCACAAGTGATTAGTTCCTGTTTATGGACATTATGCGTACGCGAAAACACAAAGGGGAAAAATATTCAACTTGATATAAACAATATATCGACTCTATGCAACATCAACAATCCAACCGGTCGTAGTTGCCAAAAAAAAAATAGCAGAGAAGTATAAACATGCTACAGAGTTCTCTGCCCGTTCTGTAGTGAGGGCAGCACTAGCACAGAATTGTCAGTGAAGAAGTGGGCAGTTATCTGCCTAAGATGTGAACGGTAGGCAGTGCACAGCCAATCCAACTTCGACGAACATCACTGCCCGTGTAAACCTAGCTTTAGGCGTGCTTTTGGTTGCAAAATATCTTTGTGTATATTTCCTTAAATTAAATTGATCTTCCAAATATAAAATTATGTTTTGTTTAAACTTATCTTAATCTTAAGTAAAATAAAATTGACTGTGTGTGGCCCGACGCGTCGCTTTTATGTATCAAAGTGTGCGCCACATTCGAGAGATAAACATTCCTGTATATTTTTTAAGAGAAGCAAAAGAAGTCAATAATTATAAATAAAGTAATTGAATTAATCTGACTTAATATCTCTATATGCCTGTATGTGGGTGTGTCTGTCTGTCTATGTGTATGTTCCGCATACAAATCTTAACGAGTGGACCAATTTCGACCAAATTTCGTACACGTGTTCTTTGCGATTTGAAATCAACACTGTCGAGGTAAGACTCAGCTACCAACCCTCGGGGTGGGAGTGGAAATTTTTAAACAAGCAAAAACGGACAATATTTCCAAGAAATAAATACATTCTTGGATCAATTAATGTGATTGTGTGTCCTATACTGCTAGCGTATAATTTCAACCCTACCCATAATCGAAGGGGAGTATTCTTAGGGCGGGTGGGGGGTATAAAAATAACCAGAAAACAAGTGATATTGGGCTCTAAACCGGTGTAATGTGAGCCGCTGAGTTTAATTCTAGCGTGTCTGTTTGCCTGCGTACACTGTCGAGGAAGACAGACTGACGATGCCCTTCCCTCTCGCTTGTTAATATTCTCAAATCCTCCTCACCAGTGTTTAGAAAAATTATTCGCACCATTTTCTTCTAGTCTTCTTCTGTTCTTACTTAAAGAGCCAAGTTCCGTGAGATATTTTTAAGCCACGATGAGGAGAAACATATTATTATTATTATAAAAATTTGAATGATTTGCGCCAGTGTAACGTTATCACGTAAATCGTTTTTCTATATTCCTCCAGAATATTTTTATTAAAGGACTTAACATTTGACTATATTCTTAATGTCTGTTGGCTAGTTTTTATGTTTGTTAACGTGAACCAAGTGCATTTCTGACAGATGTTGGAGAAGAATAGGATCGCAGTGGGCGTGTATCAACTCTGGCAGGTGGAGGGTATTATGAAAGAGAAAACGAAAATGTTTGCAAATTGTAGACGAATTGAATTAATTTTGGAAATTTCTATTCAGTACTTGGCGTGTTTTTAAGCGATTCTGCATTTAATTCTCTACACTTTTGTGTTTGATTAATCTTATTACAGTGCACAGGTTAATTTACCCAGTCGATTGTTTCGTGTGCAATTTATACGGAAATATATTGATTTTAATTACATTTGAAAATGTTTCTTGTGAAACGTGTATTGTATATTGATAACCTCATTAAAGAAGTTCCGTTTTTGTCCTTATTCTTCCTCTCCCTATCGTTTTTTAAAGTTGAAGACTCGTCAATAGATTGTCATATGAATTGAATTACATTTTACGATGAGAAATAAATCGGTTATATATTGCACTCTACTTTGTGGTATTGGTCTTTTGGCGGCTCAAATAAGTCTCCTTGCATTTTTGTTGTATCCACAGAGTAAGAGAGTAGAATATTCCTTTGATGATATTGAAACTCTGATTAACGTTACCTTACAAGCAGATTTAATGATAATAGGAATCGATAAACAAATTTTAAAAAATTTGCAGTCTTTCAACAGTAGAAGGAAGGATAAATGTATTATATGTGATGAAAAAGATGTAATCACATTTGCTATTCTTCTTACAGAAACTAGTCAACATGTAAGCAATCTTGGTCTGTTTATTTACATAAAATGTTTTATATATATTTTTTAAGTTCATATACCAATAAAATAATATTAGTGTGAGTATCCTTATAACAGTATACTAATCATCTGTTTTAAAACACTGTTAGGTGTAGTATGAAGATGAACAATGTGTCATTTACTCGTTAAACTATCTACCTATTAAAAATTTGTATTTTTTGTAACATTCTTTGGTTCTACAGTTTTCATACACATCAGCAATGTTTTGTTTGTTATTTAAATGATGTTACCAAGCATGTGTTGTCACCTTTTTATATAACACTAAAACTTCTTCCATTACATCTTTCAATTTTTGGTAAATAAATTATCAGGTCTATAATGGGAGAAATTAGAGTGGAGGAATCCATTTGCAATGGTCGAAAGGACTCCAGTAACAGACATGCTATAATAACCAATACTAGCAGGTTTATTTCATAACTAGCTACAATTTTTAACAGTTTCCTTGTAAATTAACTCAGTTATATACTGTTTAATGCTGTCTGATTAATCTCAGTGAAGGGAATGAGTCTTATTGAATTTTGTGAGTTATATTGCTTATTTTAACCAAATACATATTTAAAAATGTTTCCTGAACAGTAAACTTTTCATTAAACTTATTTTGCTGTGCAAAAATAATACACTATTTGTTTTCAAATAAAAATAATGTGATTTCTTATCTTTTTTTCAGAATGATTTGCTTTCACTTTACCGAAAGTCTGGTTTCCAAGTTACAGTGTTTCAGAACATTAATCCTTTAGAAAAATCTCCTTACATGGCAGACAATGTAAATATTAGCTACATTTTAAAAAGGAACATTGTTGTTCATTTGGTATTATTTCACGAGAGGGAAGGTAACTTCTGGTGGTATGGTGACATTAACAGTGATCCAAACACTAATGAGAAACTCTCATTATATGATTTAACAATACATGATTTAAGTATTATGAACTATGAAGGAGCCTTAGAAAAATTTGAGACAAATGTGGTATATTTAGACAGGTTTCCAGTATTTGTGCCAAAAAATATACCAGACTTCCTTAGAAAACTAGCTGACTCTCATTTTATAGAATGTAGACATAGAAGTGCTCAAAAATTCTATCAAATTCATGCTAAGGACACTTCACAAGATGCAAGAAGATTTTCACATAAAGCATGGAAGTTGTTATCTAAAGCAAAAACTCTTCTTGATAGTATTGGCGTGCGATTTTGGCTTAGTAGTGGAACCTGTTTAGGTGAGTTCCCTAAAAATCTTTAAATTTAATTAAGTGAACTCTAGATGAAAGTAATTTTTTGAACCCATTGTTATTCTAATTTTACATACTAGCCATTCAGCTAAATTTACTACTACTGCATTTATTTTTACAAATTCAAATAATGAAAGGTAGTTAATGATTTGCTCATGATGTATAGAAAATTAAATATATATCAAAATAATATTAATGGTCTACTGTATGTAAAAAATAATTCGAGACTTGAAATTTTAAGGCACTTTTGCTGAAAATCATAGCAGAATAAGGGTAAGCAATTTTATTGTGACTTCAATTGCTTGATGAATGCAATAAAAATGTATCAAATATGTATGAAAGGTGGAGACGGCTAGTAAATTTATCTTTACTTGATTATATGACATATAATTAGTTTCTTTAATTATTATTATTATTTGTTCAAATTATGACTTTATTCTCATTCATTTATCTGTAATATTTATTTAAGGATTTATTTACACATATTTTAGGATATTTTCGTCAATGTGATATTATACCATACAGTAAAGATGTTGACATTGGTATATTTATAACAGATTATAATGAAAATATAGTGGCAGAATTCATAGCTCATGGATTTAAACTGAAACATTTATTTGGAAAAGTAAATGATAGCCTTGAATTATCATTTCTTAGTGGCAATATTAAGTTGGACATATTCTTTTTCTATGAAGAAAACTATTGGGTCTGGAATGGAGGTACTCAAGCAAAATCAGGCAAGAAATTCAAGTAAGTGTGTAGTATTTTATAGGAAAAAATGGTTATGACATAGTTTTGTTAGCAAATTCTTGTGTTGGTATTTTAAGGTACATTTTCCCACGTTTCACTCTTTGCTGGACGGAGTTCCTGGAACTGAAGGTTAGAATACCTTGTGAAACAGAGGCATACATTGAAGCTAATTATGGGCCAGAATGGGCAATTCCTGTTACTTCATGGGACTGGAAAAGCAGCCCTGCAAATGTTAAAGAGACTGGCGTGTGGCCCATAGAAGAATGGTCTCAGGTTATTCAAGTTTTTGGATGAAGTCATTTATTTATAAAAGTATGCAGATGTGTAAGTTTTTATTCCTTAATAAATTATTCATGTATCTTTATAGATGAATTTGTATTATTAACCAATAAATATTTATTATGACAGCTGATTTATTTCCTCTTAATCACATTACTTTAAATATATGTAGAAAAAGAAACAGTGAATTTTTTTAATTTTTTGTAACATTTTCAAGACTGTTAGTAATTATTGAAAATGGTACACTGCTGGTACAATTGTACACTTTAATAGCTCTCAGTCTTGCATTGTAAATCATCAAGACATACTAAGTAGACAGTCGAGTAACAAATGTGGTCTGACCAGGCATATCAGGATCCCAGAGTTTGAGAAATTCATGGGAAGTACTTGCCAAAACAACTTACTGTTGAAGACCACATGTTAAGAGAGAAGAATCTGACAGCAGAAACAAACTGATTGGAGAAAATGAATTATGCTTGTTTATAATATGAGAGAACAGTGGGCAGAAGAATAAGCTATTGAAGGATAAGAAAAATTTATAGTCATTGGAAAGGAGTTAAACAAGCACCATGAGCCCAACTTAGGAAGTTCTGGTTTCTATAGGCACATTTCCGACAGTATCTAGAGTATTCTGTTTTGTTGGTATGGAGCCACACTAATTTTAGTAATACATAAAAAAAACAATAACAGTCTAAATTTAAAACTTTATTTCAGTTTGGAGTTTTTGATATATAAGAATTGTATTCATCTCTTCATTCATTTAATGTTACTAAAACATAACAATTAGTTATCCTATATTCATACTTTCAATATACACTCTAAAGAATTATCACGTCAAATTTTACTGTAGAGAATACAATGACATTGTCAGGTTAATTAAAACAATCAATAAGGATAGACTGAAAACTGGCGGCTTACCTGAAGTGTACAGATGGCAGACACCATGTATGGTTTTGAATTCTTTAATATATGTGACAGATATGAAAACTTATTCTCGAAACAGACTTAAATTTTTTTCCTTCATTTTATTTAGATTCACATCTACTACTTATGGCCGTTAGTGACTTTCTACAATTTGGGGAAGTCATTTTGTTTGTAAGGGTTTCATACACACACACATACAAAACACCAGTGCCAGGATTTGAACCTGGGACCTCTGTGGTGTGAGGCAGTGACACTTGACCACAGGTGGCCAGCAGATTTTAAATTGTAATGATCTTTCAGAAATAAGAATATAACACAAGTATGGTGCACATTAAATTTAGCTGTGTATGAATATTACTGCAGAGAATATTTGTGCTTGTAAAATATCTTTTATAGGAAATATCTTTATTACATAAAACCACTTGGAATAAAAAAAATATCAATAAATATGAAAATTGAAATAGGAAAAATATTTACAGATTCTATTTTACAGTGCCTTATTAATTTATATTTAATTTCTTTGTGTAGCAGTGTTGTACGTAAAATGGAACAACTTATTTTCACCATATAAACATGCTACAAGACAGTTTCTGATGAATCTTCACTAAATTGATCAGGAAAGTGTACCTTTGGATCATCATATAGATGAGTTTCATACCTGTGAAAATATTTATATTTTATTATTATATTTTGTAATAAACTGTGTATTAATATATTTCAGATTATTTAATACTGTTTTTTAAATGTTTGTTAACACACGTAAGATTGATATCTTACTTCATTGTAGCATATTTTAACAATATACAAAAGTTATAGACATAAACACATAACCAATTATTGTAAGTGGTGATGGAGCTACAGTTATCCTAACGTTTCTGTTGTTAGCGAGTCTTGACGATTGGAAGTGGACATTGATCCAATCGGTGATGATATCCTAAAATGTGTAATACAGGGTATTTCATATTGAACGGTAGAAAAAGACTAGCACAGTATGAATTCTGTGATTGATTCATTTAATTAAAACTACAATTATACAAGTTTATCAGATTACAATATCTAAACCCATGTGATTTTTTATCATGTTTTGTTAAAGACAAATTGTTCTTGCCTCCATTCAAAACATTAACAAAAGATGTTCTATCATGAATGTGGCAGGAACTGGAATATGCAAAGATATTTGTTGTATCAGCAGAGCAGCACACACAGAACATCTGTAGAAACTTGGATTACTACAATTTTACTGTAAATTTGATTTATCAAGATTAATTAATTACTCTGTTCATAGGTAGGCTTTCTTTTTGTCCCACTCAATATGAAACACCAAGTATTCTTGAAATTAAGTTTTGTTAATAGACACGTAAAGAGTGCTTGTTGAATCACCACCTCAAATAAATCTAAATACCTCATCATGCAGATAATGTAGAAATATGTTCCTCATTGTGTCTTAACTCTCCAAGTTTATAAATTCATTCAGAGTGGATTGTTATTATTGTATCAAAGAACGTGTCTAAGTAAAAATTATTAGCAAATAATTGTACTGATTTTCTTTTAATTATATAAAATTTATGCTTTTACCTAAGCTTTAGTTGTATAAATGAAAATTTCAATGTGAAAAATATCCAATCTGATTACAAGTAATGATATTGTCATATATGAAAATATATATTGTTTGTCAAAAATTTTGGAATGGACCTGAATTCATTTCGCATTTGGATGCTTATATCTGTGCTTTGGAAACAGCCCAAGAAGATTCCACCAAGAATATATTTGAGGATTCCTGAATGTGACACTCATTATTTTCACAACTATATTAAGGAGAAACCTCTGCTGTAGTAATAATAGTTTGTGTTCAAAATTCTGAAGCTGATTCACTTTATTGGCTTTATTTATATGTCTTCAATATTTTCAGCGATATTTGCTGGAAATCTATATTACGCCCAAATATGGTCTTACTTACGAAATTTTCTTTGATCCATCTGCTATGTTGGTATAGGCATCTTCCTCCTCCTCTACAAAAGCAAGGTTATCAATACCTCCACGTTTGTCAGCATACCAGGGCTGTGGTGTGTCATTAGCTACACACAAATTAAACTTGAGTGATTAGCCTTGCATATTTTATGAAGTTAATATTTTTTTAGGATATAATTACTAGAGTGTATGCTTTATAAATAAAGTAACTGTTTACTCCTCGACTACCTCAGCCGAAAAGATGATTGAATTTGGTGCCACGCTGGACCATCTCCAGCAGCAGTTACAGCCGAAATGGACAGCTAAATTTTAAGCCCGAGGAAGTTTCAAAATGGAGATGAAACATCACTTTTGCTAATAAATAGTGATATATTTAATGCTGACTTTTTGGCCATCTTTTATTTATTGTAAATTTTAGTCAGAAAAGTTTGTTCTAAAGTAACTACTGTTGTGCTATTCAGTCCTAAGACTGGTCTGACGCAACCCACCATGCTAACCAATCTTGTGCAAGCCTTTTCATTTATGCATAACTAACATAACCTCCCTAATCTGCTTAGTCTATTCCATACTTCGCCTCCCTCATATTTTCTTATCCACAAACTTCCCTCTAATGCTAATTTTACAAGAACCTCTTGTCTTAAAATGTGGTCTATTGATCTATCCCTTATCTTGGTCAATGTCCTCCATATTTTTTGCTTTCCCCTATTCTGCTTTGAATTTCCTCGTTAGTGATTCTATCTACCGATCTGATTTTCAGCTACAGTACAACATTTCAAACATTTCTATTCTTTTCCTTTATGCAACTCCTACTGTCCACATTCTGCACCCATATAACACAACACTCCATATGAACAGTGATAGATGAGCATATGAAGTGATAGATTAATAGGCATGAGGAATTTGTAAAATTAGCATTAGAGGGAAGTGTGTGGTGTAAGAACAGAAGAGGGAGGCTAAGGATGAAATACACTAAGCAGTTTAGGGAGGTTGTGGATGTGGTAATTTAGTGTAAATGAAAAGGCTTGCACAGAATAGGTTAGCGTGGAGAGTTGTATTAGATGAGTTAAAGGACTGAAAATAGCAAAAGTAGCTGCTAGAAATGGAAATGTATTATATTTGCAATAAATGTGTTGCAAGTTAATTTGCTCTGGTTGCGTGATAGTTAAGAGCTTACATCCAAGTTCTGTAAAATTGGAGTCCATGTCATTCAATGCAGGATGCATGTCCAAGCTCTGGGGTCGACTCATCTCTGTATTGAAAGACACTCGGTTGTTTGCACCAATTGGACCATTATATTCTGGTTCGAATATTTGTCCCACAAATTGAGTAGTAACTGGTACATAAATATCATTTATAGGTTCCTTTTCATTTTCAGTAGTCTGCTCCACAGATTCTTCCATACTGTATGAATAAGGAAACCATATGAATTATTAAAATTGGTTTTTACCTTTAGTTAAAGCAGATTTCAAAAAATTAAAAGTACTTTATAATTATTTGGTATGATAACTCAAATCTGTTAGCTTATAATTCAAATATATCAATATTTAACTACCAAAGAGATAACTTGACAGAAAACCGTTTGTCTCTCCCATGAATAAGTAGTAGAAGGTAAAGAAAGGAATAAAATCCATTGTTAAGATAGTCAAATATTTCTTATTGCTTATGTTACTTAGTACTATATGCAGTAGATTCTCAGAATTATACCATTTTAAAAATTTTGAAGGGCTTCTCAGGTTTCTACCCACATCATTTCTGTAAACAGTGATAATTTGACACCTGCTATCTTCTACAGTGAAGTGTTAACTATGTCAGCACCCTTTTATATACATCCTCTTAGACTATATAAAATGGTCTCTCATGAATATGTAAAGAGGAACTAGGACAGTGTTGAACACTTCAACCTAGAAGAAGATGGCAGTGCTAGCCTCAAGATATCGCCTTTTATGGCGATGATCCTGGTGGAAACCTGAGGAGTTTTTATTAATTCAAATTTACCAGGCAAACCTTCAAGCTTTTATAACTTCAAAACTGGTTTTGAACAATGGTAATAATAGTATAGGACAATAACTTACCTTATATCTATTGTTTTTTTTTTCATTGTCCATGTTTAGAACCAAAATTATTATGATTTTAATTTACTAAAGCAGGGAGTTAGCACAGCTTAGATGGAAGAGTGATCATGTACCTAGTGAGTGTCCAGTCGAGATTTTTCCATCTTGATCCTTATATTAAAATATTTAAATAGTTTTGTGATTATGATTCTTATTTTACCTGATATACTCATGGAATAGATTTGATTTCCAGCAAAAAATTACAAGTATCAAGCAGAAAAGTGCAAGAACTCCAATAGATATTCCAATCCATGAGAGTATACTTGAAGGAAGTTCATAGTGCTGAAAATTTTGTCTTTATTAGCTTATGTTATATAAACAATTGTAAAATTATTATTATGTTATCATATTTGTATTTATATGTTCTGATAACGTTTTAGTGAATTTTATCCTTAAATGTGTTTCTTAGATTGAAAAAGGAACAGTTTATTGGCAAAGATGAATAATTGATAATTCATTTCCTCATTGATATTTCTCTTCAAAACATTTAATTAGTTCCTAACAAAAATTCTAATGTTAAAAGAATAGTAGTCATAATTTTATGGTTAGAATTTTTGCATAGAGAAGCTACATAAAATTAATGTAATAATTGGTACAATTATAAACAGCTTCACGCTTCATAAAACTAGCACATAATGGCATTAAGATATCACAGTTAGTATTACTAATTGGTAACTTATGAAAATGTCATTTGTAATTTTTGGTGAATATTTATATATACCAAAGTTTTTATTATAGTTAAAATCGTAAATAAATTGAAGCTATTTTTTTATACTCTTTATTTACATCTAAGCCCAAATCAGGTAATCCATTGTCGGACATTGTATTCCACATATCTTGAAGGTGAGGCTTTGACAGTTCATAATCTGGACCAGTGGTATTTAATGCAACTCCAAACTTTACCTGCACACAAGACCCACTGTTTGGCCATGATGCTTGGCATGGAGTTATGTCAGTTATAAATACATTTTTAAATCTGAAATAAAAGTCATTCATGCATTATTTTTCATAAATATTTTTGGTATAAAGTGTTTTGCAAGTAAACGTTTCACAATTTCTACTTTTATAACAGTCCTAATATTGTTATACATAATTTTGAATAAAACCTATAACTATACGTTTTAGATAAGTTAATCAAATGTATTTTTATGATTCAATTATCTGGTATTCATAAAATCCACAAATAACAAATCAGCTAATATGTCAGAAAAACACCATTCCTTTAGATGTTTCATCCATATTTCGGCTTCTTCATGTACAGACAAACAATCAAATTCTTTTTTAAGTTAAATTTTGACTGTATGAAATGAAAAAAAAATTGTTCCTAGGACTGTACTCTGTGACGGAGAAAAAATATTATCTAACGATGATGTTAAATTATTTGGATGAAAAATCGTAGTTGCCTTGTAATACGTTACATATATAGTGTTTTGCTGGCATATTGGCTGTTTCTTTGTTATTTTTACAATTCTTATAAATCGTGTAGTTATGAAATAGTTTTCACTTCTGATACTCACGTTGCGTTTTCTGCTATTTCAATTTTCATTCTGGCACAGTATTCTATGCTCATAGAAGCAACATATTCTCTAAATGAACCCTGAATAGTAATGAACTGCAATAAAATAAATAAAACACATGCAATAACATTTTATCACCTTAATCAGTATTAAAACTAAGGCTTCTGTTAAAAAGAATTTATAAAAAAAAATCAGCATATTTAATACCTCACAGATAGTAGACCTGTCAGTATCAGGAAAAATATAAAGAAGTAGCCATTAAACAAAAAATAAGGTGATATATACATATCAAATAATGTTTTTATTGTTGCTTTCCTCTGGTGTTGATCAAAAGTTAGAATTATTGAAATTCATGCAGCACCACTAAAAAGCTAGGTCTATTTTATCTGTACCTAAGGATATCAACAATATTTGCAGAAATAATGTATGATATTTATTTTATCATCTTATTTTGACTTTTCTTCTTTATCATTTTGTAAATTTTTAAGTACAGCATAAGTCTGACGTTTTATTTATTACAAAGTTAATTTGGCTAAAAAATCTGATCATTATAGTAATAGTGAATTTGAAATACACCTTATATATTTAAACTAAAATGTAGATGCTTAATTTTTTATAAAGTTAGAAAACTCATTATGAGGTTGACTGTAGTTAAAATCTCAGTGTGATCATCCTTATTTGGAGTTTTATGGATTTCTGATAATTCAGGGATGAAGTCCTTATTCAAGGCGAGAGCCTCTTTATTTTCCAAATGAAATTAATTATTAGACTGAAGAGAAGTAGCATGTACTCCACATGACACTTCAAATCCAGACAATAATATTTTTGATATTATGTACAGATTAAATAATGATATATTTTATTTCACATGATTCAGTCCACTTTGAGTATTTTATAGTCTTTGACATGTAAGATGAATGTTACTAGAAGTTCATATCTGAGTAGGTATTGCTGTTCTCAAATTTATATAGTTTTTAGCAGGCAATACACAAGTATATATCTTAACAATATAGTTTTTACACTATATTATCTATAATGCATTAGCCAACTAACAGATAAAGAGAACCAGCTTACTTACAGATTCTACTGGATCTCCAGGCTGTTTTAAGAATCTTAGGTATACAATAATTTCCACATCAGCACCTGTAGGGGGTGTGGGAACAGCAGCGGTTGAAGATGTAACTGGTGTGGTAGTTGGCAGGGTACCTGTGGAAGTTTCATATTAACCTTTTTGTTTTATTTGCTGCTTTGTGTACAGTCAAGATATTCATAATTTTTCTGCAGGGTGATAATGTAATTAAGGAAAATTCAGAAACTATTTTATTAATGTATGTGCTAATGTGTAAGGATGAATAACATTATTACAATCTCCCATGGTAAATTATTTTGACCAGACCCATTTATTAAGTTATGAAACAAGTGCATGCCGAATCAATATATTTTTAGAAACTGATTTAGTATAAATTGCATTTAGTTTCTTAGTAATATATCAACAAATAAGTAACTTGCCATTTTGTTCATAAACTATTTCAAATCCTTTGAACTCATTTGTCCTGTTCTCGGGTGATTGAGTTACAAATAAGATGAAAGCTGTCCCTTTGTCAAAAATACGGATAACCCTCTCAGATTTTAGACTCCAAGAGATCACCGGATTAGGAACATCAAAAACTTCTTCATAACCTGCATAATATCAGGAATATTAGATATTTTGTTTAAAAACTCAATTTGGTGGCTGTGGATGCCTGAAAATATATTACAGCAATGTATATGAAAATTTTAAACTATTAAGCTAAAATTAGTATTTTATGTACAGCATAAATGGTTCTATTAGCATTCTTTTTGAATTATAACAATATTATCTTTTTTAGTGTAAATGTAAAGTATACTATGAAACAGTTTATAGTTTTTACAAGTGTCAGATGAAGACACTTTAAATATGTTGTAAAGGAAGATACCATAAAATGTAATATATACAAAGTGAATAAACATAAGAAATAGTTATTTATACACAACTTTTAACAACAGAAACAGGTCAAAGACAGAATGTTGGAATGATTTGGAATTTATCAGACTGTGATGATATAATAAATTATGTGATAAATTACTTACTTGGAGAGAGAACAATATGGAGAACTTTGACAAAGAGAAGGATTAGCAATATCTTGAGACATGAGGGTCTTGTAAAATTAGCATTAGAGAAGCACAGAAGAGGGAGGCAAGGATGAATACGCAGAGATTAGGGAGGATGTGGTAGTTATGCAGAAATGAAAAGGCTCCCACAGAATAGGTTAGCATGGAGAGTTACACCAGACCAGTCTAAGGACTGAATGCAAAACAACTTACTTGGACTAATGATGAGGTAGTCACCACTGTTCCCATCAATGTCAAGCATTTTGATTGTCAGGTCAACATTGTAGCCTTCTCCAACATCAACATACCACACTGTGCAAGTTGCATTACTAGGGTATGGATCTGGTGACATTATAGTGCCAGTTACATCATTCATCACTTCCATTTCCGAACATGTAACACATTCCTCGGCTGATCTTGCAGAGAAGGACTGTAGGTATGCATTGTTCCAAGAAGAAGAGCACAGTGTCGTGAACCCATATTTGTCATGAGAATTCGTTGGTACGGGATGTACTTTCGGAATGTACGAAGGCACTCTCTTTCTCTTGCTGGGATGTATGGCCTCTTGTGGTTTAACAGGGTTTTTTGAACCAGACCCTTTATCTATAATAGTGAATGGTAGCTTCATTTTTATTAAAAAAATAAATAAATTTATAACATTTAAAAATTTGCATTCCATCTTAGAACTGAGTTGGTTATTTCAAGCTATCAACTACAAGTCATTAATAAGAATGTTTTGCAGTTCATGTTTCTGTTCTCTGATTAAAAATTCAACTCAATAAAATTCATAATATTTATAAATGTATTTTATAATAAAAATCATAATTTCATTACTGCAAATCTGAGGACATTGTAAATGTAGAGTGATGTGCTTACACACACCTCAACAATAATATCTGCTATAAATAATAATTTAATTTCCTTTAATAGTTTCAACAATCTAAATTTATTCTAACACACAAAAAAAATTCTCACTATTAGCAATATTATTTTTATGTCGTAGACCTGTTGAAAAGCACGCCATTAGTAGCACCACTTGGTGTACCTAGCTGTTAACCTTAAGGTTGCTATAAAATAAATTTTCCACATATTACTCTCAAACACAGACGAATTATCTAAGTTCATCACTGTGAAAGCCACCCTTTCTTGCCTTTCGTCATACCTTCAATCACTGAATTAAATGAACCTTGAATATTTGATTGATCGTCATCTTGTGTACTCCAAAAGACATATCATATTATAAATATTTCTCATTGCTTAATTAATTTGTCAATTTAAACTTTAACATTTTGTAACACAACATTTCACTTTTTGTAACCATCCTTTCATTGTTGAATAAGGTAACACCTTAAATTAGTCCAAGTAACAACATCCTCAGATTTGCACATTTTTAAGTTTACCTTTTTGCCAAATGGCATCCAATACCTCCACCTTTTGCGCTGATTTTCTGTCTTTGCCAAGTAGCCAGGATGCCTGAAAGATGCCTATAACATAAGAATTCAGCAATTGGAAAACAGTTTAAACAGTGATATAATAATTTTTGCTCTTCAGAAGTGAATTATGCTAAAGATTCTTTACACTATAGTTAGAATATGGAACTATTTTACAATCTTACAATATTCGGTTTGATGATTTGTTGTCAATATAGTAGTTACTAAATGTTATAGGCTTTCATTTTCCCCTTGAGTAGATTGTATAAGTACAAATATTTTGTATGTAATTGCATTTATTTAATTCAAAATCTTGACATACAAGAACTGGACAAGGCAAGGATGGTAAATTACTTGTAAAGTATATTACAACTAATACGAGAAAATAAGAAAGTAAATATAAAAATATGTTGATATAATCATGACATAATTATAAAAGCTATAGATAAGTGAAAAAATACTGATATTATTAAACCTATTGAGATTGCCATTCAAATGCTCATATATGGAATAAAAATTAATGTTTTTGCTATAATTTATATCAATTAAATCTAATTATTACATGCCCGTTCTATTTCAGGTGGTGATTTAACACACTGCCAATATAATTTTGACTAGATTTCATTTGGCTTCCTAAGTGTACATTGGCATACAAACATGTTGTACGCCACTGTTCAAGCTAAACCTAATAATTGTTTTAATATTGAAGCCTGCCATATCAAATATTATATAGTATTCCATGTAAATCAAAAAGATTCATCTTTTATTATCCTTTTCGTTGCATAGTAAGGAGTCAATATCAATGAGATTCGTGGATTGTGTTACTACTTACACAGTTTCGTTGACGAGACTGTGAATCCCCACAACTACATGCGGTTCAATGAAGTAAACATAATAAATAGTTATTTGTACACAGCTTTTAATAGCACAAGCAGGTCAAAATCAGTAAAAAAAAAAAGGTGGAATGATTTGGAATTGCTCAGACTGTGATAATATAATTAATTATGTGGTAAATAATTTACTTGGAGACATAACAATATGGACAACTTTGACCAAGAGAAGGAATAGATGAAAAGGCCACATTTTGAGACATATGAGGGTCTTGTAAAATTAGCATTAGAGAAGCACAGAAGATGGAGGACAAGGATGGAATGCGCTAAGCAGATTAGGAAGGATGTGGTAGTTATGTAGAAATGTAAAGGTTTGTGCAGGAATGGTTAGCGTAAAGGGTTGCATGAGACTGATTAGCACACCAATGAAATAGCCAAGTATCAATATTTTACGATTGTCGTCATTCTTATGGTGCGGCGTTCTACCAAAAAAAAAAAAAAAAAAAAAAAAAAACCTGATTGACAGTTGTGAGGTTTATTAACATGATCCGACTGCAATCTGCCGAAATAAATTAAATCATTTGTCTGAGGATGTCTTGCATGTTCAAATATGTTGTATTTTGGATCTGCCTATTTTGAGAAAAAAAGAAATGCAGCCAGGCCGCCGCACACAAGTTTATTTTTTATAGTAGTGGATATAATTTGACTCAATCGGTTGCGACTAAAGACGCAGATATATTTATTAATTCAGTTGAATTATCTACTTGTGCGTCAGAAATGACGCCAGATATCCTTGATCTGTGTGACGGATTAACTTAATGCCAAAGGCTGCAAATTCCTCTAGCAATTCTTTTTCGGTACTCAAAATAATAGTTTTGTCATCGTTATATTAATGTTTTGGTCTTCATCTCGCTCGTAATCGGTAATTTAAAAAAAATATTATTCTCATTTAATGAGATAATGTTTTTTCTCTCGGCGTTATTTTTAAACAACAATAACAGTGTGGAGAATTAAGTTATTGCTTAGAAAAAGTTAAAGGCTTACCTGTGAAGAGCATGAAGCCCGTGGCGAAGAGAAGAAGAAGGTACCACGTCTTGTTCATGTCCTCGTTGACAGGTACATGTACATACTCCTCAGATCACGATCAGCTACTAGATAAGATATCGATGGGACGGCGCAACTCTTGCGCCATTTACACATAAAGCCCAACCTTCCCATCTTCAACTCTGTGAATATTCATTTACAATTTTAATAAGTAATATTACTGGACATTAGATATCCGCTTCGGAAGTGCGGTATATTTAGTGGGAAACAATTTCGTTTTTAGTCATTTCAATTGAATCTAGCATAGTACTCACGAAATTGCAAAACTGCAATTCTATCTTGTTGTAGAATGGTTATGGGAAATCGAGAGAACCCCAGCAATGGACGGACACTGCCGTAACATGTAAGTTTTTTTCTTCTTAGTTTTCTTATCTATAAATATAAAAACCAATGTCTGTCTGTGTGTCATTTATGCATTACTACATTTCATCGGATCGCCATGTGAAACTTTGGGAAGTTGTTAATTACACACTAGTGAAGATTTCTGGCATAGTACTTTTTTTTGGAGGTGGGGAAGGGGGGAGTGTAACAGGCTACATGAGGGTGATCCTGAAGCAATCGACTCCCCTTTAATAGCACAAGAAGGGACTTGAAAAACGATATATATATATCTACGGGATAAACCGTTAAATTTAACAGGTTCAGTTCGCTGTCTGCCAGTAGTGAAGTAAACAACGGCGTTATGAGTATCAGCTGGGTGTTACTAAAATAACACAGTATTTTCAGTAACAGGTTATTTCGGTATGGAAACCAAATATATATCATTTAGATAATCAAATATAAAATACCCAGACTTGTGCGCCGAAACATGCGTACGCATTCTTAAAAATTATACAATAAAATTCTCCATTGAGAAAATGAAATGTTTTTAGTGTTTCCAAATAATACGCGTACCACAATGAAATGATTTGTATTTTATTAAGTATTATCTCCTTTTCCGGGAAAATTATTCATTTGTATATTTTATGACTTCAGTTTATAGGAACGGGAGAAATATTAAGATATTTGCACCCGCCGCACCCAGCGTCCAAGCAAAGATGTTAACTGCAGATGTGTTGAGTAAGTTCTGCATGAAGCACGTGCTCCAAGTGTTCGACTGATTAAAGCGGATATTACCCTGATAATCGTGCAAAATGAAGTACAATATTAAGGTTGGTTCTCAATTGTACTATATAAACACGTGATCCGATAATCACTAGACGTTAATTATAATTAAATAATATAGACGTATGAAAATAGGAGATATTAATCTAAGATCTTTATTACTTCGCTAAAAAAATTACATCAGTTCCTTTTGTGAAATGTTAGTTACTTCATTTAATAATAGCTAACCTCTATATCGCCGCATCGTTTCACTTGGACGTTTGTTAGTTCTTTTTAGAAAACTATAAACACCTTCTTTTCTCAACAATAATTTCCTTTTTCCCGTAGGACTTTTCTTGGCAATTGTCTCAAGTCAATTTACCTTACGATATTTATAATTTTACATTTTAAATTATTTAAAAATACATTTTGGAATGAAAGGACTTCTAAAATTTTTCTTGTTAACTGCTTTGTACAATCCGAGCTTTTTCCCCTTAACATACAAATAAATTGGTCATTTTGTACCTAAAAAAATTATTATACTTGCAAGACACATGGGGAATATTATTAACTGTTGTGTTTTTGCAGATAGGTATTATTGGTGGAACAGGATTTGCTGACCCAAATTTACTTGAAAATCAGAAAAAAATAGAAGTCTGCACACCATTTGGAGATCCCTCTGATGCACTCTTAACTGGACAAATCAAAGGGGTCGACTGTGTATTTTTACCAAGGTACTCATTCAAGTTGTGCTTGCTTCACTTTTCCCCCTCTGCTCGGGCATTGCTATTCCATATAATAAACTCAGGTGCGAGGATTTGAGGGATAACTTTGTTTAATGTAACTAGGTGTTATGAATGGAGCTTTTGATATTTATTCTTGGGGCAATTGTGGTGAGCTTTAATTGCAAAATATGTTCTCATTTCTTCCTTCATAAAGAATTATCAACTGCTTACATGTAATTCGACCTGTCAAATGTACTTCTTTAACTTAGTGTTTTCCTTTCAAATTCAAGGATCTAAATCAATAGTTTTTTTTTTACTGGGTTTCATGAAAGATGCGGTGCAACATGCCACATATAATGTAAGGCCTGATGCTTTCAACATATACAAGGGTGAAGTGTGACGGACTTGGCTTTCTTGACATAATTCAAGGGGTTATTTTAGTAGTTACAAATAAGCAGTTGATAATTTTTTATGAAGGGGTCTTAGAACTATAATTCTTTAAGGAATTGAGAACTCTGTCTTCCATTTCCCAAAGTTAATAATCAAGTTTCATACAAGCTTTAATTTCAATAATTTATAAGGTATTTGTAGGTAAACTTAAAATTTTAGAACTATATATATGATGAACAATCTTTCGGGTCTGAAAAGTATGTGAAGATATTTTTCCCAACGTTTTCTGAATTTTCTTAGGCATATATGTAGCATTAGGATATTTATGATGTGATTGAAAGAAAAATGTTGCAAATATTTTCAGACATGGCTTCAAACATACCATCATGCCATCATTAGTGAACTACAGGGCCAATATTTGGGCCTTAAAGCAGATGGGCTGTACACACATTCTTGCTTCAACAGCCACTGGTTCTTTGAAAGAAGAAATATCCCCTGGTGATATTGTTCTCATGGATTCGTTTATTGACAGGTTTGTAACGGTTTTTTCACTGGCTCCTTTTTAACAATTTTGAATCTACTTACAATTTTTCAGGACGTCAGGCCGGAAGCAAACCTTTTACGATGGGGAAGCGGGATCTCCTGTTGGAATTTGCCATTTACCCATGAATCCTGCCTACTGCCCAGCTACTAGAGAAGTGGTCTTGTCAGTAGCAAAAAATTTAAATATTAAATGTCACCCTACTGGAACATCCATCTGTATTGATGGGCCCAGATTTTCATCTCTGGCAGAAAGTAACTTGTATCGTTCATGGGGGGCAGACGTCATCAACATGACGACAGTTCCAGAGGTGAACTACATAAGAAAATTATATGTTGGTCTTAATGTACCTAAGGATGCAATTCTATGAAATATTTGTTGTGCCATCCACAATTGTGTAGTCAACTTTTTAATAAACATAAATTGCCACAAATATAAATTTACAGTACAATGTATGATGGAAAGATGTTCTAAGAATATCTTTTTAAAAAGTTCATTTATATTAATTTTCCCTCTGCTGTTTTTAATTAGGTTGTATTTTATTCTAGGTAGTCTTGGCTAAAGAAGCTGGTTTATGTTATTGTGCCATAGCATTGATAACAGATTATGATTGTTGGAGAGAGTCGGGAACCAAAGTTTGTGTTGAAGAAGTTATGTTCAATTTTAAAGCAAACATACAGAAAGTTATACAACTAATAGCACAGTCTGTCGCTGTAATTCCCCGATCAGACTGGGATGGGGTGATTGAGGAACTTCAGGTAAAATGCCTTTTTCTTTCTCCATTCTTTCATCTTGTATTCATGTGTTGATTGAATTTTTTTCTTCCAGAAAACTGTGAAAGCTAGTACAATGGTGCCACACTGAAAACTACGCTAAAAATTTGGCTGTACTAAATAGATTGTAATCTGGAAAACACATTCCTTATTGTAACCATTTGTGTTTTAAGTGATATAAGAAATGAATGTACAAGTGCCATAATAAAGTGAAACTACCCAATTTGCATTCCTCAGAATTCTATTTTCTTAACTAAGATTTCTTTGAAATTAGGAGAATACCCAAATCATGTTTAGGTTGTCATAAATACATGTAAATATTGTCATACATTTATTTGTTCAATTTTTAGACCAACATTAATAATCTCACTGCATTATCATACGGAATGTGAGCCAGACCAAAATAAATATACACAAAAGATATATTTTACTGTACAAATACACATATGTAAGTAATAGCAGAAAGGATCTGGAATTTTTACAATATAATTGTGCAGGATTATGGTAAATGCATCTTCAATATTTGCAATTTACAACCAGTATGGTAATTAAAATTATATACAATGACTATGCACTATTGTACAACGAAAGCTTCCTGCACAATTGCATTATTTCAGATTCAGGTACCCTGTACCTGGAACAAATATTTTAAGTGAAACATTATCTACAATATTTTACACAATAATCCCATAATTCTAATCCACTTTTTCCCATCACATCTTAAACATTATGAACATTTCATAGGATTCTAGATGAAAGGTTCTGCTTTCAAGGTAATTAAAACTGTAAAAATTATTTGTGCATATTAAATAAGTTCCTTTCTAAAGTTGCACAATTATAATCTACTGCAGATAGGTTTACAAAGATACACAGATTTAAAAGGTTTCAGGGAAGTCCACAACAGTGCATGTAAATGATTTGCTAATACTGTAGAGATAGAAGTTAACTTGAAATAACTTTGTAGAAATGGAATGTTAGAAGGAAGCAGATAGACTTTTTGAACACATAACCAATCTCCCACATCTGCTGTACATAATACTAGTTCCTGTAAATAATTAATAGTATATCGATACATTTACAGAATATCTACAATTTGCTATCCACCATATCAACATTTATCTTATAATACACATAGGGGTAATATTCTGCTTGGCCAAAGCCCAATCCAGGAATGTCCACACTCTGCAACATAACAGATGTTATGATGTTAGGCACCATTTATCATATTACAACTAAAAAACAGTTTATAAACGTGCAATACTATTATAGCAGAAATACATTTTTACATGATAAAAAAAAGTCATTCCAAGTTGATAAAAATACTTTTCTGCAATCTTTTTAACATTTCTTCCATATGCTGTGCATAATACATGCTTATTTTGGTGGCTTTTCTAAAGGCTCAGGCAGTAAATACACTACTAAGTTAGAACACTGCAGTATCTAAATGTAAAATTAAAATATCAATAAAAATTATTATGCAAGTTATATATGTGGACTAAATTGTTTCCCACTTCATTATTAAGCGAGTTCACTGCATCATACTCATTAAATTCACCATGAGTTCCATAATAGTATACTATAAAATAGAAAGTAGGTGACTAACTGAGGTTCATAGATGGTAGGCACCTTGTGAGGTTTGGAATTTTGAGAGGCACCACCCCCTTCACCATCAGAAAGTTAGCAGACAATGAAGTGGGCGGTGCCTCCGAAAATTCAAGAACCCCAAATCTTACAAGGTGCGTACCATCTATGAAAGTCATCTTCTTTCTATCTCTCTTTCCTTCCTTATTAATTGTTTTAATTAACATGACAATGTCATTTCCTGACTCATATTTATAAAACCTATATAATATATAATTTAGTATTACAACGGATTGTGAACGTAAAAATAAAAATATGTTAACATGTACTTACATCATGTGCCCCCAAGCCTTGAGATGCACTGCTGTCTAAATGACCATACAATTGATTTAATAGGTCCCTTAATCGTTTCGAACTCTTCTTGTGAGGGTGTAACAGCATTGCTTGAAAATTAACTGGTAAACCATACCTGCAGAAAGAAATAAAGATTTAAGTTCATGTTAAAAATTACTTCATGGTAGCTGCCATTGTTTCTTATTCATCTTTTAAAATACCAAAGTTTAAAAGGTGGAAAATAATATGTTGATCATGAAACTTTTCAAATTAAATCATTTAACCAAATTATAAAATATTCCCAAGTTTTCAAGTGAAATATTAATAAAAACACACAAAACTATTTTTTCACATAAATATAGCATTTAAAAAATTCAAAATATTTATGATAAATAATAAAGCATTACCTCAAAACAGATTCCACAAAAACTCTTAGAGCCTTGACATGTATCCAAGCACAGAAACATTCACTAAAATTCACTTTCAACCAGCGAACTAAAGGACCCTGAAAACAGAGGTTTGATCATTTTAAAATTGTGAGGCAGTTTGCCATTAATGGTTTAAAATTAATTTAGACAAAACTGATATTGTACAGCAAATAACACAATAGAAATTAGCCTTTTGTCAGATAAAACAATTTAATTACACAAACTCAATTATAAATTAACAGAACTGCTAATTAGTTCATTAAATGTTAAATTTAGTGCCTGTAAAAATGTCAGACATGCAGTAAAATTGAAATTGTTTATTAACTTTTTTTGGAGCATTGAGCTGCTTACAAGTTTTGAGAATAATTAGATTAGAGCACATTTTTACAATAGTTGTTGCACAGTTGAGGACAAATACTTCTAGCTTCATCAATTTGAAATGACTTACATTACACATTCTTAACACTTTGAACAATTGCATATAGTAATATTAGGATTGTTTGAATACTTGTTATCCTTGTAATTGTTTACTTACAGCATTTATTTTTAATTATTAAGAATTACAAGGAAATTTATAATAATGCAACACAAAACACAAATCTACTAAGCCTTAACACATTTATGACTGCTATATTTTCCCCAACTTGCCTAATCATAAATTAAGCACTCTTCTTGTAGTGTCACTTTTTTGCAATATTGTTTGCCTATATTCTTAATTCCCACTACTTCTGTATTTCCAATGACAATAAAAATCTGACAGTGGTGTATATTACTTAGCATTTCCATTTTCTAGGATGTCTTCTTCAGCTATTAATAAAAGTGAGGTTATATTTGTTGCCATTTGCAATGTTAGTTTCAAGAACTACTACACAACAAACAAAGCTAGAAACTTTAAATGCAAAAAATAAGTGAATTTACTAGGAAATCCAGAACACTTATTTCAGATTCAACTAGTAAGAAAATTGGAGCAATTTTTAATTTCTTTTCCGATTGTTTCTCCTCTTCTATCTATTGATTTTCTATGACCCTCAGTCAGTATGTAGACTACACACAGTGAATTAGAACAACTCGTTCAAGCTTGTTATAAACAACCATGCTCCACTGACATCGAGATAAGTAACATTGACGTAGAACAGTGCCTACCGCATGTTCTTTCAGTGCATGATCATTAGCACAGTGTGCACACGAGTTCTGCTTCTCCATATAGTCATTCAAACTCTGTGCACAGGCAAAAATTGTGTGTGAGATGTTACTAAATATTTGTTAATTTTATAATTTATGTAAAAATATAAAGGTCTGAAATAAAATAATTCTTTTCAAAAAAATTAACTGTAGGAATAAAACTTAAAATTCTTTCTGATAACAATTGTAACTACAAGATTAGTGTACTACAGAAATACTAAAGGGACTAAATATGGTGGCCACATTATGATGAATATTTTTATAAGTTGTTTCCTTTGCAATGTATGATCTAATTGCAGCAATAATATTGTTAAACTGGAATCCATAATAAAATTAAAATAACATGTCAACATATATTAACCTACATTACTGCTGTAAAATATAAATGAGGTTACTTGTCAGAAGTTTGTATTACACCTGCTTCATAACTGACAAACTCTTGGCATTATTTGCATAAGACCCTGCACAGTCAAATAAATTAAAGTTGGATAAATACCATAAAAATAAATAATAAGCCTATTTTGAAGACAAACTCTTCTCAATCATCATAATATACACTAGATGCCACCTTCTGGCAACTGTCCTGTTTAGTTATTACATCAAACCCACACATTCAATCTTCAAATCTAAATATACAATTTGTTTTAGTAAAAGGAAAACATCATGAATATATAAAGCTTTAAAAAAAATCTATTCCCTTTTTTACATCTCAGTAATGCACAAAGTTTGTGAGACATTCCAAATAGTAAGGAAACCTGAATATTTTATGGAAAGTCAACACAATTTAGTATTTATTTAAAGGTAAAACAACAGAATTAAATAATCAGTACAAAATTTACTTACAAATTGTTTCTTTTTATCTGTCACTAGCTTGGTCATTTCATTCTTTCCAGCTGCCATTTCCTCTTCATTATAAGTAAAGTCACGAACCACAAATCTGAAAATTGGGATAAAAATTATAAAAAAAAGTAGTTTATTTCTGAGCTGAGGAAAATTTTTCGTTTAAAAACAGAACCATCAACAAGTATAAATTAATAAACTTACTTCTTTTCTCGGGCATGTAATTTAAATTCATCAACCACTTTCTTAAACAGTGTGACTGTGTACAAGCCATAATCTCCATCTTGTGCCACCAGTTGGCTAGATCGTGGAACTATCATATCAGTTATCTTTTCATAGTTTTGGTTCCATTCAGAAAAGTTCACTCTAAGAAAAAAAAATTATTTATTTATACATCTTTTTTTTGTTTTCCTACTTTAAAATAATAATTAATGTCAAAATTACTTTGGAACTATGACCAGGAGGGTTGTCAGGTATTCTGAGTTGAGAATAAAATGTTCCTTTTTCACCAAGTCAGCAAGATTACGGGTTAATAAACTTCCCCTGTAAAGAAATCACCAGATTAGCTGTTTGTAAAGTAGTTTAACACAAATACAAGTACTTAACTTACGTTTGTTTTTTCTCCAAATTTTGGAGACTTCCTTTCAAATTGTTGTATGCTGTTGACTTTGATTTTAGATCAGCATCAATCTGTCCAACCTGTTTACTTATTATATCAGCAATGTTTCGTAAAGACTGTTTAATGGGGTATTTAGCCATATCCCATTGAAAGCGAGTGATATAACCTGGTAAATCATCTGTAAATAATGAACAGTTTTGTTTTAGTTTGCATGACAGCCTAAAAATAACATTGATGAATGTATAATTTATTAAACCTGTTGTAATGATCAGTTTTCATTTAATTAACTGAAATCTTACATATTAATTAAACCATCATTCACATACATAATTTATATGGAAAGGAATGACAGATGTAAGATTGTGTAAACTACACAATGTTTGTTTACAAAATCTCCTGTTCCAATCACAATGAAAAATATTCTGTAGTCTCCATACATATTAATATGAAACCTATCTATTGGAAAATGTTAAAATTTTAGATTTTAGGGGGGAGGCATTTCTATAATGAGCTCATCTAGAATTTAAAAATCAACTACCTGCTTATACTTGTACAAAATGAATAATTGTTGCTATCTCAATTTTAAATAAGTGTTTGTTAAATGTAATTTCAATAGTCACACTTTAAAGTTTGGAGTAATAATATAAGCTACAATTTACTCAAGAGTATTGCATGTGAGATACACCACATAGAAAGTAGAATGTCAAATCTGTCACCTTCTGCACACAGTGCAATTGGCTGTCATTAATTGATGTTACATAGTCAAAATAATTTATATGAACATTTAAATTTATAAGTCAAAACTATGAGACTAAGTCGTATTTCACAAGCACATTTAGTAATTTTATGCAGTGAAAGGATTATAGTAATGTATATATAAATATGTAAAGATTCCAAAACAAATAATGTTACCAACAATTAACACACTCCAGTAAAAACATATTCGGATAATACATACTGTTATTTGCAAGAAGATTCTCGTGTAATTTGTCTCTCTGGTCTTCTAAGACTTCACCTAAATATCCAGCAACTTTCCTTGTCACTTGATCAACAAACGTATCAAGTTTACCAAGATCATCTGAAAGGCCAACTAGTTGATCAAGGGTTCCAACCTAAAGACAATGAGTAGGACGTAACATATGGATTAAAGAAATATATATGTTACTGAGAGAACGTAATATTAGTTGCAAGAAATGAATATAGCCCTTATAAATATTTTACAGTCTCCAGCCAACAAAATCCACAACACTTAAATATACCGAGTATTGATGTATTTAATTAATGATACTTGGTTTATGAACCAGTGAAATTTTTGTCAATATGCCTCGTTTCTATGATTATCATAATCACAGTTGTCAGAAAGATAATGATTAAACCAAATAACCAATAAACAATATGTTCATTGATTAATATGTATATTTGCATAAATTTTCAATCTAATTGTTATGAAATTATCAATATTTCCTCTTTGCTTGTGAACCTTCCATTTGAATGAGTTGCGAGTACATGAGAGATAGGAAGAAGGTGGACTCGAAGAGAAAAAGACTGTTGGCTTGATTAATTATTTTTTCTTTACATTTCTACATAATTGTAGCAGTCCACAAACTGTTATCAAAGCTGCAAATAAAGCAGTTCAACACTCGTGTATGATTTTAATACTTCACAGTTTTGTGAGTTTCAGAGAACACACTACCTGAAGTTCAGCTTATTAAAATTACAATATAAGCTTTAACATGCCCATACCTTATTAGAAGAGTAGGAGACAACCTTCAACCTTAATTTAAAAATTCTGAGTTTTATTAATTTGGTATACATTAAGCCTATCTAAATTATTAATTTGATCTTTCATACTTTTAACTAAGTTTAAATTTTGTCAATTTTAAATACAACCCTTTAATTTTAAATAAATTTCATTTCGGCCTCTAAGAATGTGTGACATGCATGCCAAAATTTCTTGTTTCTGTAAGTAATTATCATTTTACAAGTAATTGTATTATACATATAATATTGTTAAAATTTCCTTTGTATTTTTATAAAGTAGGACACCAGATGAAGACCCAAACTAATGGACAAAACATCATGTAATCAACTGATGTCAATATTCCTCTGATTTATAGGTCTCTTTATCATTTATTATTTCAAAACAGTCTGATAATATAAGTAATATACAAAATAGACAAACATACTGCAAGTTAATGTTTATTCTTACAGGGTAACTTGGTTCAATGGTAAGTTTTTATTTAATTTTTTTTCTAGTTTATAAAAAATATTCCTTATTTAAACTTCAAACTTAAAAGTATGCACCACTTAATTTATGCTATTTTAATCATAATATGATAAACTTGTAAAGAAGTTTCAAAACACACAAACTCCATTTTAATTAACTGAAATGAACTTTGAGGCTTAATTATATAATAAATAAACAAGAATAAAGAAGGGTCTAAAGATATTAAATAAATACAGATATTATCTCTCCACCAGGAAAAATAATTTATTTTGTCAATGGGCAAGTAAATAGCAACTGTCTATTATATATATTACACAAATACACACAATAATATTTCAATTATTTTGAAGAGTGGGAACAACATGGAAAATATTAGGAGCTTTCACAAAGAAGAATGGCCAATATACTGATAAATAGAATGCATTTGTAAAAATGTTTTGTGATTTTTTAAAAATAAATATTGTTTTTCTGATATTTTATAAGTAAAAAACTAATAAAAATGTGCATAAATAGTCTGAACCATTACAGTTTCAAAGTTCATTAATCTATGTATATATAGTTTAAGTGAACTAACCTTTAAGTCGGGTATATGAAATTTGTAATTTTCTGAAACATTATTTTGTTTGCTTGTTAAATTGTTCATAGTTTCCCATGTCTCTTGGCAGGTTTTCTCCCCTGGAGCTGATATTAACCAGTATTCAGTCATTCCGAAATATCTGTAATAGAACAAATTACCATACGGTACCAATTATAAATACAAAAATGGAATTCCGTTTCCTACAGTCGTTAATTGATGGGTAAATGCCACAAATGTTATTGAAATGCAGTGATTCTTAACGAGGGTTCACTCCCACTTATTCAAAAGTAGGTTAAGGTTTTATAACGAACACTCTGATCTAGAAAAATATAACGCCATATCAAACGAACACAACAATTTTCCTCTTTAAATGGTTCGTATTGTTCACAAAATACTTACGTATTTAAAAAATTCGAATTTTATTGGAATTCAGGTGTTGTAGTCTACGATAACTACCATCACTATTCACGTGATTCGGTGCAGACATCTGGTAGCAGAATCAAAACGAACAGCACACTGTAGAGTCAGCTGATACCGGAGGCGGCACTTTGAACACAACCCTTTAAGAAATAGATTTAATTATTAAATCGGACTTTAATTTGTCACATGAATACGAGGAAAATGTTTATAATTTTTTAATTGTTGACAGTAATGTAGTACAATTGACAATTTGGGATAAAAGTACTGTTTAGAGAAGCTGAGGACAGTGTTGGGATATAAAAATATGATATTAAACTTAAATTTAGTGGAATTTGTACCGATTTTTATGGATCAGTTTCTAAACGAATAATAAAAAGATTTTGGAGTATGATCAGTAAGTTCGCCTGGTTAGGAAAGCATTTATAAAAACCCTGGATGCGTTTATGGTAGATATTTGATTGAAGGTATTGTTGAGTTTTGTGTCATACTTCTTCAGCACGATTAATTTGCCTGCTTCCGTAGTTCACGTTCAGTACCTGGTTTTTCTTTCCACTCACTCGCGACCAATTCTTCTCGCCTCGTTCTCTGATCCTATGGCCAGACTCTATTTTCTAGCCGCAATGGTCCAATTACCACATACTCTCCTCTCAATCTTCCTCTTCGGAGATAATTTGCTAACTCGTTAATTTCTAACTACTCTCGTGCCGCGGCTTGGTTATCACGCACTATCCAGACTTGTTCCTTGTTCAAATGATCATCCATAGCTGATTCAATGTCTCTTTCATCTTTCCAAGTGTCTCATTCCTCCCACCATGATGGCGGATCACATAACCCCCAAGCCTCAGTATGGCCTAATGGGTTTTCTACCTAATTAATTTATGGAGAGAGATGTGACCTTCAAAATACCCAGGGGTTAAGGAACTGGACTCAGGTAAATGTTTTTCAATTCGACAAACTGGATCTGACACGCTCAGGTCGCCTTGATGTTATTCTGACTGTGCGTCTTCAGTTGGGGAATTTCTCAGACTGTGATGAAATTACAAACATTACACCATGTTTTGATTTGTAATGAGTCCATTTTCATATTTTTGACTTAAAAAGGTGAATCTTTTAGGGATTCTGATGTCAGCTGTTTTTGTGGTATCTTTTTAGAAAGCTTTATGTAGAACATAATAGATTTTGTTATTGAGATTATAATCTGAGGTACCAAACAGGGCATTACCATTCATCTTACCAGTTGGTACAATTTTCAACATCTTTTGCGATTTATTTGCTTCGTTCCCACACAATTCCATATAATAATTCCAACAGTCATTCGAAAAAGAAAATCATTAATAAAACGAAACAGAAAAAAACATATAATACCTTAAAAATACTTCTGCAAGGCGGATTATTTGACTAAACGATAGGAAGGGAAAGGAAAGTAATTTTTTTTACAGTTTTCGGTTACTTGACATAACGTTTGAAATTGTAAATTTATCGAACTACATTTTGTCAGAAACATCCTCCTTCAAATCAAGGCAGAAACCAACAATGTCACAAACACTTGACATTAGTTTCATCGCATTAAAATAAAGAATTTCAAACAAATTCTATTGTAGAGGCAATTATCAATCTCAATTTAAATTCTATTAAGCCTTATTTATTTCAGCAAATGTTATATTATAAATCTTTTGACATTTTGTAAAGTGTCTGAACATTCCCACCCTTCTACCAAAAATCTTGACGACGATAGAAAATACATAATTTCAGCTATGAAACATACTGATGTGAGTAATCATAACTTTATTACTTACTATTGAAGTCCTCCGTGACATTGTAATGTATTTTTCAGACCGTTTTATTTTCTCAATTTAAATTATATGAACGTAAAGAAATAACTTTTAAATTCATTGCATGGACTGCCCCTAAGTCTTTTCTTTGTTTCGTCAACCATTCTATTCAACCCTCTTCATACACATTTTGTCCACTCAATTAATTTCTTTAATTTTTTCAGGAATTCATAACAAAAACTTAATTGCCCTTTGTCAAATTATCTCAGTTTCATTCCAATACACTTAAGCAGTAGTATAATTGACTGAAACACGTTAAAGAATATATTGCGAGATAAATATATATTATTTAAAGTACTAATCAAAATGTATTTATACTTTTCAAGTTTTTTCACGTAATCGTTGATTAAATATATACGTCTGCAGAAAATATTAAACCGGAAATAAAGAAGCCGATGACGTAAGCATAAACCCACTTGAGTTGAAAGGCATACTTTTCTTAATGGGAAAAAATCAAAACTGTTAATCACCATTCGGAAAGCATGTGAACAATTCGTCTTCCTAGTTCGTAATTGGGTCATGCGTACGAGCTGAGCTATTACGTAACTGGGTAGACATGCACGTTAAAATGTGATTTCATTTTTAACCACGTTAAATTGATTACATTCCTATAATTTCCATTAATGAACTGAAATGGGCGAAGAAGACGAGTTAAAGGAAATTGTAAAGAAAAGCATTACATGTTATCCAGATTTCCCTAAACCAGGAGTACAATTCAGGTAAATAATTATAAGCACTTACGCAGGACATTTTTAATTCACGTGTAAAAAATTTTAATTTGCCAATATTGTTTAATAGTTGTGCAAAAATAATGCATTAACTATATTTGTTGGTTAAAAATCAATTAGTTCTAAAAAGTAAGTTTGAATGAAGTATGTATGCTATTTGGAACCTTGCTCCATTTAACCCTATTAAATTGAAACGTACAAATAAATGACTAAAGCTACAATAACCTTTTCATTTAGTATTCTTACCCCAAAATTGTTCAGAACCACCATTTTAACAGAAAACTATTAACGAATTGTTTTCCTCCACAACTTGCAATTTCATTTAGGCTAAAGACCAGTTTGGGTATGTTCTGCCTCTGGATAACACTTTACTGTTCTGTGATACCACAGTCTTTATTCAAAAGGGCAATAGTCAAATAAGTTTCTTATGGAAACAGAACTCCAGTGTACAGAGCAAACCAAGATAAAAATGTGATAAAGCAAAAATAATATGGACAGTAAAGTGAGAAAACTTTATTGCCTTACCTGAAATACGGGGTACTTATACTCAGGTTTGATGGGCTAAAGACAAGTTGGGATACACCACAGATATCAGATCCATGAAGCCACTAGACTGATCCTTCGTGTTGGCTGCAATCTTCATTTTCATCTACACTGAATATATCTTTTCCATTGTTCACATTTATTTATTCAAGTAGGCATCATTCACCATAAGATTTTCTCTTCGTTACACATACAAGCAGTAATTACATCAGTGGCATATACAAACTTCTCCAATTTTGTTTGATTTATAACAAATTACTTTCTCACTACAGGTAATGGAACGAAAACATAACTTAACTTTGAAAAATTACTTTTCAGAGATGTTTTTGCCATAACAAGAAACCCCACAGCCTTTCATGTGCTACAAAAATTATTGCTGGAACATATACGGGCTATAAATCCTCCACCACAATTGGTGGTGGCTTTGGAGGCAAGGGGTTTCTTGATAGGACCAATAATTGCTCTTCAATTGAACATTCCTTTTGTACCTATACGTAAAAAGGGTAAACTCCCTGGACAAACTCATAAAGTCAGCTATTCTTTGGAGTATGGTATGGTAAGTACCTACATTTTATTTGAATTTTGATATTTAATGATGATAAAGTAGTTGTGAGTTAAACCCATATTTATTGTGGTGACTGCCAGCTTTACACTTAGGGTAAGTCACCAAATTTCTATATCTCCTTCCTGTCATTAATTTAATATATATATACATACACGGTCTCGCCCATAAAGAAAATTGCATTTGTGCCACATGGGACAGTGTTTGTCATCTTAAACCAACTGTATCCTCAAAAGGAAATCCCCTTTAGACCTTGTGCACATACAAATATTCCAAGCCCTTTTCACGTTGCCCAAATATTTGAACCTACCCTTGGCCTGGGTTTACTAAAAGCTTTTTTTTTAAAAAAAAGTATTTTTCAATGTTTTCTTTTTATGAAAAACCCAATTTTCCTGATGGAAAATGTATGTATAAGGTCAATCCATATTAAATTAGCCAATGGGCATTGCTGACAATTTTATTTTTACATGTGCATTTTCTATCTGGAAATAAAAAATGACGTTTTTTATAAAAGTTTCTACTTCCACTTTGGATTCTACAAGCTATTTTGTTCATGAGAACCATCAATTTTTTTTTTGGCATTTTTAGATGTTAGTGATAAGCTAAATAATTCTTGTTTACGAAGATATGAATTTGACATAAAAACCATCTACTAGCTATGTTATGAACAAAAACATGTTAAGTTGTAAGGAAATGAGCTAAACATTAACTAGAAAAATTTTAATTACAAAGAAATCTTTTTATTAAGTTTTTCCTGGCCTATACTGGACTGCAATCAAACCCAGAAATAAGTAACATTCTTCCCACAACACTATACAACTGCTCTTAGTAGTACTTTCAGGAACCCACCCAACGTCCACTACATACTTGTTCAACCCTACAAATCCCACATCCACGAGGGGACAAGCCTGTGGTAGGAACGGGTGCCATGTTTACCCTATCCTTATGCCCACTATAGTCCTCCAGAACACAACCTACAAAATTCTGTCCCTCCCTGAATGAATTGACTGCTGGCAGTCACTTGGAATGTTGTTATATTCTGACCTCTGAATATTTAAGAAAAATCTGCACTCTTCAGTGTGTTTGTCAGCTTTACTCCTATGGTAAGCACCCACCTTTCCATCTATCTTTCCTGTCCTTATTGTTTGAATTATTTTCTGACTTTATACTGAATTACAGCTTTTACTTATAAAAGAATTTTTTAAAAAAATACGCATTGCTAAGTTTCACCTTTCTTTTATAGGATGTACTTGAATTACAAGTAGGAAGTATTGAGAAAGGACAAGGTGTAATAATTGTTGATGATCTTCTTGCTACAGGAGGTAAGGATTTATAAAATTTGATAAAGTTAATAATTTGAATATAACTGCAACCATCTGTTTAATTCACAGGTAGTCTTAATGCTGGTTGTAATCTCATTGAGAAGTCTGGAGGCTGTGTCTTGGAGTGCATAGTCATAATGGAATTGTCAGATCTGAAAGGCAGAGAGGCTGTGAAATACCCTTTACATTCCATAGTACAATTTTAGGCTTTAACAAATGTGTTCATTAATATAAATACTCTGCATTCCATTGCTACAAAACTAAATCAACCCAAGGAAATGTACTATTTTTGAAGTCTGTTTTATTGATAATAAATGATGTTAATAGAAATGAAACGTCTCTATGCAAATTATTGTGCATGTTACCTTTATTAATTTACTATTTTGTTGAATACCTTCACATATTCTCTCTCTGTGTGTGTGTGTGTGGGGGGGGGGAGTTTAATCTCACCCAAATGACAAATAGATTTATATTTTCCCCATTCTTAAAAAAGGGACAAGACAATTATAAAAATAATTGAAGCTGTATTTTTATTCTAAAATATTTAATTATCTCTTACAAACAGAGAACTGTCAATTTTATTACAAAGTATACAATACTATTCCTTTGTTTGAATTGTCATTGAAAATTACGGCACACTTTAAAACACTAAAGTATCAGCTACTATGGAAAATTTGGTACATTATTTGCGACTGGTCTTGTTTTGACAACCTTTACGTGAAAGATTCTCTCTTGAAGCCAGTGAAGATACAATAGTTTTCTGTTGCTTCCTATAATAACTAGGATCTCTCACTGTGAAAAAGATATGTAATATGATTATATCAATTAAATGTATTTGTATAAACAAAAAACATTTTCAATAATTTTTAACTTACTGTTCAGGTTTTCCTTAGATTCGACTGATGGTCCAGGAAGACCTTCCTTCATGAAATACGGGTGTTTTGGCTTTGTATCACATACAGAACCTGTTTGTAAAGTTGTTAGATTTGAAAGAACTGAAAAGTGGTATAAAAATTTCTACATATTTAAATACCAACCTGAGGATGTTTCACTGTCAGGTTGCAAGAGCAAAGTACAACTTGTCCCTTGTTTCTGTGATGACTTATTTTGGCACAAAATACTCTCTTCAACAATTCTGTCATACAGATTTTGTGTTCTTTCAGATCCATGAGCAGATTGTAAATTTTTTGAAATATGTCCTGTCGTAGGTGTAGAATTTCGTTCTTCACTTGCAATGAAATAGTCAGATTGCTTCTTCATATTTACATCTCTTAATTTGTGAATCAATTCTTTAACTTCTTTTTCTAGACTTTTTGTTTCAGATTCCATTAGAACTTCCTGAAACAAAATTATGTGCAATTTTCTGTCCACGAATTTATACTTGAAACTTCAATTAACATATTAATGTTTTAAAAAAAATATTGGAAAGCAAATTCAGTAATATTAGCTGGAAAATAAATCTTGTGACAATAATAGATTTTATTCAATAAATATGTAACACACCCTCTTAGTTTTTGATCCAGAACTTTGGTTTGACCGTCTATCTGCTATCTCTTTTGCTAATTCACACTGTACTTCTTCCAATAAATTATCAATAAGTGCTACTTTTGTTGCAATATCTACTTTTTTCTTCAAGTGCTGCCCAGAACTTGTTTCTACCCGTAGCTTCAACATACAAAAGCAGAATAAAATATTTCATGCATAAATAAACAACACAGCCAATTTGTCAGCAAAAAAATTTATATTCAATACTTTTATAATGGTTTATCCATATTTATGGACTTCATCAGGTAATTTTAAATGGATAATCTGTATCTTATAGCCCCTCTGCATTATGTGCCACACATTAGCTGACAATCATTGTTAACTTGGTTTCTAACTACACAATGGCCCATTTGACACAGTGCACTTTGCTTGTGCATATTTACCTCTTTAATATGTGGAGAAAACAGCTTCCATGGCCAATGTCAAACAACTACATTTACAATCTCCACCAACATTGGCCAATACAAGCCAACCCCCCTTCCACAACATGACCATGACATAAAGGGGCCATAAGAGAGGATGATTTTGCATTATGGACTGTGTTCTGTGATGGTTACAGCAGTAGGACTTGGTTCACAGTGCAAAATTATCCACCCTTAGTTATATATTATCCTTTTTTCATTTACCTGATCAAGTCCACAAATATGGACAAACAAACCATTAAATGTAAAATTGTTTGCAGGCAAATTGGCTGTGTTATTTGATTGTACTTAATTGTCAGATTACTTATTTACTGAAATTTAATGCAATTACTATGTATGTATAACTACACATTTTAACAAACATGGCCTTGCATACAAAATTCACTTCAAAACATCAAAATCTTTATTATTTGATATCAAATAATGATATCACTATTTTACCTCTTTTTTTAATTTTGTGATTATAAAATTAAATGATGCTAGAAAGGAATATAGTACTCTAGAATGACAATTATCAAAACTAATTGGGACCATCTATAGTTCAGAAAACTGAATCTATAAACTTTAGAAGAACCTATAGGGTAAGGTTATACCAATATGTATATACAGTTTACTACTGAATAGAATTTCCACAGTACCATATTTTGTGAAGTTCTTGCTGATTTTCCATTACTGTAGTGTAGATATTTGTTTTTTTTTTTAGCAAGGAGATCTAAAAGTCTTTTTAGAACAAGCAAACCACATTATTGTTGTTTCTAACACAACAAATATTTCTGCCTGCAATGAACCCTTGTCTTCATCTTTATCAGTTTCACTTTCAGCATTATACTTTTCTTGCACACTCACATTAATTTAACTTCCTTTAACACATTCTTGAAATTCTGCCACAGATTAAATTAAACTTATAATTTCACTAGTCTGTTGCTGCAGCTGTATGCCTTTGGAAACATTCTTGTTGGCTTCTTCAATTGTCCAGAATTTATTCCACATACTTTTTTTTATCAACTGTTATCAATAATTTACAAACAATAAACATCACAAGAAAGGGTCATAAGACATGTTTCTGAATGTTGTTGAGCAGAATTATGAAAGACAAAGGTTTAATAGTACACTAACAAGTAGCTTCCCTTGCAGTTAGTTTTAATGGAATCTTAGAGTTACTGTATTAATACTTCGGCAGATGAAATCCTTTTAGTACCTTAGATTGAAATTTTTTTTTGTACAGAACTGTGCAATAAAATAGCAAAGTCCTTAAAAGCTGATGTTTTGGATAACTGATAGTCAGATACACAACATTTAATTGTATTTGATACTCCTTATATAGAGGTGCAAAGTTTTTAATGTAATTACAATGTAACCCTGTTAATCTCCTATCAATTTGAACCTTTGTGTTCTCAATTTTCAATACTAAGGAAGTGATAGGGCAAAATTAGTTTTGAATAGTGAAATTAAACTAATAAGATCATTTAACCAAGATTTTAATCCAAGTATTATGTAGCATTACAAATGAATACTAAAACTACAGATTTGCATACCTTTTTCAATTCTTCTAGGAGTTGTTTCTTTTGCATAGATAAACTGTATGGGGTGGCCACTTCTGAGTCAGGAATAAGCTTCTGTAATAATTTTTTTTTATTGCACATGATTTGTGTAACAAGAGCACAGTCTCTTTTTGTGCCTATAAGTTCATCCAACTGTCTTGAGTAATTTAAGAAAGTAGTGTCCAAAATATGTCTTTTGAATTATTATTTGATACAAAATGTAACTTGATAAAACTTTTATTTACATTTGGCACAATCTATGTGGTTACATTGTATTTATACACAATTCACTTTTCCATATATTTATGCTGCACTTAATCTAATGTTGATGGAATGAGGCCATTATAATGGACAATTGGATAGTGTTAATTGAAAGTAACCCCCCCCCCTCCTTTCTCTTTGCATCAGGAAATGACATTGTCAGGTTAATTAAAACAATTAATAAGGGCAGGAAAGAGAGATAGAAAAGTAGGTGACTTACCTGAGGTTCATAGATGGTAGGCACCTTGTGAGGTTTAGAGTTCTTTAAATTTTTGGAGGCACAGCCTCCATCAGAAAGTTAGAAAGACATTTCCAGTCGTCGGCTAGCCGATCACTAGAAATGTCTTCCTAACTTCCTGATGAAGGGAGCAGTGCCTCTGAAAATTTAAAGAACTCCAAACCTCACAAGGTGCCTACCATCTATGAACCTCAGGTAAGTCACCTTCTTTCTCTCTCTCTTTCCTTTGCTTTATATTTTCTATATATATAAATTCCATATTTCATAAGGGTTACATGAAAAGTATGCAGTATCCAATATGAACTTTAAGTAACATCAAGGCTTGCTAAACTACAGAATAATAATTCAATCAAATCTTTTCCAGCAGTCTAACAATGAAATATCTATTGTTATCTGAGTAATAAAATCAACACATAGCCTACCCTAATAACTTTGGTCTTTGACTTACCTTTTGAGGTATGTCACCAAACTTCCAACTGTACTGTTGAATTTTTTTTTCGGTGGTATCAAAAAATTCTCTTTCTCTTTGGCACAATTCCTGGCGGAGATTTGCCACTTTCTGACGTTTGAGGGCAATTTTTTCTTCTTCCTCCAGTATTGTTTTTCTGTATGCTTCTTCCAACTCTGGAATAATGTATTAACAGTATAGTATTAAATCATATTCCATAGAGAACTTAAGGGATATGGAGTGAGGCAGAGATTGTACATAAATTACTATTAACTATGTTACTGTTTACATTCATATGATTATGTTTAACTTGCTTTTGTACTATAGAGAAAACTCTATATATAATATTGATAAATATTACCAATATCTTATACTAGTGTCTCAACATCTGTGGTAAGGTTTATACTGAGATACACTCAATTCCATGAATTCTTGAACAGAGTAGCGTACCATATGTTATTAGAGTGAAAATATGCAGAATAAACTAATTTTCTTGTTTGTGTCACCAATTGATTTCAAACATTGTGACTAAAATATTATTTACACACTTGAGTGAGGAAAAACAAATTTTTGTGGCAATAGGTAGGAAATAATATTTCCCTACTACACATCATAGAAAAGAGAACAGGTACTTGTGAGGTGGTAAATGATTAAATTCAAGTTTATAATTTAAGGTGGTCACAATTAATAGAAAAAGCATAAAAAATACTTTAGAACACCTACTTTTTCCTCACTACATAATGGAAATAACTTATTTTCCATAATAAGGAGCACAGAGATGCATTTACTTTTAAACAGATATTTTGAGAGAGATTTTAGATGAATAACTCTTGAATGTTATACATTTTAAACTACCTTATTCAACTTTCAAAATAAATCCTGCTTTCAACAGCAATTATTATTATAAATTTATCATCATTTAAAAACATACGTGCCAACCGCATTTCTTGAATTTCTGCTAACTTTACTTCTTTTAATCTCTTTTCCTGGGCAATTTTTAACTGAAGAGCCAACTGAGTTTCTTGTTTAATGTTTTCTTCTTCTTGACGGATTTGATCCATTTGTTGAGCCTACAGAAACAACAATTATACTTGCAGAATAATTTAACAGCGTAATTTGTATTCACATAACAGTAAAAGTTAGGAGGGAGAGTGGACATTGACAATGTCAGAATGACACATTATTCAGAAGCTAAATACCAAGACATAACTATGGAGGTTGGACTGAACTGTAGCCTTTTCAATCCTTACTTCAGCTGCACTGACTTATACTAGTGTACAGAAAATAAGAGAGAATGCCATAATAATAATAAAAATTCTGAAATTAATTGTAAAAACAAAATACTTTTATGCTATACAATGAATTAAAATCAAATGGAGCATATTGATAAATATTGTGCAACCAACCCAGTGTTCTAGTAACAGCATAGCTTAAAGATAAAAGATTAGACATGTATATCATAACTTGCATTCTACTTGATGTTCCATCCTCCTATATACTATTTTCATTAATATTTTGCACAAATGAGATACAAAAACCAATTGTCCTGTGCCTTTCACATCTATCAGCCCCAGTCTTCTTCAGTATGGGTATAATTATGTTGTTACTAAAATCTTCTGGTATTCTTCCTGTTTCGTAGATTTCGCAAACTATCCTGAACAGCCATGATATGATATTGCTTCTGCACCAGATGATCTTATCAACTCCGCTGGAATGTTTTCAATTCCTGGTGCTTTACAATTGCTCAGGCCTGTCAATGCCCTGTCAAACTCTGACCTTAAAATTTTGTCCCCCAACTCATCATCATCCACCTACCATTGACAACACTGACTTCAAACAATACTTAATTATAAGTCAATTTTGTTTCCCCTTACCTGACATTTAACAAAATAAGTAGGGTACTGATTGTATACTGGGTAAACATCATCCGGGAGGGGTTCAAAGCCCTTAATATAGTTTCGAGGGTGTTGTTCATTTCTGGTACTTTGCAATATCAAATATGTTTTTGTGATGAACTGCTTCATGTCAATTGGATTTTGGTTGTGGTAAAAATACTGCAACAAATAATTACAATAAATTTAGTCTAAATTTAACTATACAACTTATTACATTCAATTAACAAAGATTGTTATAAATTTAAGAATTCATTGATACATGATAATTTAATTAATTGTGCATTACATATTGTAATTTTTTTACTTTGTCCAGCATGGTGACACCAGCCCCCAAATTAAGATAAACATGCAATTCTATGTCTCAACTACCTATAAATATTAATTATTTTGATGTCACATCATCTTTAATTGCTTAGTAAGGAACTGACACTGTCAAGAAATAATTAAAACAATAAATAACGACAGGAAAGAGATAGAAATGTGGTGGCTTACTGGAACTGTAAAGTTGGTAAATGCCATGACAAGTATGTGATTTTCTTGAATTTTCAGAGGCAAACGCCTCCTTTGTCAGAAAATAATGAAGAGCATTCCGAGTGACAGCCAGCTGTTGACTGTTGGTGGCTGGCCGTCATTTGGAATTTTTGGAGTTATTAGTCATAAGCAGAATGTACACTGCGTAGGATACACAAGATGTAATATTGTAATTAAGCATCTCACTATATAGTAACATATAGATACTGTATATATAATACAGGGTAACTTTAAACAGAAACAATTAATTGAAAGATAAATATAACTTTGAATAAACAAATAAAGGTAAAAAGTATATCAATATTTTAGTTGGTAATTAATTGCCCTAAAAGTTGATAAATCAATTGATTTCAATAGTCTTTTGAATAAAACACTTTCTTAAATTTCTCTAACAGCTTCTGAAATTGACAAATTCCATTCAACTTTTTTTTGGGTGGGGGCAAGAATTACTTTACTGACACAAATATCTGAATACTTCTCCACTTCTGTACTGGTCACATTTATTTGACCTCAAAACCATACAAATTTTTTCTACAAATCTAGGCATAAATTTCTCACAAGGACTACTACAATTTTCAGAAAGAGTCTTCAGACACCTCGTGTTCCCTTCCCAATTTCATTGCACTATATACACCTTCTCTATTAAATCTTATGCAAGAATTGTATGGGGGTTTTATCCTGAAAGGGAAAAGTCACTACCTCAAAATCATCCAATGTTTGACATGTTTTCAGAGTTCCTTTCAGTGTAATATTGTATGCAACCACTGCTGCTAACAAAAATGAAGGCTCATTTGACAAAATATGATCCCAAAGCTGCTTCCATTCCAAAGTTGATAACACCTGTAAAAACCAGAAATACAAAATTCAATTAACTTATTATTGTGAATTAAAATTTACTGAAATTAATATTTAATTTCCTGAGGATAAATTTATGAGTAAATTTCAATTTAAAATTAGAATAAATAATATAAATTAAGTTTTCTATTTACATCTTAACAAAAGAAATTTTAACACTTTATAGCCAGGGTATTATTTTACACTCAAAAACCAGTTTGGCCTGGTCAGAGCTGGACAGGTAGTACTCCAGATTTCATATGCAGACATCGAACCGAGTTGGATGATGCATCAGCTGTTACAGGACTATGGGTGGAATGGGAACAAAAGAACAGAATTTTTTACACATATTTTGTCTTTCCTCCTTGGCAAGATCTCATTATTTATAACTAGGACAGTCAGGTTGTTCACAAGTATTATTAGATTATTTTGTTATACTAGCAAAAGTTGCATGTGCAGTAGTTGACACAATATCTTATGGACGTCTAATCATATAATTTATATGCTGCATTATTTGCAAAATTAGAAAGTCTTGAGCTCCTGAATAGGTTTACCAGTAAAGTAAATGTAGGAGCAGTTGATTGCAAAGTGATGAGCAAGCGCTTATCCCCTAGTTCATAACATAGAAAGTCAAGAGCAATGTAAATAAGTATCAAGTTCTTATAAAATATTGTTAAGAAATTTTCCTCTTAACTTTACAAGAGTGTATTTTTATTAATAGGTTCGCATCACTATGATCAATTAGATATAATATTGAACAAGAACCTTAATATTAAGCCTCTAAATTTATAATTACCTCTGAAAATGCAACTTCCATCAAAGTCCAAGCATACAGCTGTGACTTAACATTGTTTTCATAAAATAAATTCATTAAATCAGCATCTTGTTCAGCCAGCATATTTTCAATTATCGCCAAAACATTTATAGGTGGAAATGGGTGATATTCAAACCAATGCTGACACCAGTTTACTGAAACAAGGATGTTGACCAGAATTATCAAAACAGCTTACTCAGTAGATAGTTAATAATAGTACTTATGAAAAAAACTATTTATTAGGATAGGCTTATTTAGGTACAGAATTAGAAAATTCTAGTCAATCATAATTTCTCTATCAAAGATGATTATTTAGTTGTAATTTTATTTACAAAACATTAATAGTAAGGTCTGTTGAATTTAAAAAATTGAATTACATACCTATTATTGTAACAACAATTTCAAAGCAAATTAATGGATCAGTGTGAAGAAATTTCACAAAAGGAAAAGCAAATAATGGGATGAATTTAGTCTCTCCAAACAAAGTGCACCAATGAGCCAAACTGGAAAGCAATCTGAAATGCCACAATATTCTCAGATAATTAAAATTCAATATTTTACAGAAAAAAATTTGTGCTATTGACATTGGTAATAATATTGTTTTTCATATATATTTCCACAAATGGAAATCTGCAGTCATAATTGGGGGGGATAGAGGTGGAATGCAGAAATGAGGAGTTGGGCTCAAGTCCCACTCAATACAACAGTTTTTTGTTTGTTTACTTTATTTACCTTTCGTTTCCATTATTTTCAGTTTTGAGAATGTTATGTTTCTGGAACATTCCAAGAATGTACTGGACCTCGAAGCGGAGGCAGTCTTTCGCAGTCCGAGCAGTTGCTAATCACTTGTTAAATAAACGTCTATAATCTCTAGCAGTGTGTTACAGTATCTCATGATATTCAGAAACATGACAGTATTAAAGAACTTTCTTGGTTACATTTTCATTACCAGTTTTAAAGCATACCAATTTTATTTACAATATTTATTATCAATTGTTGCGTCCATGTATGTCATAGGTATTACAGTAAATAACTTTTAGCATGACAGTTCAAAGTACCTTTTCATATGGCTCAAGACAGCTTTGTTCTCCAATGGATACTGTTCTTCAATGTTTACATATGCTGGATGACAGTTTCTGTTAACAAGAGCCATGTATGCTGCATGATTCTGAGGCAACTGTAATATGGTCTTCCAAATAAGCACCCTGTATGTTTCTGGATATTCTCCAAATTGCTTCAAAATTGGTCTTAACTTTTGAAGTTCTAATTTTTCTTGTATCTGCCAATAAATAAATAAAAATCCATAAAAACAAACACCAATCAAGACTGCAGATTTGCGGTGAAGCCTTGTGGAGAGGAGTGAGAGCCCGAATATAAATGGGGAAGACATGGTCTTGGCATTAGTCACCTGAAGACAATGGTGGAGATAGTTATTGAAACGTTATGTTTTACAAGCAATATAACCCGGGTAGAAACCCAAAAAAACTATCTGCAAAAAGTGTACTGTTTCATTTTCAATGAACTTCTCTGTTAAAAAGTTACAAGTATAAATGAAGCTAGTGGATGATTTACAATAAAAAGGGGGATATTCACACAAGGAAATGTTAAGATAGTAGTTGGCTTCGAAAAATGTGTTTACCTGTCTTTGGACCTGTATTAAGTGAGTTTTAGCACTATGTCTTTTGATTGATGGTTTAGTCGCCACCTTCTTCACCTCCTCAGATTTTGTATTGCTTTGTTCTGCTAAAGGTTTGTACACTAAACTAATATCTCCAGTTTTACCAGAAAATTCAATAAATGATGAACTAGTATACACATTGATCTCTCCAGAGAGAAGAACAGCAGCAACATACTTCCCACTGGGACTGCAGATAAACTTTCCTTTAGCAAAAAGAAAAAATTAAATTAAATTTCAATTTTCGACACACTTCAAAATATTTTAACAAACTCAACAATTCATATTAATTAAGACACACTATATTGAATGTATTGGGTAAACCATTTCTTAGATCATTAAGAAAATGAAATTGTAATTCTGCCTTAAAATATATAACTACCAGCCAATGTTACCCAGATGAGTAAGCCAATCCCTTTAAATGACAACAACCTAAAATTTAACTGCCGAAAGCACTCATAGTTACTGCGTCATTTCGGCTGAAGATGGTCCATGATACTAAATTCTTCACATGTACATTCAATAATCTTTTCGGCTGAGGGAGTCAATGAGTAAATATGATGAATTGCTAAATTTGTAAGTTTCGAAATGTTTTTTATATATAAATTAAAAAATTGTAACATAGAACCCAGATTTAATTTCTTGTAATATTATGTTTGCAGTACACCTGAGAATGTCTCAAAAAGGAGACAAAACGTCATTTTTGAATAAACAGTGAAATTTATATGCTGACTTATTGACTGTTTTTTTATTTACTGTAAATTTTAAAGTCATAAAACTATGTTGTAACAAAAACCTTGATCAATTATGTAAAATCATAAAATATAATAGTGTTTAAAAGAAATGACAACAGCAATAAAAGTTTAAAAATTCGTTTATTATTGAAACACTATTATTTTAAAAGAGATAAGATGGACTTACGCACACCATCACCCAATCCAATGACATGAGGTATAAATTCTGAAGATTCTACGTTCAGAAAGTTAAGAATTCCTTGGGATGTTAATAGACATAAAATCTGTGTGAAAATAAAATAAAATTTCATCACTGGTTATTATACTAAATATTATTAATATCATAAATGATCTGACAATTACCTTATTTGCTCCACCATCAAAAAGTTGTGGGAGAAATTCAAGGTGTCTGATTCCAGTAATTCTATCATGAAGTTTCACTACTTTATGAACAGACCAGTTATCTAATGATAATACAACAATAGTTGAAGAATTTCCACCAACTGCCATAGCACGCCCATTACTGAAAAGCAAAAAATATATGAAATGCTAAATGACAATGCAAGTACAATTAATTGAGTAAAAACATGATATTGAAACACAGTTTAAAGTAGAGAATTTAAATAGAATAGAATATTTATTTATTTCCAACATCAATTGTTTGATACACAGGTATTAATACAATCTTCTGTAAAACATCAGTTTGTCTATATATAAAAATTATACAATACATTTAGTCATATTACATTTACATTTCTAGAGTACAGAGTCTAAATATATATAACAAGGAACAAAGTTTTATAGATAAACATATTAAAATATCAATGTACGAAAATTAAGGTTAAAATATGTACAATCATATGCTACTTTATCATTAAATTACTGCCTGTAGCACTTAGGTGGTTGATATACTCATCAAGGGAATAAAAATGATTTTTAATTAGCCAGGTTTTTTTTTCTTTAACTGGGTTAATGGTAGCCAGATGTGTAAAGTGTTTAAGAGTCAAATGATAAATAAATAAAACCTAAGGAGGAATTTTAATTTACAAATCAGGGCAAAATATGGGACTCTGTCTCACAAATTGATACATAATTTTAGCAAGTAAAAATGGAAAGAAAATGTGTAGAACAAACCCACATATTCTTACTTAGACATTTATAAAACATTTGAATTAATGTAATGAAAAATTGAAAGATCCAAAGAAATTTACTACAATACATATATAAATAATATATACAAATAATCAGAGTTGAATTCCGTTTAATACCATGTCGACGTTTTTTGAATAGGCGAGTTAAGGATAAGTGAGTGACCATGCCCTGCTTTAGATTACCAACTTCGTGCTCTGATTAAAATTAAACTTTTAAATTAATCTTTTGTGATTTTCTGAGTATAAAATACCTGGTGTCCTATAATATTCCTGTCTGAGGACAAAAAACCAATATCGATGAAGAGCTGCACTTACCAGAAACAACTGATCTTCTACAATATATATATATATAACCTTTGAAGTATATATTGTAACAGAATTAATTTCATTATATAATTATTTAAGTTATGAAAAAATTAGAGGAAACTGCAAACAAATCTTGTAACAAATGTAGACCGATTTTATTTTTGTAGGTTTTATACAGTAAAAATATCTAATAATTCATCAATATTTACTGACTCTGAATCCCCATCGACTCATTATACATATTTACCGAGTAAATGCTATGCTTTTCAAATGATGAAAGTTCCAAGTATCAGCAGGAATTTGTTTTATGCATTCAAAGGTTCCAAACTTCCATACATGCATAGTATCATTTTGGAAACATGCTAATATATTATTTGATATGGGCATAAACAACACCTGAAAATAAATACAGAGTAAAAACACTTGAAATATTTTAAAGTGTGTAGGGCAATAAGCATGTCAAAACTTAAAGTTAAAATAAGTGGCAAGGAAAGGAAAGAGAAGTTCACAATCATCATTTAGGACAGAAGTGAGTTATTCATATTTTCAGAGGCATTAGCATCCTTTTTCAGAAGGAAAATGACACAGCCCATATGCCAGCTAGTAGTGCTCTGTCCTGGATGACAACACCCATCTTCATTTTCAGTTATCATTTTATTTATTTATTTCCATACCAATTTGTTTGATTATTTTGACTGTCATATCCTCAGTCACTTTTAAACATACTCTTAAGATGCATTAACACAAACAATACTGAATTTTAAATAGCAATACTTAAATTTAAAAATCAATTTTCTGACATTAAGTACAATAAATAAATAAAAATATGGCCAAATATGTCAGCAAACAAATTTAATTAACACCTGGTTAATATAAACACAACATTTCATCCATCTTTGTGGACTTCTCCAGGTAACTAGACAAAATTAATATCAATCAAAGGAAGTAGAATGCACTTGAAGCTCAAGTAAAGAGTGTATAGATAAATTTAGAAGAAAGACAAGAATGGAAAAATGTCAACTGGACCCAGAACCTCCTACTTTCCAGACAGGCACTCTACCACTAAGCTAGTCCAAGTTGACGTCCAGAGGACTGATTAAACATCCCTCCACTCTTGTAAACCTAAGCTAGGTTCACCTACAATCTACTAATCAAATTCTTCACAACCTAATATCTAGTGATTCAGTGAAGAATGGACATTAAGTAAATTGATCTAAGATGCATGAAATTTACACTAGCATAACTGCCCGATTGATACAGAACAAGAAAAAAATGTAATTTGTTAAAATTCAATAACTTGATATAATACTTATGGTACAATACTTATTGCATTAAATTAATAAAGAATTGTGACACAAATTTCAAAAATTGAATGTTTAAAAATTATAAGGTTCTTATGCATATTTCAAAGTTTTTGATACACATGTATTCATATATGTAAGTTTTGTGTTTTAAAAAATAGACTACTACTAATAAATATGACTTTAATTACACCATCAGGATAGAGATGAAGATTTGTTACCTGTTTTACTGCAACATCTTCTTGTATGGCGAGCCGATGAGCTTGAGTATTAGTTTTCAAATCCCATATTATTGCCTCCTGTTGAGATGCAGTTAAACAGAACCTATCTTTATAAAATGATATTTGAGTAGCAGGTACTGTATGGCCAGTAAGCTTACCAGTAATTATTCCAACTTCTATAAGAAATTGATATTGCGTTACTTCAAGTTTTATTACGTAAAGAAGTTCAAGTAAATTAATAAATTGAAGTGTTAAAACATTTACAAATCAATTTTTTTTTTACCTGTGTCAATGAATAACAAATCCCCAATAGGAGTGCCTATCAGTATTTCATTGCTTTTATGAGCCGAGAATGTAATAGCAGTACAGGATTCTACATTTGTCAGCAACCAAAATCTGAAACAAATATTCTTTGTTTAAACAAACAAATTACAGAATAACATTGAAAAAGTATAAACACTTTTCAGGCTTCTAACCGAGTAGAACTAACATAGAGCAATATTATGATGACTTGCTCTATCATCATTTTGCCTTTTAGGAACCTGAGAAGTGTTTATACAAACAATTCACTGAGAAAAAAATTGCATATTTACATGTCAAAGTAACACGATTAAAACAATGCAAATGACTAGTCATGTAAATTTTGTTAAATTTACGATATGAGACTTGGAAAAACTGCAAAAATGAATATACCACAAGTAATGGTCTGTATTATAAAAGCTAGATGAAATTCTTGCTCTTCCACTATTGTTAATAGCAGATTTTATAGCTACAATGGAATATAAAAACACAATGTTCTAAGCAAAGTCCAACCAGATACTTCAGTTGCAGTTATCTTTTTGACACCATAATGTTTACATTCATAGCCTATAAAATATTTTTTTGAAAGGTTCCAAACCAATAAGTGTCATCCAATTTATGCAATAGTTTTATGATCATTTACATGAGAATATCTTACTTTGTACAGGCCAGATCAATTATAAATATATTTCCCCTGTGATCAGATGCAGCCAATTGTTCCCCACCACCATCAAATGCTACACGAACAAAGCGGATGCGGCGAATTTCACCACAAGTTCCAGGCACGGTGTGATGAATTTGTAGGATAAGTCTAAAAAACAATTTTTTATTTAGATACTTATGTCAAGATACATGAAAAATAAATATAATTGAGCTTTTTAATTTTACTCAATGTATATTCAAATTGTATATGCAATTAATTGCTCTATTACAAAAATGTCATTCAAAAAATTTCATTACCCATCTTTGCTAGGTGATTTGAGCTTGAAAATTTGTTTCGATATTCCAGAAGTCAAATTCTGGCGCCCAACTTCCATACCTTAAATAGAAAATAAAAAAGTTCTTGGTTGCAATGAAATTACTAGAAAATATTAAGAGTTATACGTATACAGAGTAACAAGTAGTAATTGAGCATGCTGATAAGCAGCAGAAATGAAGTTGTAATAACAGAAACTATCTCTCAGTTCTCCTAATATAGATCCAATTTCTTACAATCCCTAATAATCAATTTAAGGATATGAACGACTAATTTGCATAACATTACTATAAAAACAAATTTGAAGTTTCCGTAACTGTTCTGAAACTTCCAATTTATTTGGAGGTTACATTATATTTGTCATTATTGTCAAATAAAATTATTATTTTTAAGTTTTGACGTTTGATACGTCAGCTTTATCAATCTTTTTCACCACCTGCATAATAAATATTCCGCTTCTTTTATCGAAATTAAACAGTGGTATAATAGTTATTGGAGCTTCAAACTTTCACGGCCTACGAGAAGATACTAAATTCTTAAAAGTACAAATGAAATTTATTCGTTCCTTCATTTCTCAAAGTTGGCGGCAAGATCGTACAGAAGCATCTTGTCAGAGAATATCATGAACTGTAAGCACATGAAGCCAAATCAGGAAAAATCAAGATACATGCTAATATGCAACTAAATATAAACAGGAGCAAATAAATTCCTCTTTTATTCTGCAGACTTAGTTACTGCTGTAAACATTATTTGTTTATGATAACATATCTTGATATAAATAATCAAACAATACTACTGTTAACTGTGACTATTATTTTTTTAAGTAATGTGTCACTAGTGCTTAACTAGTGGTGCCAATTGATTGAATAGATTTATTTAAAATTATACGTACAATTTATTCAGAGGTTTATTTAGCTTAGTTTGAATTGTATAATTTGCTTTACCAATCAATTAATTTTTATTCGTGGGAAATTTAATCTTGTACAGAGGTGCTTATAATTTTCTACGTGTGGCAGCGGCAATGTCTTGAACATTTCCCATAAAAAACGTGAATGAGCAATATTATCTCTGATTTTGGTTGACTCAGCTGAGGCGATTGACATAAGCTAATAAATACAACAATTAATTAGTTTGATGGAACTGACCTTCCATCAGAACTAGTAGAATTTGTACTGCGAGTTTCACAATATATAAGTAGGGTGAAAACAAGATTTTTACAATGAGTTTTTTAAGTAAAGTATTTGGTGGTAAGAAAGAGGACAAAGCTCCAACCACTGGTGAGGCCATACAAAAGCTTAGAGAGACGGAGGAAATGTTAATTAAAAAACAAGATTTTTTAGAAAAGAAAATAGAGCAAGAAATAGGTGTAGCAAGGAAAAATGGAACTAAAAACAAGAGAGGTTAGTATATCAGTTGTTTCATCCTATTAACATTACAGGCTGAGACAGTCTCATTGTTATAAATAAATTTTTCCACAACAAAAAATTATCCACATTGTGTAATGTCTTTTTTTGGATGTCGTACCTAATCACATGTAATCTTTTTAGGTTAACTTTCTGAAGAAATATGATTTATGTGAAAAAAGCTCAAAAAGAATTATTGAGGGCAATCAATATTTGCAGGAAATAGAGATAATTAAAAATATCTCTATGGTCATTTCATATCTCTCCCCAATACAAGGATTTTCCTTCATTTAAGCCACACTTTTCAAAATAATAAAAACTGTTCATTATTCAAGAGTGGTTCCTTAACATATAATTTTCGTTTATTTTTGCCACATTTTTGAAAATAAAGATAAGGAAAGTGATAGTGATGTATTAGAGGTAATATTGTTTGACATACAGCTGGCAACAAGGTGCGAGATCCAAATTCCACACTTTTTTTCTATTTAAAAAATTTACCTGATGAAGTCCACTAAGATGGTTTTATTAAATGTTTTGCTGACCAATTTGGCTGTATTTCAGTTATTAGTTTCAAATTTTAGTAATAACTAACAATTTGCTTTCCATAGCTGCTATCCAAGCACTTAAGAGGAAGAAGCGTTATGAAAAACAATTACAACAAATAGATGGTACCTTATCTACAATTGAAATGCAAAGAGAGGCTTTGGAGAGTGCAAATACAAATACTTCAGTACTTCAGACCATGAAAAATGCAGCTGATGCACTTAAGGCAGCTCATCAACATATGTAAGTAATAATCAATTTTTTACCTATTCTCAAAGAAAATGGAATATTTTCAAAAAATATGTATTTAATTTAATTTTACAGGGATGTTGATCAAGTTCATGACATGATGGATGACATAGCAGAACAGCAAGATGTAGCTAGAGAAATTTCTGATGCTATATCAAATCCTGTTGCCTTTGGTCAAGATGTTGATGAGGTTTGTGCTTATTACCATAAATTGGCCAATATTGTTTGAGAAAAGCCTTCCCCAGTATTCTATCTTATTACAGTAACAGGAAATATAGTATTTTAAAATCTTTGATGCAGATAATAAGATATACTGATACATAGAACAAAGCAGTTATGTTTTTGTGTGATGTATTACATTTTTTAAATATTTACAGGATGAACTTGAACGGGAATTAGAAGAATTGGAGCAAGAGGAATTAGACAGAGTTCTTATAAGTGGACCTGAATTACCTACGCCACCAACCACTGAAATGGTGAAACCAAAGCCAAGTGAGTATCTGTTTACTTAACCGAGCTTTTACAATTTATAAGATTTGATTGAAAAGTTAATATAATCTGTTAAAAATATATTTGTGGACCAGGTATATTGTTATTTTTTAATAAACAGCAATCATAATCATGGATTTTTTACAAGTAAGGCTAGTTCAGGTACTTACTACTCGGTTAACTTCAAACTATATTGCATGTTTAAATTACATCTGTTTTCAATACAAGGATGGCAACCAGGTTTGGGTGCTGTAATGTAATGGTCCCTGTTAAGGTGAAAGTAAATTTGTCCATGAGGGTCAATCAATTAATGTGCCAATTACCTCCAATAAATTGAATTATGTATTCTGCCATATATGTAAGCGGTGCATATCCCTCTCTTTCTTTTATTCATATTGCAGTCAGCTAGCATGAAAAGCAAGATTGTTTCCTGTTTGAATTTATATGTAATGGTAACTAAGCAACATTTACTCCTCTTTATACCAGAGCACAAAACTGGTCATCACATACAAATTTATAAATAGTAAATCATTAAGTCAGAACAAATTTCATAAATTTAACATTAGTTTGTACAGTATGTTTTGTTCATAAGTTTGGAACCTTGTCCAATAAATTTAGGTGTATGAAAATTTTGAGGTACATGTCTTACAAGAGAATGTCTCTTTGCTTGTGTGACGTGCCCATTTATATTAAATTTGTTCTGACTCATAGGCTAATTTACTAATTAATTCCAAACTGTCAGATAATGTAACAAATTATAGTCAAATTCTCTACTATTCTGAATGATTCTTTTCTTGTGATGTAATTATGCCAAATTAAGAAAGTGAATAATGGATGCTGCTCATTGTATTTAGTGGATAATAAGCACTTTAGATGGTTCCCCCACACATATAAGGCATAAAATTCTGAATCTCAGAACTTTACACTTTTCAATGATGAATATTTTATGTTTGTTTTAATTATATATATTTAACCACCTCTATGTATTTTTATACAAAAATTGCAATAGAACTGATTGAAAGTTAAAACTTTTCTTTCAGAAGCTCAAGTTGAGGATGAAGATGAAGATCTAAAGGAGTTGCAGGCATGGGCTTTATAATGGTTTCCATCTGATATCACAATGAAATGTTGATATGTATCTTATGAAATCTGTGCTTGATTAATTTGCAAAAATTCTCACTACGAATACATGCTAAAGTTCTTACATTTGAACTATTAATTTGTAAATATTTGATAAAAATATAATGTACATTTTGTCCTCTAAAATATATACATACATGGTAGACTGTCATCAGCACCGAATAATATGGACCATAGTAAAAAAGAAGCCTTTAATTTACAAGTTATAGGGATATAAATTCAGTTTTTTCTGTGTAAATAATGGTTTGAATGCTTATTTTTATATCTGAATATAATTGGTTCAACATTATTTTGTAAACAAAATAGTATAAAACTGTTCACCAGTTAAAGTTGTATATTACTAATAAATTGTTACTCTCAAAATTTTAATAGTTTCAGAAAAATTGTAAAACTACATTAATAAATACAGATTAAGAGTTAGATTTGCTGCTCTGAGAGTTGACAATACAAGCCTTCCTAAATTTGCACAAAGTATGTCTGCTTGTGCATGTAAAGTCTTTCACACTATTTATTTCCAGTAACATGAATTTCCTTTTAAGTATTTAATAGAGTAATGTGATTTTTATTTGGATTGTTACTTATTTGTCGTAAAGGTATTTATGTATCATATCAGCTAATGCTTTATAAAATCAAATGTAACAAAATTAGAATGGCTAAATATATTTTGTCTATTTGTAATATTTTGATATATGTTTCTAATTAAGTTTTTTCTTTTTATTTTCTTCTTCTGGGAGACGAGAACCCTTACTTTGTTAGGAGATTAATACACTTGCACAAGTTAATTTTCATATAATTATGTATGATTAATTAATTTTGTGAACATTATTTTGCTCCTGTATATAATCTTATTGTATAAAGTAATTTGTAAATTGCAATAATCAACATCTGCTTTATATTACTTGGCTCTTATTCATAGCACAGCTAGGGGTTTGGAGTCCTCGTGCAGATATCCAAATAGGTACCTGTTTTATATTATGCATAGTATATTTAATGATTGAACAGAAATTATGCATACTGGTTTTGAAAATTTGAACCAAGATATCAAATAATAAATTATTTAATTTTTTAATCAACATGACCATAAGAGATGTAATTTGTAAGTTGTTATAACAAAAAAAAGCTTTTCTAAAAAATGTGGCTGAATGTTACTAGTAGGTATGTAGTAACTATTTTAAAAGGAAGATTTAAAGTAATAATAAATTAACAAAGATTAAAATCCAAATTTTGAAAGTATATAATGGTAAAAAACATTGTCTGCCGCTTAAACTATTAAATCAAATGAGCCTTGATCATTTATCTCTGAAACATGAGTATTATAAATTCATAGGTGCTGTGTAATCTGAATGTAGTGATTGTTGTCTTCAAACATTTACTATGAATTCTGAAATTCAAAACAATAAATTTAGTGTTCAGGCCAAAAAGCTTTATTTCATTTCTTCAAATTTTTGTTGTCTCATTAACTTGTCTGTATAACATGAATGAGTTATAATAATGGTCAAAGTCAGACAGTACAGCTACTTATGAAATAAATTAATACAATATGACTTTCCCTCCATAATTCTGAGGGCCACAGCAGGGAAGTTAACAAACATACAGACTTCTGAAGTCTTCAATCTCCACTTCTTGGCTGTTTCTCTTTTGTGGTTGGCCTGAACACTGATGACATCGTTTTTGTCACGCCATTTCAAAAAACATATCCCTGTCTTGCTATAAGTTGACACTACCTGACCATTTTTTAAATAACTTTTTATTTCTAATGGGCTTCCTTTCCTATTTGCTCTGACCATTCTAATTGAGTATGTATCCCTCTCTCACAATTAATTAGAAAGTTAAACAAAAGAATAAAAATTGTCTATGTAGACAGAATGACAGGCTCAAAAAATTAAGTGTATCACCACTTTGTCTATGTCCCCCTCCCCATAGCAGGTCATTAGCTTGTAGTGTGTGCATTTAGTTTTAGTTAATTTAATTCATTAAACAAGACCTTTTTATGCTTGGGAGAAAGCACAGGAAATTTTTTCCTGCCAAGAAAAAGGGACAGATGTCCGTGAGGGGGGGGAGAAGAAAGCTGAACCTTGGCCGAAGTGAAAGTTTTTTGGTGCAGGAGGAAAAAGAGGGGCAGTTGAGGTGAGAATGTAGTGTGGCTCACACCCTAGCTGGGGTGCAAGGCTTGGGTCCAAGCAGAAGTGAATGTTAATGGCGCCGATGAGGACGTGGCGAAGTAAAGTCACGCCTGATGGGTGTAAACGTTTACGGCTTTTTGCATACATGCGGGAGAAATGTTTGAATGTGTCCAGGATCCTGTCTAATTTGCAAGCAGCTTCAAGGGCCTTCCAAGCCGAGATGCTGTGCCGACAAGGAGTAAGTGTACACGTTACATCCTCTCCTCTTACTTGTATGTCACAAATTTGTTTCTATCAGTCTGCCTGTGTCCCCTAAGAGGGAGAGATGACTCAGTTCCTAAAATTAATTAAACAACCCATTTAAAATTAAATAAACTGTTACAAGCTCCACAATATATTCTTGTTTTTAAAACAAGGTCACCTGGCTGGGTAAGCAAATAGAATTTGATGGGAAATTTTATGCCAATTAATAAGGACAGGAAAGAGAGACAGAAAACTGGTGGCTTACCTGAAGTTCATAGATGGCAGGCACCGTGTAGGGTTTCGGATTCTTGAATTTCGGAGGTACGGCACCCTTCAGAAGATTAGGAAAACAGTTTGAGAGACAACCAGCTGTAGACTCTTCTTCTGACAAAAAAGCTGTCTTGGTATCATTACCAGACTCTTGTTTAACAGTTTTTCTTCAATATAAACTTTGTTTAGTTGTTTTGTAATTTTCTAGTTATTTACTTCACTTTTTTGTAATTGTGTTTCTTTAATAATTCAAACACCTCAGAAGTTTTCAAATGAACATATAGTGTCTTCTAATTTATTTTAATAACAAGTCCATCTTAGAAGAAAGAGCAATTTTATTTTTAAAATTCCTAGGAAAGCTTATTGCAGTTTCTTGTTGAAACCTTCAGAAAATAATGTGTACATCCATATTTATCATTACAAAACATTATAATATTTGTGCTATTTCTATTAATAACCTGCTTTATCCTCCATGCGATATATAAAAAACTTAAAAATTAAATGATTTATTAATTACATTGAAGGAATTCAAATGTAAGCAATGATATATAATGGTACTGTAGTTACTCTTTTGAGAATCAAATTTGTATTGATATAATATATAATTTTATAATGCACATGATTTATCAAGTAAAATTACATTGCAATAACTGGATGGATTAGGTTCTCTTTTTCTAGGCATATATCCTGTGTTTATCATCAGAATGTATACATATTATGAACAACACTTGTCTTTATAACCATGGCTACTTCATATATTTTAATAAATTGAAAAATCTATATTCAAAAATTTGGACAATTTAAGAAAGGCTTTATTTACAAATGTTGAAATACAAAAAGTAAACATTTAATGTCCATATGAAAAGTGGTAAGTGACATGTCTGTTTTCACATCTCCATTATCTGCAATAAAGGTATAAAGAATGTTAGCTACAGATTATAATAATTATTATTTAAAAAATAGTAAGCATGTGTAAATTAGTATAATACTGGGTTTAAAATGATTGACAGAATTCTGATCTGAGGAAAAAATATTAATAAAAACAATAATTGTACTGTAACATTTCCAATAATAATATATGTGCAAAAAGACCAGCCATGGTTTTGACCACGTATATCTAATTACAGTCTTTACAGTTATTTTAAATCTATACCCTCCAAAGTCGCAACCAGACACTTGTCATATATTTGAATGCTCTTTTCTTCCAATTTTATATTTTCTACCACATTACTAGATTGTGTCAAAGTTATCATGTAACAAGTCAACCTGTCATGTATCTGAAGCTTTTCACTACACTTTGCAGCCAAATTCTAATGCACTGAAATTTCTGTTTTCTCTTACATTTATTTACAGCTAGGCTACAATCTCTTTCATACACTGGTGTGTTTCTATGTGTAATATTACCTAGCTTTGATAGAAGACTCAAAATTTAAATACAATACTTAATTGTCTACTTTCTTAGACATAGTCATGCTGAGCATAATTTATATATTATTAATTCTTATCTATACAATACAGAAAAAGGTAACTTCCAACATTATATTGTAAAAATAATCTCACCAATACAGTAATAGATTCTTTAAAACAGAATTAATACCAATTGTATATCTAAAAATTCCACTAAAACTTGTTACTCACCAAGTCATTGGCATCAGGTTCATCTTTTTCTGATCTAACAGAAATGTTCTCCTCCTTTGTAGGTACAATTTCATAGTTTGCAATAAATCCAAGCTCCTCTGCAAGCCAAGTAAAGTGGAATAGAAACATTAATATTAGGTGTAAGAAAATTAGCAAAAAGTTTCTTTTTTATTACTACAAGTACTTTCAACTCAAATTCATCCATTTATCTTACTTGAAATGACCAAATCCCAAAAATCACTTTTCTGTAAAGTAAATATTTTTTCTTTGAAGTCCTTTAGCCAATTGTCATACAATTGTGGGTTGGTTTCAATACACTTCTTCCTCAGAGCCTCCAACGCATCCAAAGCTTTTCCATAATCTACAGTTGCAAACGACTTCTTAACCAGATTATAAATTACATCTTTGATTTCTTCACATACTAGAAAGTTGAAAGTATGAATTACTTCCAGGTTAATTTTTGTTTTTCAAATTATTTACACATACTACTGAGAGAGGAAACAGAAAATTTATTTCAGATTATTTTTAATTCAGTTTCTTATGAACAACATGATTTCACTAAGTTTTGGATAAAACCACCAGAGCTTGATTTTTCAGTTATAATTTAATACACAAACAGAAACATAAAATTATTTAGTATGGATAAATAACTCCGGTTTCCAAAAAGGTTGTTTAAAGACTCAAGCAACAATGTTTAGATGGCAGACAATGCCATTGTTTTATGCACGTTTGTTTATGTGAAATGTGACAGAATAATATACATGGTATTATCATTGTATTTGAATCACAGTATGGAAATAGTACTTAATGAAAAATGTTTAATTTCTGTATTAAAATATTACCATATTAAAAACCAACTTAACACAACAAACTATACCTTTATCAACTGATTCGCCTTTATTGATTAAATATATGAAATCATCTTTTGGATTAAAATATCCCACTTCGCAAATAATATTTTTGCCAATACTTTTGAAGTCTTGACTGACAACGGATTCATCAGTTTTGGATATTTCTGGAACTCTGTAACATTAATTACAGTATATGCTTTTGTAATGAAATAGATTTATTAAAGTAAATTTGATACTTTATTTGATCAGCTATGTCTTAAGATATCAAATAAAACAAAAAAATTACTCAACTGTTTGAATATATCAGCTGCTCGTTTAGAGTGCTTAGGTTTCTTCCCTTCTTTTAATTCAAATACAGTTTTTAATTCTTCTATTGCTTTTATAAATGATGTTTTGTTATGAAATGGAGTCTTTAGAATTGCCTTTATCTGCTCAGACACTGGAGGCAATTCTTCAGTAGGGTTCAGAGCTCGGTGTGATAAGCATGTATAAAAATGATGATGATAAGGGTTAATAACCTTGTTTGGTTCATAAGTATCAATTCCTTCATCATTATCTGTTCTATAAAATTATAAAAATTGTTAAATGTAAATAAAACAAATATAACCCTTCCTTTATATTAAAACTTCACAAGAATCTGTTTAAGAAAGAAATCAATATACAAAATAAGAAAACATAGTTTTGAAATGTCCATTAATCTAAAATTATTGATAGTTTCAATTTTACCGATTCATTTCATCACATTAATTTCCATTATACTTTGACATATGACACATAATACTTTTTATGTGAATAGGTACCATTTTCTTATAGAGCTTTCTTAAATCCAACAACTACTTTAAGAAAGTAAGCATTTGACATAAAATTTATGTTGTTCAACAGAAACATGTTATTAGTGTTGACATATAAAATTTATCATTATTTTTACTAAGCATTATTAAGAACTTATTCTATAAACTTAGCTCTCCACCATCAGATCTCTTCTTTTTTAAAATACATATCAGGAAAAGTTTCAAATTCAACACCCTATAACAATCAACTTTCCCACAAATTCATTTCATCTATGGCACATTTCCTCTTCTCCTTTTACTTGTGTATGAATATATTCTTTAGAATTACATATGGGTATTACAATAAATAATACTTTCCTGAATTCTAATTTTATTTTAATTTGGATGAAAAATTAAAAACAAAAACCTTTCTTCATAAGTAGATCAGTAAATGTTATCATTACACACATTACAGCCGAAAAATAATTATCTTTTATTATTTCTATCAAACCTTAAAAATTGTGTAAATTTCTGTGCTTAGAATAATAAAACATTACTTACGAAAGATCCATGCAATCTATCAATTTATCTACAGCATCCAATTGCTCTTTCCTTAACTTATTTATTTCTGGCAATGAAGGGAAAATATATTCGCGAACATCTTCAGAAAATGGCAGTTCTACATATACCAAACACTGAAAATAAATATTCTCTCAGCAAATTATATTTTATTTGAATTTTCAATCATTCAGTAGCAAGGGGATAAGGTATTAGCATAGAGTAAAAGCAATCTGAACTTGTATATCACTTTTAAATTTGTTTAACCTCTACCTTTTTCTCTCAATTAGCTTAAATAAGGTAGTTTACTCTCAGTGGTGAAAATGGCCATAATATGATTCCTTCCCAGTACTACATGCAAGTTGCAATGATCCCCTGATTACTTCCCATCCATTTCGAGGTAAACAACTGGTAACAACAAAATTCCTTTCCAACCAGATAGTGGAGTAAAATGAATTTTCATAATTAATTTTTATTTTCATGACATGTTTTATAAAGGTTTTCACTTTGGGCACAAATTCAAAACTAACTTATAATTCCATGTATCCTATGATTATCATTATCATTAGGTATGTTAAATAAAGAAAACTACTGAATTATTTCTGCTAAAAATATTAAAATGACATTGAAAAATAAAAGTCACAAAATTGTATCTAATATCTGCAAGATTTTAGATTAATTGTCTCATTTCAATGTGTTGAAAAATGTAATAAAATTTGGGTTGAACTTGCTCTAAGCACACATACATTTTTATTTATTACAAGAGAAAATTTAAATATATTTCAATATTACCTCATATCCCTCTCCTATTTTTGGAAACAGGGCACCAATATGCACAGCAGTGTTGTTGTTATAAACCCTTCTGACAATTGCTACCATGCCCAGATTTGCCAGTGCTTGAACAATTGCCGAGAATGCCTCTCCTGCTTCCTAAAAGTATCATTTTCTATTAAAATAATATGATAATTAAAATACATGTATAATAATTATTTACAAATCCTGAATTAATAAACTAAAGTGTAAATTAGATTGAAAACCTTACCAACTTATCTTTTTGTACTGTAATATAAAGAGAACCTTTCCCTAGCCAAATGTCTCTAGGAACATTTTCTGACTCGGTAAATCCTAATACACTAAGGCATTTTCTTCCCGAGTTGTAGCTCATCATATCTGCATCATTATCTGCAAGCAATACGACTCAGATTAAATTATTTTAAATACACACATTTCTTTTTCAATATCTTAATAAACATTACCAGCAATAGGCAAACCCATGAAGCTATACTTTGTAGAAAATGTTCAATCATCAGATTGTTCTCCTTACAGATATTGAATAAAACTCCCAAAAATGTTCTCAGATATTCGGCTTTAAAGCTTCTGCTTTCTCAAAAGTATGACACATTTCAAACATTATCTAATCATATTTAATTATTGCCCTAATACTCAAATATAACTAATAATTGACAAAGTAATTCACCAGAAAATGGCACAAGAGTAGAACCAAAATAATATCCCTTAGTAATATCTTGTTTTTCAACAGCTGCTTGATCCCCAGAAGTCTTGAAGTATGCAGTTTCCTTAATAACCGCAGAGTTTTCATCAAGTGATGAGATTCGCATCCATGATGGTAGTAGAACCTCTGCAATCTATAGAAATAATTTAATATTACACTTAATAATATTATTCATAACATTACAACAGGGCCTTTATTTGACATGTTGGAAATAATCGTACAATATAAAAAATTATCAAAGACTGTTATCTTTTTGAAGTGATAAAACTGGATTCAATTGATAGAGATATTTCAATTCATTGTATTGCCTCATCACATATGTCAGATTGAAAATCCAAAACAGAGAATGAAATAAGAAAACTTAAGGGGGATATGATGCTGATGAGATAGACTGACAGTAGCCCTAGCTTATTTTAAAGTGTACATTATAAAAATAATTGTACCATGGAGATAAAAATATAGAACAATTGCATTTAAATCAGAAAAAATTGTCGTATGTTCTAATAGAAACTCATTGAAACCAATAAACAAATTTGAATGAATCTGGCCATGATACAGATTAAATGCAAGATTTCTAATAATAATCAACTCAAAATTACTGTAAGCTTAACCAATAACATATTTATATGAAGATATAAATATATTTATATTCAACTGACCATGATGCAAGACTGAATGCAAGATTTCTAAATAATAATCAATTCAAAACTACCGTAAACTTAAGAAGTTAGGGTAGAACAGTACAAAATAAATTAAATGAGCTAGGTCTATAAAACATTAATTATTAAGAATTTTGAGACTACTTTCACCCACATCAGAAAGAAGAATTTATTAAAGAAATCAATTGCTAAAGGATATAAATTCTAATAAAATATTTAGGTACAACATTACAAAATAGCTCAAACTGTGCAGAATATTAGTCACCTTTGTCTGAGAATTACATAAAACCAATCATACCAAGTCATCGTATACCAGCAAAGGAAGTCAACAAATGGGTCATTTCCACACTTGATGTGTATACATTGTTATCCTCCTAAACATTTTATAAAGATAAGGCCACAAAACTCTATGTAGCATTTGTGCTGCATGCCCCAAAATTTCTTGAGAGGAGGGAGAGAAACTAATATTATCAAACATTGTTCACTTTTTCTTTAATTGTATTTCTTTCTACCCTCAATTAATTTTACAATTTATACTTATCACCTTTTTAAAACCAGAGACAGGAATCTTAATGTCTGGTCCTATCTCCAACAGAGCATTCCATGGAGTAGGATTCACACTCTTTGTTCGAAAGTAGAGAAGCTGTTCTATGGCATCATCAAAGGTACAAATCAAACCATCAACCTGGTTCAAAGGAAAACAAATATAGGAAAGAATTGCTCCTATAAAAATATCAAAACAATTATACAGAAGATGAAGATAAATTTAACAATAAGACACAGATAGTTATATGGAAATACATAGTTTGGGCAGTTGAAATACTTTCAGGCAATAATAAACCATAAGATATGAATTATGGATGAGAAAATAACAAGTGGTTTATTTTTTAATGTATTACAGTACGTACTAAAAATTTTTTAAATTACTATCCCAAAAGTTGTGATGGTGAATATCTATCTAATTTCACAGTGGTATTTCCGGCAGATAAATGAAACAGGGCTCCTGGCAGGGTAATAATTATTATTTTGTTGAGGAAGATTGTTTTTCTGAAGTTAAGTTTTTAAATGTGTTTTTTGGGGCACCACAGAAAAAGTAGTTTGAGTATATATGTATGTATCAATAAAGTGATAAGAAATATTTAGAGAACACAACAAATTTTAGGTTTCTTTAACTGACAGAGGTTACTGTAAAAGTAAAAAAATAGTGGGGAAACATGATTAATAAATTTTCTCAGAAAATTATGTTTATCAACATTTTTTTTATGTTATATTATATACAAAATTCTCAAAGAATTGTAACAGCTACCAATGGTATTTATATGTGCAACTAAAACATATTTCATTGCCTAGTAATTTGGCCACTCAAGTTATATACTCACAACACTAAATATAGGGTTCTTTAATAAGGGCAGGTCAATGTTGAAATTAAATAAAACAAGCTGTGTGTGAGGTATTAAGAAAATTATTTATTTATTTATATATATATAAAGGCCATTTAATTTTTTTTAAAAAAAGAATTTATTCCATTTCAACATTGACCCACCCGTATTGAAAAACCCTATAGAAGTAGATTCTGAGAAAAGAAAAAAATTGTAAACATAATTTGTACATTTCACTCTTCTGTTATTATTGTAGTCAATTCTCTACTAACTTACTTCAGCAACTAATTTTGAAAGAACTATTTCTCCTTGCGTTTGAATTTCACTTTTTTTAACTAATTTGGAAATATCTTTATCGTCTTCATCATCAATTGGAATAACATCAGGACCTCTACAAATAAAATAACAAAAATGTAAGATACTAAAATATTTAGCTTTATTTCATTTAACTAATGTCCAAATGTTTAAAATATTAAATAACCAATTTCAGTGCAATATAAATATATGGATGTAATATCTAAATAGGTATTATTCATAATTTACCCTGATGGAGAAAAATGTTACAAAGATCCTACTGCAATTAATGCATAAACAGCTCTCAAGTTTGCACCAGGGTAAATCAAGATTTAAAATACATGGCTTACGCTGCCATCTTTGTCAGGTTGTCAGAAAATCCAGGTGCAAACCTAAGAACTGTGGCGGAACATTAAAATCAATTAAAAATATAAATAGTGTCATAATAGTCTGAATATTTCTTCATACATACATAACAATAATTGTTATTTCCATAGCTTTCATATGTTCTATGATGTTATCAATATGGTCATCAGCTGCCTCTGAAGCACAGTTTGTAAATAACACTATAGACTTTTTAGAGAAGGTTCTTTCTCTGAAATAAGAGAAGTCAGGATTTCAAAAATTATCATCAACAAGGTTATTACTGGACTTGGAGATTGTAAATATATATTCTTTTATAAATGAAACACATTGAATGGGCAAAATCGGAAATAGAATAATTTAATTTGAAAACGTTTTATGCCCAACTTTTGGGACCCTCTCAGTTTATTAATTAAAACATTACAAAATTTTATGTTGCTGCTGCAACATCCTGGGCAGAAACGTTTTCAAATTAAATAATTCTATTTCCGACATTTGCCCATTCTATGTATTTTATTTATAAAATATTAAGCCAGATTAATTTAATTACTTTATTTCTATTCAGTTGTACCAAGTTCAAGATCAAACTCAAACTTTAATATAGCACAGACAAGGAAGAATATTAGGAAATTGTTATCAAAAAAATGTTCATATAGAGCTAGGCATTATATGGGGTGAAATGTGGACAGTAGGAGTTGCAGAAAGGAAAAGAATAGAAGCCTTTGTAATGTGGTGCTATAGGAGAATGATGAAAATGAGATGGGTAGATAGAATCACTATTGAGGAAGTTATAAGCAGAATAGGGGAAGAGCGAACAATATGAAGGATGATGACCAAGAGAAAGCATAGATTAATAGGCCACATTTTGCAACATGATGGTCTTGCAAAATTAGCATTTGAAGGAAGTGTGTGGGGTAAGAATAGAAGAAGCAGAAGATGGTATATACTAAGCAGATTAGGAAGGATGTGGTAGTTATGTAGAAATGGAAAGGCAGGATACGTTAACATGGAGAGTAGCACCGGACCAGTCTTAGGACTGATTAACACAACAATAACAAAGAATGAAATTTTATCAACGTAATCAGACAATAGAATGCATTAATGTATAAACAAACTATTTGTTACATTATTTAATAACCATTTTAAGCAATAGTATACAGTGAAGTTTGTTCAATTTTTTAGACAATGCCATAGGATCATTCAAATGATAAGTAGATGCACACACAAAATTAATAATACTTTAACAGATATGAAGTAGATTGAACTTTTAAATTTTATACTTACTCAGTTTCATCCTTTAACATTTGCATAGCAAGAACAATAGCTTCTATCCAATCACCATTAGATGAACTTTTTGGAATGTCTTTTTCAGTGTAACTAATTCTTTCCCAGGAAGGCAAACCAATGGAAAAACCAATACTTATATTTGGGTAGTCTAAAGAATTATCAGTATTATCACATCCTAATAATATTAAACCAATTTCATCCTTAGACTTGATAAATATCTGCAAACATGTATGATGAGTAAGTAATAATTTATCCAATATTTATCAAAATAAAAGCAATGATGCAGAAATTGTAAATAATTACAAACCTTTCTTTGAAGAATTCGTGATATGCATAATGTAGACAGTTGTAAAAATGTTGAACCATTGCTAACCACATATTCTGACACATTCTTTCCAACATCAAGTATTATGACAATTGCTTCCTAAAGATAAAAAAAAACTATGTTAACCTTTACACTAAGCAAATACTAAAGTTGTCATTTGAATGAATCAATAAAGTTTGATATATTTTAAAATCTGTTAGTTACAATGTGTAATTTATCATTGCTGAACATTATGTAATGGGAAACTGTGACATTCATAAAAAATGTAATAGTGGTTATTCAATTTATCATATGCAGATTAGATATAGAACACTAAATTATTATTTGTTGTTATCAATATCATAAACTGGGTGGGGTGATAATAGATATGATATGGAGGAAGAAGGGTTCATATTATTTGTTTCTAAATACATCAATTTCACTTGCATATACTCTTAGAGATTTAATAAAAATGAAAATTTGAATCATGAATAAATAATTTCCAAAATATACATATGACATATTGGTCTTATTTTAAAGCAGCTTAAAACTTGAAACACTATATGGGAACAGCACATAGATTTCTTATTAGGTTATTTGTCACATGGTACAGTTAAAAATATTAACCACATCTTCATTTAATTTAATTGCAATGGTAAATTGTGCTAAATCTTTCATATGACTTGTCATTAACACCTTTGACATTTCATATATGTTTTCCGAAACAAATAAATAAATTAATTATTACAATAATTAATTAAATAAATTGATGATCAGATAGACAAAGTTTTTATTTAGTTGAATTGACATTTTGTCACCATTTTTTAACTTCCTCAGTTAATGTTAAATTTTGATGAAAAAGATGTCAAATTTCAAGTTTGAATTTTTATACATTTGGAGCCTTTGTCATCTAAGTTTTAAAATTTGTCTGTATCTGGCCATTCATTAATTTAAAAAATGTAACTTTCTCCAAATGGAGAATTATTCTAATCTAACCTAAAAATGTGTGTGTGCCCAGATAACATAACTCATTTTGATATTACGAAATAATATTACAAAGAAACTACAATTCTCTCAGATCAATGTAATTACAAAATCAGCGAGCCAAAAAGAAATTTTATGTGACATTTCTAGGGCATTACATATTTGGTTCCTATAATTTATTTAGAAATATATATCAATCTATTTTTAAGGCTATACTTTATTCAGATTAAACTAACAATTTTAATTGGTAAACAACTTCGAAATTGGAATATGATATTTTCAATCTGTTGCTTAAACAAAATTACTTTTAATTTAAGTGTTCAATTATTTATGTACAAATCATCACTCATGTCACACCTTAAAGGCTGGCTCCTCTATAAGATCTATGGAATATTGATACTTTATGGTACAACAGACTAGTTAAGTTAATGAAAATAAACAAAATTGAAACTATTCATGAAGTAATAAAACGAAATGTTATGACGTATTAAAATAAGTTTTACAGAACTATTTACCTTATTCAAAACCCTTGGTGGCATAGTGATAAACAATTACTAATTCAATAGGTATTAATTAGGTTGATAATAAGTCAATGAAACGCAAACGGGAGGAAAAGGCTACATTGCAAAAACTTCCATTATCTTTAGAAATACCGCTCTGACAAAAGAAGCGTGACAAGCAGGTACACCAACATAAAATAATGTTAAGCCAAATCAAAGTTTTCTAAATGTGAATTAATTGTGAGTAATGCTAACTTTATTGTTATTGTACAATAGAAATAATATGAATAATTTAAAATAGGCGTGCATTAACACTAAAAAATACTCTCATTAAATGTAAATTAAGCTCAAATTTTCTACTTTGTAATTAAAAATAAGACAAAATCAACAACAATTAATTTTAGTTAGCCACATATAATTATTCAAAACTTATCCATGAATTGAGTACAAGAAATTAAAATGCTATAATTTAACTTTATATGTCATCTCTCTGATTTGGTTCGGAGCATGGCAACAGGAATTCAAAAAGTAGCGTTGTACAGCGGCGAATCGTTAATTTTTTTAAGTTATGAGCTACTTCACCCTTCGCAATAATTTTTACGAAAAACAATTACGTAAGATATTCACAAAAATAGAACTGCGACAGTTTACCAATACTGCGGCTCGTAATTTGCAAGGGTGAAAGTAAGCCGAGAAACACCGGAACAACGGTCCGATAAAAGATTTGGAGACTGTACGTTGTTCCGGTTTAAAATCACCAGCAAGAATAAAAAAAAAATCGTTAACATTGAAACAAACATCAATACTTAATGATTTCTCACTGAAAACTTCTTGACCCAACTCCGATTGTATAATCTTGACTAGGAAATGGAAGACGGACGTCAATTCATTGAAGAGAATGCAACGGCGCAAAAAAAACCTGATAATTACTACTTGAATTTATGGAAACTATTGCAATTATATGATTTTGTATGATTAAGTATGTGACTTTATGTTATTTTTATATTTTTGTCATTATTTAAAATGTAAAACTAAATTATAAATCTTTTTTGCACTCAACGAAATGCATTCCGGTAGGCATTTTTTTATATTTTCACGCCTGGTAATATGCTAAATTTCTAAATTCGTACACATGTAATAATGCTTCATTTTTTTAAGCTCAAAATTTTATAACGAAGTTGGAACATATTTGTAACACGAGTGCAGTTTTCCTTCGAACATATTTTGAATAAATGTAGTCACACACGATGACAGTATTTTATACAGGTTCATGCGGTAGTTTTCGCAGTATGATTATGTCTTCTTTCTTCAAGAATGTGATTTCTTGTAAGTACTACGCAAAATGTACGATTACTAATTTGGTTTTTAAAATATAAACTATTTTCAAACAAGATTTCCAATACTAAGTTATTAGAATTTATTTTGATTTCGGCGTGTATGCTACTCGCCTAAGGTTGCGCCTCGTACGGCACGGGTATGAGACAATGTAGCTTAAAGAAGGATCAGATTGTTGACTTTACGAAAGATACAGAGGGGCTAAAGCGGTATACGGCATGTCAGGAGCTAGAATGAATGTACCACAGATGTATTGCGGGAGGGAGCGCGGCGGAAATCGAAGAAGAAATCCACACTCTTAAAATAATAATATTATTTTAAAGGTTCTTGAAATTAAGAAACAAATCATTCTTCCTAAATGAATTCATATGCTGTAGCATATTGGTTGTTGCGTGTGTGGTAGATTCCCAAAAACATGGCGACAGTATTTTTGTGAATGACCTGAAAAATGGCGAAATATCATGAAAGCTGCCTAGGCCTTGATTGCTTTGCAAGAAGAATAATTTATTAACATATTCAAGATATGTGTATTATTTTGCCATGCAGAATTCTACAGAATTTTGATGATGCCAACAGAACAGCAAGTTCTTAATTCAGCAGAATATTATAAATTCACTGCTCCATAAACATCTTCAAATCAGCTTCAGTCTGAGAGACCAAATAAGTGCTTTGATGCTAATGTTGGATTTAATATGTTATTAGTGATGGTTGGATTTTCCCTTGTTTTAAAAGAATATATGCAGCCTTTGTGATATTGAATCACACAACAAAAGTAACAAGGATTGCAAAAATATTATGTGGTATTTATTTTATAACTTAATTTTCACTGTGAATCGACTTCTTCTTTATCTAATTATTATTAATGTATTACTTAAAAAGTATTTAAAACCTTAATTTTAAGTATTTATTGCACGCACAAAATGTGTGTACAATAATTACACTTAAAGGAAATACATAATGTAGAACAAAATTTGGCTTTTTCAATTCCTCAAAACTTAGCTTCTCCAAAGGATCCATGAACAATAACTACTCTATTCTAAACTTATAAAATTCTCTCACAATTTCAAAGCGAAAGAAAGACTGGAACAAGAAAAATATATATACGGGTAGGGTAGTGGTGAATTATTTAAGTAGGAAACTGAGACATATTAAAGAATTGGGTTTTCATATAAACCAAGTATATTACATCATAGTACAAAATATTGACACATATTCAGCATACAATACACAAAAACATATTAATGAAAATGATAAGTCTTCAATGATACATGAATTATATACACTATTTGCACAAAAACCACCTTAATGACAACCACAACTCTTCACAACCATGTTTTTATATTTATTCAGAGTAACAGATTCATCCAGGTAATAGAGAACATGTACATATCCCAGTTTAGTTGGAGCACAGCAAGGCTTAGGAACTTTTAAAGGATCCATCAAGTGAGCTAAAGTCTGAACTATTGCATGGTTTGTTGCATTCATGTGAGCATTTAGAGGAAAATTACATTCTCCTGTGCAGTACCAAGCGTTGTATCCATCTGGAGCAATAATCCAATCCTATAATAAAAGTTTAAATAAATTATCAAAATTCTGAACAGCCATTAATCAAGTTGGTGTGGTTTATAGTGTACTCACGTGCCATTCTAAGTCTCTGAAATTAACATACAAGTTTTGTAATTGACAACTTCGAGAAGGCCAATTTGGGTATGATTCTGCAGAGAGAAAAATACATTAGTATAAACTGCCAAAATATTTTAAAATTAATATAAATAATATATATTGATTGAACTGGTAATTGATGATTTGGCAATGGTACTTTAATCATCTTCCATTCTATATCTCATGGATGTCAAACATTCACATCATTGGGAATTTTGGATCTAACTTTAAGCAGGTTTAATATTTCTCAAAATTTACAAATATTCAACAGAATACATCTACTGAATAACATTTTTTCTTTACCTGATATAAAAGTGTTGTGAGCGTAACTGTACTGACTGGAGGAAATATCACTTTTCCGTTTCCTCTGTGTGTCTCTTGCTGAACGGGTGTGCACATTTCTGTTCCCGACTGCCTTCAGGAAGGCAACCATGAATGGCAGTCGGTCCTTCTCTCCTTTAGCAATAACAATACCAATGTCATCGGGGTGCATGTTGTGTCCTGTAAGTGAAGTCACAATTTATAGTTCTGAAGTGATACAGTGAATGTATACATTGACAGAGAAAACATTTGCTTTAAACACCAAATACAGAATTATAGAAGTTGTATTTACAGACCACAGATTGGTATAGAACTAAAATTTTCAAATGCCAATATTTTCAGAATAGCTTTTCTACTCAACAACGGAGTAAAAGCGAGCTCGTGTCTACCCCCACAATAATTTGGTCGCAGTTGTCTTCTGCGCATCATCTTGACAGGACTAGCCAATTCTCCTGGACTGTATCTACATGTTCTAACAAACTATGACATCACTAGTTGTGCACCAATCACTAGTTAGGAGATGGGGCTAGAAGGTCATGACGTGAACGTGGGGGTAATTAACTCCACCAGTTCCAGAATACTTGTAATTTTAAAATTATTAATACAGATTAATGTTGAAAGTAACACAAAGAAAGAAAAGAAAGTTGTAGAGGAAAAAAATATTGAGAGAAGCTCAAAGAATTATTGAGATATTTAGTAGTCTTAACATAGGTAAATTTATAGAGGACAAGTATTTGCTGAATTTATTAAGAATGGAAAGGTAGGTGAGGATAAATATTCTATGAAATCATTGGAATGATCAATGACTAAAGTGCTGATGAATATATATACAATGTAATGATATAATTTTTACTACGCTATGGTCCGTTTGTATATTATTCTTGGCCGTCAATTATTTACCTGGGTGATCGGACAAATGTGCGACGATGTAAAGGCCTTTGTTGTATTTGGGGAAGGCCACCCACGATGCTAATGCTCCGCTCACGTTGAGTAGAAGCCAACCTTCCTGGTGCGTGGTTGAGTTGACGCTGTCCAAGAACCTCAACTCATCTCTGGACACACGAAAATAACACATCAATAGAATAAATGGATTGTCACAAATTATCTCATTTAATTTTTTATATATATTTATATATCGTATGGGAGACAACTTAATCACTTGTATTTTATTTCATAACCCTCATAATTTTATTGACCCTGTCGCGGAAAACACAAAGAAAATTAAAGTAATTGTAAATATAATGAGATAAAACACCAATGTTAAGAAATTTATAAACGACATCTTCTTCAGATAGTAATTGTCGAAGAATTCAGTCTCATCTGTTTAACGTATTCCATCCTCGGCGTCCTCCTTCTGTTCTTACACAGTTTCCTCTAATGCTAATTTTACAAAGCCTCATGTCTCAAAACGTGGCCAATTAATCTATCCCTTCTCTTGGTCAACGTCCTCCATATTGCCCGCTCTTCCCCTATTCTGTTTATAACTTCCTCGTCTGATTTTCAGCATTCTCCTATAGCACCACATTTCAAAGACTTCTATTCTTTTCTTTTCTGCAACTCCTGCCGTCCACGTTTCGCACCCATATAACGCCACACTCCATACTAATATTTTACTACCGATTTATTAATATTCACACTTATATTACCCGTAAGTAAGTTCTTCCTTTTCACGAAAGCCTTCCTTACCTGTGCTATCTACTCTTTATGTCTACTAGTTATTACGCTTCCCTACTAGCAAAATTCCTTAACTTCCTTTAAAATATCCCTTCCCAATCTAACACCATTTGTTATTCCTGTTTCCCGTTCTACTTTGAAGTGTAATTCTTGGGGATTTTCCCTCTATTTATTCTCATACTGAACTCTTTATCCAGGACCACGTTCATGTCATTTATCATCGTTTCCAAGTCTTCTTTTGACTGTCCTAATACTACAATATCATCCGCAAACCGTAGGGTTTTTATTTCTTCTCATTGTATACGGATTTTCTTTTCATATTCATTTTTAACTTTCTTTAACGCCTGTCCTATGCATAAATTAAACAGCATGGGGACAGACTGCATCCTTGATTTCTGCTTTCTTTTCTTGATCTTCAATTGTAATTACTGCTGACAACCTTCTGTAGAGGTTATGTATTAAACTATAGTTACAACAATATAAGTTTTGCGATCTGTTTCTTTGGCATTGCTTGCCCTCATTTCGGCCCTGTATGTTGCAGTAGGAACATAAAATTCCAATAAGACTTTAATTGTAACAGCAATATATAGAGTTTGTTTATATTCGACTACGTATATGCAATTAAATGATTCTTTTGTGGAATGCACTGAAGAGGTTTCTAAAGTTGGCAACGAAACGTCTTATTTCAATTTAAAATCTTCTATTTCTGATTCTTGGCCATTCTTGTATTTTATTTATAATATTAAGTCAGATTAATTTAACAATTTTTTTACAAGAATTACACTTCAAAGTTTCTAGAATGCACCTATAAATAATATTAATACTACTACTACTACTACTCCATGGCGTTACAGCCAAAATCATAACAACACAGAGTCGTATATTGAATTAAAATTTTGATGATGCAAAAACGTTCTTATCTTGTGGCTGGAGTCAGTTTCCCACAAATTCTTTGACTTAGTTGTTGCTGAACTTTTTAAGACTGGTTCAGAATGATGAATCCAAGTTTAGAAAAGCGTCAAGTTCCCTTTCATAACGTTATTTCAAATCTAGACACACCTGTTGCGTTTTCTCTTTCGGGATCCACCTTGCACTTGGTTTTTCTGTAGTTCAGCTTGTTATTAATAAAGTTATGAACTCTGCAACGTTTTTTTGCTATATCATTGACAGTAATACGGTCGATCTTCACGAATAATGTCGTCAATGAGGGTCTCAAACGAAGGAGTTGACAAATTCAAACTGGCCGGCCAGGACGTTGCGCGTCAGTAATTGTATTACCTAGTTAGAAAAAAAAGAAGCGGTTCATACAGTTTTCACCATTCAAAATGATCACTAATTGTTATTCAACAAATATGCAAACTTCAAGCGGGAAAAAAAATATCCGTCAGGTGTCCTCAGCTCAACCCAGTGATGCCAACCTGAAGCAACGAAAGTATCAAACACCCCCTACTATACTTTTTATTTCATACACGAGTTCCCTCTTTAATTATTGAAGGTCCATCGTATATTACCTTTTCACAATTCTAAATTTCATTGAGGTTGGATACCGAAACGTCAATGCAACATTGTAAGTCAGGTGTGAAAGCTGTTATATTGATAATTTATTCTGGACACGGTTTCGCGATCGTTATATTTGCGTTGTCGCAAATAAAGTATTTGTTCTACTACAACATATTCAAAACTACCGTATTTATTTTTGTTAGTTGAAGTGTTTTCCATTTTAAACTCTTCGCTCCTGAGATTAAGTGACGCGGTTTCCGAGTGTACCGTGTGGGTTTCTCTGAATTGAGACAATTGTGCATCTCCCACACGCTTTCATTTTCAGGCCTCGAGCAGGACTGTACATTTATTACATTTAGGGAGAATTAAGAGTCCTTTTATGGTCGTGAGATCCATAATGAAGAAGTTTGAAGTTCGAATAACTTTATAATCAACATAATTTGCGTTTTCTCTCTCTCTGATTTCCAGATGGCTGGGGTGCTGAAAAACTGCGAACCAGTCCCCAATTTATTTACTCAGTGACACATTAAAAATTCGTAGTTACATTTTTAGCGAACAAATTCATTTAAAAAAAATGTTTTAACAAAGTTCATTACAGACAAAACTTGATTAATTGCATAATTTACATTTATTTGTAATTATATTTCTGTAGAATGATGACAATTAGTTGAAAGCTATCAATTGAACATATATAACAACTGATTGGATCCTGCTTAACTGGTGATCATTAGCAACAGTCAAATTTTACGTAATGAACAGAAAATCATAGATTCGTATTCTGGAAAAATGGTCGAGTAATCACTCACCATATATGTGATTGGTTTATTAATACTCCGTTAATAAATGTATAAACCATAATAGTTAAAGAAAGAATGTATACTACTCCAGAAGACGCCAGACGCTTCGAAAAGAGGATGAAGAAATTATTATGCGGAACCTCAGAAAATCGAAGAGAAAAATGAGGTTAATCAACATAGTATTAGACCTACGCAGTGCCATAATATGGTACGTAATATAGGTTCACAAGAATTTATTCTTTCAGAAAACGAGCGAGCTTTTGAAACCAGTTATAACGTCATTGATCAGCACTGGAGGAAACCGGTTTTTCGACAAACTTCAAGTGCCATATGCACTCTCATGTTCCACTCAGAATTTCAAGATACAAGACGAGACGCGAACATGGTTGGGTGAACGCTGATATATTTATACAAATAAAAATCTAATTTTTGGTGGGATTCTTAATTGTGGAGGGAAATGTTTACAAGGGCGTAATAATGGGCTCCCAATTACAAAGCCTTATTTTTGGATTAAAAGGTAAAAACTGCTTGGTAGTAAGTATTGAAAAAAATATATATTAGACGAAGGTAATTAAGAAGTGTTTAGGAGCTACACAATTTATTTCATCCCGTTATGCCTGAAAAAGAAGAGACAGCTATCTATCTCCTGTGTTGGCTTATGCCTTGTATGTTCATATCTGAAGACGTACGGATTTGTTTACCAAGTGACATCATCAAATTCTTATTTCCTCTCTGCTATTCTCTCTTAACGCACCCATTTTAATTTCAAACAACGATATTATGAAAAAAAAATCCACTCTTGTAATCAATTACTTTTACATTAGTGTAGCACATCGAAAGGGTTTGATGGTGGAAGGGATAGCATGATAGCCACTGGATAGCCCAGGTTATCATTAAAAGATCCTGTTTCGGCATTCACTAAATATACAGAGAAAGCTGTACCAGGTAAGTGGGACTTTTTTTTATTCACTAATTACACTAATAGCCTGTTTTCTTGAGTATCTATAACAGGCCTTATTTTAATTTCTTACAATGTTTGTCTTACAGATTTATTCTATTTTATTTTATAAATAATTATTTTCTTAAACAATAATAAAACTAAAAGCAGAAGGGAATAGGGTGAATGGGAGTAGGAGGATTGAAGGGAAAGTGCTGTGAGATCACAGCTACTGGCGGAATATGGAAGGGAAGAAAGGGAGAGGAAAACTATGTTAAGTCATAGCTGCTTCCATCTTCTTTTAGATTACATTACAGACTGAGATATTTTAAAATTTTTTATAATACTTATATATATAAATACATCAAATATGGAAGTATATTTTTTGCAGGGGGTCTGTAGAGCAGAAGACGCTCTCCCTGCGTAAGTTCTACCAGTAAAGATGCGTGGAGGTCAGCCATTGCTCTATTCTTGTCTCCTGGGCTTCCTTTTGGAGGCAGGAGACAGTCTTTCAATGTTCGCTTCCTGCATCTCCACTTCTCTAGCACAGGTTGTACTTCCAGCTCCGTAATTCCGGTTTCCCTCATTTTCCGGCGTCCAGGATATGAGGGTTTAAGCTGGCTTCTTCAAGTGTATTTTTTTTTCATTTCTACCGCCATATTGATACGAAGATGTGGGACTCCCAGTAATAGTTACACACTATTCCGATGCCTGGAGGTGGAAACACAGCATTCGCTCCTCCATGTCTAAGCTACTTTAGGAGTCAGCTGGCCGATTGTTCCGCGGCAAACTGTTACCGTATGCCCAATGTATGCGAACCTGGAGGATACACCTTTAGAAACAGATACAGGTGCTTCGGTTTAACTCCGAAACAGGGACCAAGACATATTTAACTGCGTCATTAGCAAAGTTAAATGAAATTTCGTATATAGAGTGATGTAAAATAGATTGAACATAAAAGGTAGTCCCATGGGAAACTAAAACGTTTCATAGATAACTGCAAGCATTTGTCCAGCTAGTGTTTCGAGCAGGTAATTTACGATGTTGACATTTAGGATTGTAGCGGACTACTCAAAGAATTCTCGCTATCCAAAGTAAACTTAACTGAGGTTGAATCTCTTTTCAGAGGTTGTATGGTCTTAGCTTGCTTTGTCGGTCCCATATTTGGCAACAAGACAGCTTTCCGCACCCTCATTATTTTCACTGACGCGACTTTAGTCACTAATTGTGACAAAACAATTCCAGGCAGAAGCTTAAATATTCTATTTGGACAATGATTTTGGTATGTGGTAGCGTTTGTCGTTTTCGGATCATTCTGGGAACTCTCTCGAGTTAGAATGGTATTATGACTCAACCCGTTACGATTCGTTCTCATGGGTCTGGAGGCGAACTTATCCAACTCCTCATTTACAAATGATCCTTATTCGGTTATTTCGGTATTCGAAAACGCTAGTGATCATGGACTTACCCGAAGCCGTCCAACTGGTAGACATTGACGACGAAACTGCGTAAGGGGGCGCTGTTGTTGGCCACGTGGAAGAGTCTCAGTTCCGCCCCCAGAATAGTTTCTTCCAGAGGGACCTCGGACACGTCGAACCACAGTCTCTTTCCTCTCTGGTGTCTTAGTGCACCCACGCGGTGATCCGACACTGGAAACAGGGAGGACAAATCAGCATCACTCTCGACTTTTCGTGTAATTTAGACACACACAAACTGGTCTACATCATAACGAAGCATCGCTCCCAAAAAATAAATTTTAACAGTTTCCTGCCCTAAAATTATCTATAACGAACCCTACTTCACATTAGCTTTATATAGGGAACCTATATCACATTGGCTTTTTTGAAAAAATATATTTGAATACGCAGCTTAACCCTAATACAGCGATAAGGGTAGACTACAGCAGCAATAACTTTTGTATGTCTAGGAGATTGAACAACTGTTGTAAATTAAGTTTTCATTGGGTATATCATTCGAACCATGTTCACGCAAGGTCGGCCCTAGGCATGGTAGGCGACTGCCTACGGCGGCAAAATCGTCTACATTGTGAAAAAAAAAGTCTTGGCAGGGTGCGATTCCTTTGATATTAACGCTTTATGACTTTTAAAAAAGAAAGAATATCCAGTTGACGTTTGCCGTGTTGGCCTCTGAAAATGAGTTGCATAATGACGTATATCTGAACATTTTTTTTTCAATTGTTTTAACTTCATGTAGGCTTAGACTTCGTATATTATATAACTAGTTTTGATTATTGTTTCAAAAGGATATTTACATTAACTATGAAAACAGTAAGTAATAGGTTTAGTTTATAAGTTCATTTTCGTTAAAAATGTAAATTTTTTATTTCCACCTAGTTATATATTTAAGACATCTACGTTTCGTCCATATTTGTGGCGCCCTCACGAGGTAAATTTTATATGAACAAACCTATATGTGCATGCAAATAATGTTGCGTCGTAATTTCGGCCGTAACCGCCACTGGACGCATGTGCATATATATTTTTATGCATTTAAAATTTACCCGATGATGAAGTCCACACATATATATGGACGAAACGTTGTCAATGTCTTAAATAAAAAATTAATAATGTTTTCTGACCAATTGGCTTCTTGTAATGCTGACGAAATTCGGTATTTTTTTGCGAAAATTTGTTCGATTAAATGATATCAGATTCTTTAATTTATAAATATGAGCATTTTACAGTTTATTGTTAAAACTGTGGAAAGCATTTTTATTGGCGGTGAATTAAGTACCGCACATACTACAAATAACGCGAATTGTGATAAAACAATGCAAACTGGTGTGTACTAAAATTGATATATTTTTCGACAAACCTCATCAGCTCTTACAGTTTTTCCGGTTTCAGTATCCGTGGAAAGTACGCGTGCTATGATTCTTAGAATGGTACGAACATTTGGACACCCCTGGCCGAACCTATTTATGGTTACTTTCTTACCTGAGAGAGGCGGATGTAACTAATGCGAAGGAACAAGAAAAAAAAAGGAGGGAGGGGGAGAGACTCATTCTTTTACAATGACTTTCTGTGTCGAGTAGTTAATTGAGAGTGGAAATGACAAATATCAAGCAGCCCACAAACTCTCCTAGAAATGCCGACTTTACAATTGTTTACAAGGACTTCTAGAAGGAGAAAGATCAGTAAAGGTCGGAGAAAGCAATTACAACGATTATTTATGAATCGGGAAAGTTCAATGGAGTTTTGTCGGCTCATATAAGGTTATTTTAGAAGTATTTCAAATGAACTTGAGATATAACGATATTAAATTCGCTACTGGTTTTAAAAAGGTCGCCATCTTGTAAAACCGAAGCCATGTCATGACTCACATGAAACCCCTAAACACCTTTCTATCGTAGTAAGCCAACTTGCAATATATAACATAATCAAATGATTTGTTTAAAATGTGAGGCTTTGCAGTCACCGCTTATACAAATAGGAAGTGTGTAATTTTATACTCACGGAATAGGAGCTGGAATTTTCCTGTTCACCTTCGTGGAATAGGCTCGATCGAGAGCCAGGTACACATTTAAATAATTCCTAATTCGTATTAGTGTTGTAATAATTGTCCAATTTTTTTAAAAGTACGCAGCGACTGCCTTAAAATAGGAAAAAAAACACTGTAATGTAATACTGATGTTATTAGATATATGACACGACCCCCTTTTAATTTAAAAAAAAATTGACTTAGATTCAACATGTCGCTTTCAAGATGGCGCCCATGTTCGGTTCATATCGGAAAAGACAGACCTCACCCATACCTAACTGGAATATTCAGGTAGAGTTTTTGAAATGGCGACTTTTGACTTACCCTGTATAAACACATTGTCAGTGAGATAGAAGCTAACGAAAAATTAAGAAAATGTAAAGCTTAACGCGAAGCTCCTTGCAGGACAAATATAGAAGGAAGAGATCGTCGTGATGATGAAAGTTGAAACGGAAAAAAGAAGAAAAGTAATAGTACGACGAGATAGTAAAAGAAGCGAAGTCAAAATATTCAGGAAATATAATAAGCGATCTGATTTTTAAAAAAAGCAGAGCACAGTGAAGCGATTCTGTGAAGATGAGGAAAATTACTCTGGACTACTGAAGTGAAAACAATATTATATATAAATAAACTTTGTACTACAAAATGTAATTCATATTTAGCCACGTAATTAAAATTTTTATTTGATCTCTTCAATGACCCTCGGATAAACGTTTATGCGGTTTTGGTTCAGGTTAAAATATGTCGCAGCAAAACTTGTAATTCTTTATGTATTCCATTTTTATTGCAATATATTCAAAGTAAAATTTTATATATAAAATTGTGTCTGAACCCAGAATGCACCGGTTTGATGAGCCGATTCGATATGAATCCTAAACTAGATCTGAAACGAGTCAACGTTAGCAGGAAAACACGACAAGCATTACAATTTTATCACATTTTATTCCAGGTCAAAACAATTACTCCAGTGTAAAGTATTTATGACGTTACTAAAAACGTACTTTACCGATGCTGAGCTCATGATGGTCAAAATAAGGACACGGCAGTCATTGACACGTTTACCTTTGAACACGTAACATTGACCTGCTTTCTAACAGCGCTTATATCTTAAAAATTTTAAACCTAACAAGTGTTTTGATAACGGAAATAGCATATAATCTTACGAATATTTACAAGGTTGTGGGTTACGAGAGGTTGGTTTATTCTTGTTATAAGATGCGGCCAGAAGGAAAGGGAATATCAAGAGGATTGCTCCAGTACTGAGAGCTTTTTGAAGTTTTTCCGATGTTGAATGAGTAAATTGTCAGCACAAATAATCTATGATACCGGAACGTCTTTCGTAATAATAAAAAAACGCGTCGTTTGAAGCACGTGTAGTATATTTACACTTGTTTCTTCATATCCAAGATTTTTACGACAGTGACAGTTCTCATCTTGTGATATCCTAGTTTATCTTATCAGTAGTTGTGTTTCTTCATCGACAAAGGACTAAAGTGTCTGTCAGACTGAGACAATACCGGAAACGACAGGACATATTTGAATGATTTTTTCATACCCTTAAGGTAGAAACGTAGACATATATTTTTTCCGAAAAGACAAAGCTCACTTGAATAGTTTCATTGTGTTTGGCTTAATACGGATATTTTGCTTCTGCAGGTATGAATTTCAGAATGGAGGATAAAATTAGCTGTGTTGAATTTTCATCATAAGTGCTGATACACCTTTAGATAGCTTTGAAAACGTGCAGAGGAAACGAGAAATCTTCGGGTTCCGCGGGTGGAAGGAACATCGTCGCAACGAGTGTGTTGAGATTATCTTCTGTTCTTTTTTTTTTAACCGATCAAGGCAAACTACTCTTCAAGTTTTGGTGGGGGAGAAGAGAAACATTGCGGTGCTGGAAGTTTCTATTCTGGGCGAGTCTTTTACACACGGCGTGATGCAATCTCTGGGATATGCTGCATCTACTGCGCATGCTATAACACGCGACCTTGGCTCAGCTGTGAGTAAAGAAATAAGAAAGAAAGAAAAAAAAAGAAGAAGAATAAATAATGTACTTGGCAGCACGCCTTCTAGTGGAATTCCAACCTCACGTACTTGGTTAACTTCACCAAATCGAAATGGTGCCGAGGCTCCTCCGCAATGGAGGAAGACTCACTCATATCTGTGGTCTGCGATGTCACAACAACAAGTATTTAATTTAATGTAATTAAACGAAGGCAAAAAAAATTACTTATACTGTAGCAATTCTGATTTATTGTACAGAAAATTGAGAAATAATAAAAAAAAGATCGATCATGAACGTTCAAAACGTTTTCTCATCTTAATTTAAAACAATAATAGCATATTTACATGGTAATTATGTTCAAAATTAATGACAATATCTGATCATCTGTATCAGCCGTTAAGCTAGTTTCGAGCAGCTCTGCATTCCTGTATTTCTCTTGACTTCACAGTAGGAACCACAATTTCGCATCTGTTATTTGTTTTACATATTTTAAACGCGTGTACTTCCCTGCAACATTTACCTTTAACTCGTCCCTCAATTAGTCTCTTCAATAATCCCTCATGTCGCAGTATAAATCGAGATAACCTTTTTATTTACTCCAAGATCTTCTCTCTTAACGTGCTTTTCTAAATACTTCGACATTTGTTACCTTCTCTCTCCATCTTCTATAACACCATGTTTCAAAGTCTAATAGCACCTTCTTTTCCTGTTCTCCAATTGTCACATGCTTTACTCCAATGTTGTTGTGGTATTCAGTCCTAAGACTGGTTTGATGCTAACCTATCTTACGCAAGCGTTTTCATTTCCTTATAACTAGCACAATTTACAACTTACAAATCTGCTCAGCTTATTCCTATCTTGGCCTTCCCTCGTCTGTTCTAACCTCACACACTTTCCTCTATTGCTAATTTTACAAGACCTTCGTATCTTAAAACGTGGTCTATTAATCAATCCCATCTTTTAGTCAACGTCCCTCCATATTGTTCGCTTTTCCCCTATTCTATTTATAACTTCCTCGTTTGTTGTTCTATCCACCTATCTGATTTTCAGCATTCGCCTATGGCACCACATTTCGAAAGATTCTGTTCTTTAGCTTTCCACAACTCCTATAGTCCACGTTCCGCACCCATATAACACCACGCTCCATACGAACATTTTTAGCAACGATTTACGAATATTCACACTTATAATACCCGTATGTAAATCCCTCTTTTTCGTGAAAGCCTTCCTAGCCTGTGCTATCCTACTCTTTATGTTTACTATACTTCTACCACCCCTAGTTATTACGTTTCCCAAGTAGCAGAATTCCATAACTTCCCAATCTAACACCCTTTGTTATTCCACTGTTTCCCAAACTACACTCCATTACCTTGGTTTTGCCTCTATTAATCCTCATATTGAACTCTTTCTTCAGGACTACGTTCATGCCATTTATTATGGTTTCCAAGTCTTCTTCTGACTCCCCTAATACTACAATATCGTCGGCAAAGCGTAAGGTTTTTATTTCTGCAATACAACGCATGATATTGAACAAGTTTTTTCCAGTTTGCTTTGAAGAATGCGTTTTTCATATCAACAAAACAAATGTTGACTTGACTTTCCAAGTTGCTTTTCTTTTACTTGCCTTTCTGCAAAAACAGTCTCTGTCATAAACCCAAGTTGGTTTTCCAAAAATAGTTTTTCTGTTTTTCTTTCAATCCTTTTATGGATAATTCTTCTAAATATTTTTTATGCATGATTATAAAACACAGGATTCAGTAGTGTTCGCACGCAGGATCGGACATGGCCACATAAGAGCCACAGTTATTGCTTCGAAATGCTATTTTCCACCCCCATCCGTAATCATTTTTCATTTCTGCTAACCCTCTCACCAATAGTACTGGTTCTATAGAGAAATACAATCTACAATATTTCTGGTACATGTGAGGTTTCTCTCTATCGCATCTGCACTGGATTTCAAGTTTAATGACAATTGTGCGTTCAAAAATATAAATATTTTTGGCGTTGTTTTGTTAGATTTGGAGAATTTAATTTATATAGAGAGCGAGAAATCAGAATAAACTCGAGGATAAACCAAGTAGGTCCACCTTGCGCAGCCCTGGTCCTGAAACTTTAGTTACCACACATGATCAGTCGCAGACCGTCTGATGCCTTCAGGCTTGGGTTCACACCTGATCCACTCAGACCGGGTCTGATGTGTGTGGATTCCTTAAGTCCCCCATTCTGCAGAAAAAAAACATTTTTTTTTACTTTTCTAAACGTCCGTCTATCACTCACTCCACTCTCACCCATACAACTTCGTTTAAACACCTTACGAACTCACCCACTTATTCACAACGTTATCTGGAAATTATTACAGCTCCTACACGTCATATTCAGTCGTTATACTTTTTTATCTTTCAAAAACGTTTAGCTTTATCTTGTTTCTGTCCTTTTACAGGTTATATTTTCAGCTCTCTAGTTTTGTATTACTTTACTTGCCTGTCACACACACACACACAAATGTTCTAGCGGCATTGACAGCTGTACGAATTCAGTAATGGAACACAATAGTAGACTTTACGAAACGTAATCTACCGACATTTATGATTGGCATTACCCTATTTCTTAATTTCATATCGAGTATTTTTTTTTTTTGGTTAACAGGCTACATGAGGGTGATCCTGAAACAGGCAACTCCCCTTTAATAGCATAGGAAGGGAATTGAAAAGGGGGGATGCGGAAGGTAGAGCAAGGTAGCCAAGGGTTAACTAGGGCCCCCGGGCTATGGTTTAAGGATCCTACCCGGTGTTTCACCTAAAGAGATGCAGGAAAACCCTAGAAAACCTGCATCAGGTAGGTCGGGCATTGGGTACTATTCTCACGCCCTTCCCTATGAATGACGGGAGACGAGTCTGCTGTGGGGACGCAGCATTCCCTTCTCCGTGTCTCCACCAGTTTCAGGAGGCAGTTGGCCGACTGATCCAATGGGATCAGCGGACAGCTCTTGCCATATGCCCAAGGTCTTTGACCCCGGTACATATACCTCCTAAAATAGGTGAAGGTGTCTCGGCATATGAGAACTTATTTGGTGAATGTCTAAATCGTGCAATAGTTGCCATCTATGATGTGAAATTACCCAAACAAAACTTAGCACACACAAGCTGATATAGGGAATTAAACAGCAAGGAGATGATATTGTAGTATTAGAAGGCTTGGAAAGCATAATAAATGGCATGAACGTGATCCTGGAGAAAGAGTACAACATGAGGGATTATGATCATCACCAGCTCAACAGCTCTATTATAGATTCCTGTATTGCCCTATCCAGCACTACTGTCCACCATTTCCTAATACCATACTCTATTGCATCACTGTTGATGTCATTTATCCATCTAGCCCTTGGTCTTCCCAACTCCTGTTGCCACTTGGTTGCAGAGATTCGTTCTTCACCCATTATTTTAAGATGTCCCGCTCAGCGCAATCTTGACACTCTTATTGTCAAGAAGGATAATTATTTTTCATTATACACCTCGTACAATTCTGCATTATGCCGAATTCTCCAAATTCCATTTTCTTCCACAGGACCATATATTTTCCGCAGTGATTTTCCTCCAACTGTATCCAGATTCATCTCATCTGCTTGTGAAAGTGTCCAACAACTCCGCTCCATATGTCACTACAGATCTCACTGGAGTTTGTACAGTATTTTCTTTATAGTTCTGGACAGGATTTTTGACTTAAAATGAAAATCAATGTGATGGAGTGTAGTGTGGGAAACAGTGGAATAACAAAGGGTGTTAAGGAAGTTACGGAATTCTGCTACTTGCGCAGGATAATAACTAGGGATGGTAGAAGTATAGTAGACATAAAGCACAGACAAGGAAGGTTTTCGCAAAAAAAATGAATAAGTATGAATGTTAGGAAATTATTACTAATGATGTTAGTTGGAGTGTAGCGATATATGGGTGCGAAACGTGGACGATGGAGTTGCAGACAGAAAAAGAATAAAAGTTTTCAAAATGTGATGCTATAGGAGAATGCTGAAAATCAGATGGGTGTATAGATGAACTCACCAAGAAGCTCTAAAGAGGATAGGGGAAGAGAGAAGGATTTGGACTTGACCGAGAAAAGAGTTAGATTAATAGGCCACACTTTTGAGACATGAGATTATTGTAAAATTAGAATTCGAGGGAAGTATGTGGGGTAAGAACAGAAGAGGGAGGCCAATGATGGAATACGCGAAGGAGGTTAGGGATGATGTGGTAGCTATGTAGAAACGAAGAGGCTTATTAAGATCGATTACGACAACAAAAAGCTGACATAAATAATACTCTAACATTAAATATTTATACATCAAATTAATTTCTAAAAAGAACTTTCGTCCCAATATATTTACATCTCCTCTCTTTTCCCACGATTCTCATTCTTCATACACAGAATAACTCAATTCCACGAAATTTCACTCACAAACGTTATGTAGAGGTTATTAAATGAGTAACTGTTTAAAGATAAAAGTTCCTGTATTTAATAGCTTCCATCAAATAATACTTCAACCAGAATTAAAATATAAACTACAGACTAAATATTGAAAATACTGAAGATTTTATTCGCGAGGCCTCCTGCCATATTATAGGTTTCATATCGGCTTTTTCCTTATCTGCAATGACCTCTGTGACGCTCTGGTTTCACTGACAATTTTTCATTTTCGTCTATTTACTACACTAGTTCCTCGTTGAAAACATTTCGCATCTGGTAAGGTATTTTGTTCCAAGTTTCATACTTAAAGGCTATGGATTAGACAATTTCTAATTCTCATTTAAAATGACCACTACACACATTTGTCAAAATATAGAGATGGACTAATTTTGGCGACAATTTCTTGCATATATTATTGGTCTGATCTGTACCAGTGCATTTTATATAAACAGGGCGATCCTACGCTCATGGGTTGTATGATTGGCAGAGACGCGTTGAGGCACAAAGTCCAAAGAATGAGACATGAAAAGAAAAGCATTATCTATTTAAAAACGTAATCGCAAAGTGCTTCTTTCGAGCAATGCTCAAAATTTGCTTCCACTGTTATCTGATTTCAATATCCCAGAAGGTAATGTTCGAAAAGATAACTCAACGTAATCTAAAATTGGTTCCATGAATCGTTTCCGGTATCTTATTTGTTTGTAATTACGAGCTGTAATCCAAATTCCAATAACCGTTTAGTATCTAGGATCCATATCTAAGATCCCTGACGACGCAATCGGGTCATTTCCGATTAAAAAATATTCTCAATTAATATAAATGTTCCCGTATTAAATTTGAGTTTGTTCTTCGTGAGACAAATGTGATGAATCTAGATTAATACAACACTCTTAGCTGTGACTTAAATAAGTACTTTGTAATGATTCACAAGCTGTAACACATTCCTTCATTTAACCTAGATATTCTGTTTGTAAATTCTCAGCCTTTCGTGCAGTATAAAATTACCCTCTCGACTTATCCATCTCAAAGTGTACGAATTGTTACGTATTAATATTATCTAATTTCGTTCTGTATCAGGAAATTGTCTTCACATTGCGCTTTTCTAGTCAGGCCGATTACTTAACCCGTCGAATGGATAATCATTTAAAAATCTGGTGGAGTTGGGTTACTGATCTTTGGCATATGGTAAGAGTTATCTACCACTGTTTATATTGGAAAAGTCGGCTAGCTACCTCCTAAACTGGTCGAGGCTTAGAGAAGGAAATGCATCTAACCCCACTCCAGTAACCGGAAGCCCGACTATACCTGATGTAGGCATTTTAGGGGTTTCCTTGCATGACTTTATAAGGAATGCCGGGTATGTTCCTTAAACTGTAGGCTGATGAATACAGTCAACTCTTTAAGGGACAACCGAACTTTTTAACAAACAGAAAAGCCTTATCCAAGGAGACGCCCTATTTTGCCTGCTCTTCAATATTAACCTTATAAAAACTGAACTGGATATCAGAGGAACAAAATTACATAAATCAGTACAAATACTAACATTTGAAGATGATACTAGTACTAATAGGAAGACAAGAAATAGGGTAAAAAGTTAATTAAAATAAAACAAAATGCATGGAATTATCTAGAAATAGAAATATTTCTATGAATAATGTAAGCATGGGAAAAGGGAATCCTAAAAAATTTATTGATGTCTAAAATGATAAGAAGACAGATTAAAATAAAAATATGCACTACATCTACAAGATCTGTAATCTTGTATGGGTGTGAGAATTGCACATATACTAAAATACAACTAAGAATATTTTAAAGGAAAATCTTAGGAAGATCTATGACCCAAGCTGTGTTAACGGTATATGGAAACAAAAGACAACGATGACCTATACAAAGAGTCTAAAATAGTCTATACCTAAAAAATATATAGGTTCAAATGGTTAGGTAACGTAAGAAGAATGGAAGATACCTAAAAAATTAACCTTCTTACAGCCAGAAACTAGATGAAGAAAAGGAAGACCCAAACGATAATGAGTAGATGGAGGTTTGAAGGATCTAAAAAACACTGAAAGGAAAAGCGCGGTGGATTGAGGCTCAAGTAGGGCTAAATGAAAGGCTCATGAAATAAACTGTAACGCCGGTTAAAAAGAAGAACGTTGCTCTCCCTTTTGCATCCCCTTTTCAAATCCCTTCCTATGCTATTAAAGAGGAGTTAGACTTGTAGTGAACATTGTAGGAAATAAAACTAGAAGGACTGAGAGTAATATAAGGTTTTTAGTAAGGGCGGGTAGATGTTGAAATTGAATAAAACAATCTATGTGTAAGTTATTAACGAAATTCTTTTTTTTTTATTTGAAAGGCCTTTCAAATCAAAAACGACTTTAGGTAATATTCCACACACATTTTTTTATTCCATTTTAACATTTCAACATCGACCCGCAAATATTGAAAACCCCTATATTTAACTCTCGGGGGAGTCTGGGTGCAATTGAGAACCTGTGACACTATGAAATAGTACAAACAGCAGATTCAGACCTATTTGTCGCGATAGAAGATAACAAAAATATGCATCGAAAAATATTTTCACCACTGCATTAGCTTTGTTTCGTGGGTGAAATTATATTGCAGAGCGACCAAAGTAAAAATATAAAATATATTTTATTATGTGCGGAGGCTGCAGAGGGGACAGAAAGGTTTTTAGACTCAATACATTTAACTGAAATGTCAGTTATCAGACAGTTACACAGAATAGGAGTGAGTCAGCAGGCGTCATCGACAAGTTAGTATCAGTTAAGTTACTTGGAAATCAGTCTGTCGCAGGGATAGTAAAATAGAGTTACGGGAGTTGGTTATAAATAGCAAACATGGAAAAATAGCGCGGTAGGGACTTATTTCGCATATTGTTATGGCTTAGTAGACACTTGTATTGCTTACATAAGGAACTTATATATAACCCACTGAGAGATGATTGGAGAAGCGAGTCATTTTTGTCATCCCTTTTTTCCGGTTTCTACCTGCCACAGGGAGGAATGAGACACCGGGATCGGCTCCTAAGAATTCCAGAAATTACTGATAAACACGGAAACCTTTCCACTTTAACAGAGAGCTCTGTAAATAATAACAACAGAAACTGAGCTTTCAATCCCTCGTGAAAAGGCGTTTTCCCACACAGATTAACCCTTAACATTAAAATATATAGTTTAAATAGTTCGCGTCATTTAATTATTATTAGCATTAAATAAAGTTATTACATATTTAACATCTGATGTTAATGTGTAAAAACTTTGTCCAACTTTTACTAAAAATAATTTTCAAACTTAAAATTGTTACGCCTCGACATGTCATCGTTAACACATGAGATTTAAGAATCATCTATATCTTGTACTACGGGCAGGTCGAAACTTTTTAAGAATATTGTCAGTAATTCTAGCCTTTAAATTATGTTAAGGCTGTTTAATATTAGTTCAAGCTATTCAAAATTCATCACACTTGATTTATTATTAAAATACCAAACAAAATTAATGTTTAAACAATAAATTAAATACCTTTCTAAATCACTGAAACACAGTGATCGTTCAGTATTGTTTTTTTTGGTTAACAGGCTACATGAGGGTGATCCTGAAACAGGCAACTCCCCTTTAATAGCATAGGAAGGGAATTGAAAAGGGGGGATGCGGAAGGTAGAGCAAGGTAGCCAAGGGTTAACTAGGGCCCCCGGGCTATGGTTCAAGGATCCTACCCTAGGGGTGTTTCACCTAAAGAGATGCAGGGAAAATCCTAGAAAACCTGCATCAGGTAGGTCGGGCATTGGGTACTATTCTCACGCCCTTCCCTGTGAATGACGGGAGACGAGTCTGCTGTGGGGACGCAGCATTCCCTTCTCCGTGTCTCCACCAGTTTCAGGAGGCAGTTGGCCGACTGATCCAATGGGATCAGCATTGCCAACGTCAATAAATATGTCGCGGAAAATGTTAAAACTGCCAGAGATCAATTAAATAATCTTAGCTGGAATACAGTATAGGGAAATATTTTTATAACGGATGTAGTAAACCACATGTGATAGACATTAATTGGAGTTGGTGTATTTTCAGCATAGTTAGCTTCATTTAAGTAACCTGGAAAGATACGTCCTTTGTTCATCTCGAGCGGGAAAGAAAACGTGAGAACAGTGGAATAATATCTGGCCTGAGCGACAGTTTGGTTTTTAGCACTATAAGGGCGAAATCTACGATGACAAAGAGGTGCGAAGATTTTAGTAGACCTGGAAGGACGTGCCCCCGGATAAATTATTTGGTGATGATTTATCAAATTCGCGGGCAATTGGGGGCGTGTTACAAATTAGTAATCGTCAACGGTGGTGGTCCAGATGAGATCAGGAAATGGCGTGGTGATGAAAAAGAGACGAAAGGACAGTCGGAGTGGAGAATCAGGAGTTTTCTCTGGAGAGTAGACGGTCTGCGTCCATAGTCTCCACACAGTCTCCAAACCGAGGAGAGAAGAGTTCTAAGTCCAGAGCCTGCAAACACTCTTCCACTTTTGTCTGAAGACAGTAGTCCACCTCTAACACGAGTCCTGGAGCCAACCCATTGGCAATTAGTTGCCTATTCAATCAGTCTGAGAGCCGAGAGGCAATCAGTGGACAATAGCACCGAGGTCCTGGTTTTATCGTCTTCTTCCACTTCAGTACGAGCATCCGAGACCAACAAGTCATCGCATAATAAGAAGAGCCCAACCACAATGTTCTCACAGTGACGCGATAATTTGGAAAGCTTTTGATGTCATTAAAAACGGACAAAATAGTAGGCATTTCGTGTTTAATAATATTATAGAGAATAATTATGGGATTTCAGATTCTATAAATTTTATACATTATTTGCGTGATGCATGTTTTGTGTATAACATAAATGGAAAAAAAACTTAAAGTATTATTTCACAACAAACAGGTTTCCAAGGATCAAAAAGTGGACGACCCGGCAAGAATGTTCATAAAAGTTTGACAATCACGCTTTAGATTTCCGAATGCACATAAATATTCTTAGCTGTCCGCAGGCTCCCTAGCCTAGATCCAAAGTAAATACCAGATCTCGTAGACTTCTATATCATTAAGAAATTCTTACTCGTACATAGACGTTCAATCCAGCTATGACTTGTCATCAAATCATATAATCTGTACCACCAGCACACGTGTGATAAACATAAAGAAGGCGAATAAAGAGCAACGATGTATTGTAGACGGCTGCTAAAGTAGAGTCTGAAATAAAGATTCGCGTGTGGCATATACTTTTTTAATAATTTATTTTTTAAGGAAATACTGATAATTTACTTATTTTAAATATTTAGTACGATTTTGTTGTTAATATCCTGAAGAAATTTATCTGATGAAGTCCGTAATGTGAGAACAAAACGTTGTATGAAGTTGTCTGTGAATTAGTCGTTAATTTAATTCTATACAGTTCTTTCGAAAAAAAACTTAGCTATGAGGTTTAAGTAATTGGTAAAATTTATATTGTCTTACAAAATGTTCATACGGGACATCTCACAGGTATTCATTTACAGAGGGAGGATGTATCGTATTCTCGTTGGTTTTTTGAAGTTCTCACATGCCCAGGCACCTTAATCTATTTTAGGAGGTGTATGAACCAGGGTCGAAGGCCTTGGGCATACGGTAAAGAGTTGTCAGCTGATCCCATTGGATCAGTCGGGCATCTACGTCCTAAAATTTTCGTTGAAATGCGCTCGTCTCGACCGACTAACATTCAATCTGTTTTTTTTTTAACTTTTCCATACCTAGCAAATAAGAACATTAAAAACTTAATACGACAGGAGCGTCAAAACTAGTCAAATGAAAATAAGTATCAGTCCCTGAGAACTTCTTCCTACTCCAGCCGTTTTGGCGCGGCATGTTGGACATGATACCCGCTAGAAGGTTCCTTTTAATATTTATTTTCACATCTTCTGAACCCTGAAAGATATCCAAATGGAACATACAAAAAAGGTTGACTGGCATTCCTGTTTTAATCCCTAAAATTACTGAAATACGTCGAGCCGTTTCGGAGCTGAAAAAAATTTCTAAAAGCAGTCAATTATTACTAGGCATTGTATAAATAGCAGTTTTCACTAAAATTTTGGCATTTATTTTGAAATCATGAACAGACACTACAATTTTATTTGTTGGAATAGATTTACGTAAAAAAAATTGACTAACCATATTTTCTCATGAGAGGGTTAATGGAGAATATGTCTATCCAAAAGTAAACTGAATGCTTCAAAGTGAACACCTACCTATAAAGCTATTGTTCCTACAAATAGTTGTGAGATTTGAAAAATGTGGAGGCCAAAAATAAATGGCAAACTCGAAAGGTCAATCGTTGCTTCACCCGATGAAGTTTGCTTTGCAAGTAGTTCTTTTATAAAGTAAGGATACGGATTCTACCATTACGATGAAACCGATTTAAATCGGTTAATTTCCTCAGGGATGCAGCTACAGACCTTATTTTTTGACAACGAATTCTCGCATTAATTCTGTCGGTAAGTGTATGTAACTAGTAGTGTAGAAGAATTAAATGAACAGCAGTGAATCGGGGAAAAAAAATTTAAAAATCAAAATGAGCTATTGATGTGCCAAAATTAATGCATTCATATAAAAAAAATTATAGCCACAAAAAGCGTAAAATAGGCATTTCAAATATTAATAGGCAGTGACGATTATAGGCGTAGAAACCAGTCGAGTAGACTGATTTTAGGAGACTGAAATGTCTCATGACTACGAATAATTAAATATTCATGATAAAAGTTGCATATAGAAAATTTGTTGTGCTTTCCAAGCTGTTATACAGTAATTTGTGAGTAAGTGAACTCGTACGTGTATCATACTAGGACACGATTTCTCAGCGGAATCAATTATGGCCAATCAGAGGCAGCACAATTGGAATGTGTCACAGACCTCGTTCCTTACTCGGTTAGGAAAGAAACTTTAATTTCAGTAAAACACTGAAAATACTTCAAAAAACGAAAAAAATGAAATAAGCAAAGAAAAGCTATCAAGGAAACTGATAACGGTCAAGTAATTTACATTCCGGAACAATTGGCACATAATTATTTAGTCAATACTAGAAATGAAATGAGAAAAAGATCAGTTTGATCATTGTCATGTTTTACGAGGGTATGACATAATGAATTTGTGTTGGCTAATTATTATAATACTTATTTAAAAATTAATTTTGAACGCATCACTATAATTCAAAAAACTATTATTACCAATTCTACAAACAACGCCTTCTACAGAACATATCGACATGGTTTGCACTCAGTGACGTAGAATGGACTTATTTATCTTCATCATACTTAATTTGAACATTTAATAACGAAATCTAGAAGGAATCGCATTTAAATGTAGCTTATTCCAATGGTTCTTAATTTCATATTTATCTTGAAATTTAATCTTTAATTTATACAATCTTTCGTCGTTATTTTTACACCTGAAGAGGTACCGAAAAATAAGGGATGAAACGGTGTGAATTTAATTAATTATTAAAAGCTGATTGTAAATTTTATATTATCATCTGTAATATTTAATTGTTTCTGATCGGATAGACCACTCATAATTCTATTAAATACTACCAGGTTGAAACTTATACATACGACATGTTTGTATATATATGCTTTTAATAGAAATTTAATGACGTTGAGCAATCGCAACAAACCTTGCTATTCATATTATTTAAAAGGATAATAGACAAAAACCTGTCGATGGGGGACGGGGGAACCCCTAGGGCAAACGTGGAAGGAATTGTAATTATATGTTTGTTTGTATGTCTGTATATTAACATATCTTTAATAGAAATATATAATGACGCGGAGCAATTGCAACAAACTTTGAGTACATATTCTTTTTTGAAAATAAGACAGCACACCAGGGGGACCCCTAGTGCAAAATGGAACGAATTATATAGTTAAAAAAATATGCGAAGGAGTCAACAGGCGTGTCTCTATCGTTAGAGAGACTGTTCAAGGAAATCCGCCATATTTAATTGTGAGCAATATTGCGTGACTATTTGTTTACATTCAACTACTCTCACATTTGATCAATTATATCCTGCAACACGAAGAACAGGAAATATTATATGGCGATAGAAAAAAAATAGCTAAGATTCTCAATTATTATAATTTAATCGATTTGACAATGTGTAAAATCTGACGAAATAATTTCAAGTCATAATTCCAAACATTTAACGAATTGGTCTTGTGGCTAGCCCGACATGGCCCTGGGTAGTTCTGTTGTGTTTTCACTTACCAAACTGGACTAAAAACAGCAATTCAGATACTCAATTAGATAGTCGCTAATAACCTTCGATGTTAGTGCGACTATAAACATAGAATAAAAAAAATTAACTGAAGAATTTCGTTAATTTTTACAAATTTTTAGGGTTACAGGCTACCTGAACATGATCCAAATAATGTCAACTCCCGTTTTATAGGATAGAAAGAAAAATTTGGAAGGGGTTGATGCGGATTAAGCTTCAATCGTCTGCGAGCGCAGGATTTTTAAAGTTCAGGTACGCAACGCGTTTTAAAAACTGACGCTAAGCTAATTTACGTTTTAATCAGAAACGGGATCATATAAATAAGTACCCGGGCATCACCGAGCACCCAGTTAGTAATAACTACAATTTATCTAGCAATCGAGTGGGAGGCATCAGAAATAGTATTTTTTAAAAAAAACGTAATAAGTTAGTTAATAATAAAGATCTTGTTAGTGTTTCAATAATAATTTTATGGTTTTATTTAAAGCAGATAAATGGAAAAGCAAAATTTTTAAAAGATCTGTAACCTTATTTATCAAGGCAAACGTTCTGGCAAGATTGAAACGCTTTTCACAGTTTCAAGGTGAATGATGCACAAGACGTTAAATTAAATGTTACACTTTTAAATAGTATGAAAATATGGCACTAAACTACTCTCCAAACTAAAAATAGTAACTATCATTTTTTTCTCAGATAACCTCAATCTTAATAAGACTGACTTAAAATGTAGTTCAACTGAATTATTCATAGATTTCAAGGAAAATAAAAGCCTGCAGCAGTTCTGAAGGACAAGGCAAAAAAAAGGATATAAAATAAATTAACCGAAAATAAAATAATAGTCAACCTAAAGAATAGGAGAAGCTTCGCATCAGTTTTGCGGAAGTGGTTTATGAAACTGCAAGGATGTGACGAAGGATTATAGAGAATTAAGGAAGCGTGTAATCGGAATATTTAAGTATTGGAAATGTTGTATAGATTAAATGCATGGCTAAGGCAAATTAGTGACGCGTCAAGACTTGCTTAGAAGAAGCAACATAGTATCGGCATAGGGTTATTAGTAGTTTGAGGTTGTATTTCCACTCATGGAAGCGATATATCTTAGACATTATCTGTACTTTGTTAGAAGCTCGAAAAAAATATTTACCAAGTATAGTAAAAACGTTGGTACAAAAACAAATACAAACTTAGATATCTGTTTATTGTCGAACGCATCTTCCAAAGTAAACTCTTGTAAGCATAACATTAATGCAGTTGAAACTCGACAGACGTGATAAAACATTCTTGGCGCAACTTATAAAACTTCCTGGAAGAATTTGCAATCACGGGAACGTGTAAACACTACTTGTTATCGGGAAACATTTCTGAGTAAATGTTTCTTATCTGAAGTCATACTAATGAGGATACTAATTTCAATTTACTGTTCACTTTGGAACCCAGTCTTTCTATGTTCCAGAATAAACTAATTTTTTATTCATTACTTAATATATTTGCTGAACTTTTTTTATGTTTTCCTATTTAGAAGAATCTCATATATTTTAATACTCGTTTTCGATTCTTGTGCTATGCATAGCTCGGCGCTTTTGGTTTCCCCATAAGACCCCATTTTTCTCTTTTATTTTTCTAGTTTCATTGGTGTGTCTATAAGCAGACCCTGATATTTACGTTCAGTAATTCATAGAGAACACGAGAATTTTTTTCCTTTCGATGAGAAGTGTCAAACTGGAAATATTGTAATTTATAGAAGGTTCTTGCTTGTTAGTGGTTCAGTATATGTTGCTTCTTACAACTAACGTTTTCAATTTACGTGCTAAGTTTCTATAAAAATATTGTTTCTAAAGTTATCAATATTTTTATGTATAATACACAATTCAGAAAAGAGATTGTCTTTTAAAAAATCCGAGATGAAACATGAAGAAATGGTTAATTATTTTGACATAAGTGAATCTGGAGTAACTTACCAGGAATTTCTAATCAGAATAGGAGGAGAGGGAGCAATATGGAGCCCTTTTAAGGGATAGATTAATAGGCCACGTTTTGAGACATGAGGGTCATGTAAAATTAGCATTACAGGAAAGTGTTTGGGGTAAGAACAGAAGAGGGAGGGAAAGGATGGGATGCGTTAAGAATATTAAGGAGGATATGGGGTGTTGTAGCTACGTAAAAATGGAAAGGCTTGCGCAGAATAGGTTATCATGCAGGGTTGCATCAGACCAGTCTAAGGATTGATTACTACAACACAACAGGTGAATCTGATGATGTAGACTATGATTGTGTTGTTGATGATAATGGGAAGGAACGCACTTCTATAAAAACAAACCCCTGTGAGGTTGACAGAAGCAGAACTTGGAAATTGACAAAATAAAAACAAACATGACGGAAACTTTTTGAATCATTGCAGCACCTTGTACTTCATCGGTAAAAGTTGAGACTCGGATCAGCCATCAATAAGTACAGGCATTATTCAATATATGCAGCCTCCTGGTTGACCAGCAACTGATAAACATACTTATAAATTTAGACCATACCAAGTCACCAAAAGAGCAAAGAGTAATCAATGAACAAGAGGTCTAGAAATAAAATTGGATGATGATGAAGTTGAGTGCGCTTCTGTTCACTATTCGCCATCAAATCATGAATAAAATTTGAGATTGCAAGGAAAAAAAACATTTTAAAATAAAAAGTTCTGCAAAGTAACAAGGTCTCGTTTGAAAGAAGATGTTTTTAAAAGTCAATATTGAACATTTTGGATATCGGACCTATTTAAATGCTACTCCAAAAGGAAGTGGAAGCCAAGTGAACGAAGGACGAAATATTTCATAGCGGTTTCACCATAACCCACACCAATTTTTGAGTCAATAGTTACTCCTTTTTTACTTATTGTCTATTAATTTAAATTTTAACAAAGTTATGCACGGTATTTCCATTATATCACAAATCATGATTTAAGCGCTGACTTCAATAAATATTCCCGGAGTAATTACAATACTTCATCTCTGGAAACACAAAAACGTTAATATTCCCGTTAAATAGTTGATAAACAGTAGCAGTAACGCGGTAAATTCATAAGACTTGCTTTCGGAAAGATAGAAAGATTAACGACGAACGGACAATACTGCAATTTTCCGACCTGTTCATTGCGAGTGTCACAAGGATTATCAAAATAGGTGCAACGTACTGTAACTAAGACCAAAGCTGTCGTAACTCTAGGTTCCGTGTGTCATGAATTGATTAAGAGGCGCTTTTAGGTTATCACATATCAAGCAAGCAGCGGTTTACAAGCAAAGGAGGTTATCTAAACCTTGTCTCCAGCTGTATTTACTTTGGAAGGGAAAATGGGAGAGTAATTCGTAAATATCAAACGTATCACAATTTTACTCTTCCTTAAATTCCTTTACAAGTTCTTACAGATTTTCACAGGTTGTAAGTTTCAGTAATTTTAAAATTGTATTAATCGTATAACTAACCCCACAACGTATGTAGAAACTTATGATTTTCTGATAGAGTGTTGACGACATGTGGACCGAGACCATAACGAATGAACAATTTCATAGAAAAACCAGGACAGAATAATGGAATGAAATTAGTTCAATTCTGAGGAAAATGGAGGTTTGAAATTTCACTGAAAGAATAATGTAAAAGATTCAACACAAGTCGGGCCGAAATTCATCAACCGTTGTGCGCATACTTGGGTCTCTTATCTGCTGACCACGTCTTGACACTGTCACGATTGACTTCAAAAAGTATATATAGCCAACACCTACAAGGTTCTCAAGGCCTAGAGTAAAGAGACCGAAAAATGTTTTTCGTTGCACAGAAAAGTCTGAATGGAGTCTGGCGTCGGTTTTCGCCTCAGGTGCGTTCACCCTTCACCCTATACCCTTCTGTCTTTAGTTTTAGTTTATTAGTTTTATTATTGTTAAAAAAATAAATATTTATAAAATAAAAATAGAATAAATCTGTAACACAAACATTGTAAGAAATGAAAATAAGGCCTGTTATAGATACTCAAGAAAACAGGCTATTAGTGTAATTAGTGAATGAATAAAATAAAATAAAGTCTTATTTTCTAGGTCCATAGTTGGTAGCAGCGGCTGACCTAGGAACAGGTAACGGGTATGCGACCAGAGGCTACAGTGAAATAGTTAATATATATGTCAATTATTCGCATCTGTACAGGAAAATTCATACAAAAAAGAAACTATACTATACTGAATTTGAGCGCAACAGATCAACCATGGTTGAACATAGTTAACGTTTTTGATATATTACTCGTAAAGAATTTTAAAACGCAAATATTCCATATTTTATTAAACTTCTATTGTTCTTTATATTATTATTTGTTAATGCATATCGGAAACCTTACGTGTGATAAGGCAAATACAGTTTCATGTTTCAATTAAGGATAAAATATTCTATCACAATCACAAATTTAACTGAGACAAAAATAATTATCTTTTCTCCTTCGATGTTTTTTTTTGTAATGCGAAATAGAATAGATTTATAAATTCTATTTTAATTAAAATGTCAAATAAAATAAAATTTAATCAAAAGGTAATGGGATTAATAAATTAAATAAAAATGTTGGATGTACCATAATTGGGCCAAATAAAAAGTTTTGATACAAGAATTCTTTAGATATCCTAAATACCGTTGCCATAAAAATGAAGAATTTATTAAGATGGCGAATATTGGAGTAAAAGATAATCAAAATTCACATGTATGTATGCGTAATTAATTTCTACTTCAATGATATAAAGAACAGTATAAGTTATTAAGTGAAATATAGAATATTTGTATTTAAAAGTTTCTTTGTTTTACTGTGCATCAAACATAGCCAATATTTTGCGCTCAAATTCAGTAAATTACACATTGTATGGCATTATTTTTCTTGTAACGGAGCGTAAAATTGATATATGTTATTATTTTAAATTAAAAAGTAAAATTCAATAAATCGAAGTATGGTCGACAGAAGTCCACTAGTCTGGGCGACTACTTGCTATCTGCTCCTTCCATAACTAATACATCCCACTCCCTCCCTAATCTCCTTAATATATACCATCCTTGGCCTCCCTCTTCAGTTCATACCCCACACACTTCCCTCTAATGCTCATTTTACAACACTCATATCTCAAAACGTGGCCTATTAATATATCCCTTCTCTTGGTCAACGTCCTCCATATTGTTCGCTCTTACACTTCCCAAGTAGCAGAATTCCTGACCTTCCGTCAAAATATCCCTTCCCAATCTAAGAGCCTTTGTTGTTCCACAGTTCCCCATACTTCCTTGGTTACCCGCCTACCGTTGGATTTCTCTGACGTTCTTCGGATCCTGAATTGGGATACACCAGAAATAAGGGTTTGAAGTTACAGACTATACAGTGACGTTCTAATCGTGTCTGGACCGAGTGAGGATGATAAATGGCGCAATCAAGTCTGGCGTAGAACGTAAAGACCTAGGATTATTGCATACTTTCAGGACTGTTGGATCTATTTCCAGTAATAGTCGAGTAGTTACACAAGCCATTTGTTGTTAAATTTTTTTTATGTAGATAACGCCAGAAAAAAAATTATTCATGTAATTTTTTTCAATAAATAAATTATTTGACATTATTTCACAAATTTACAAATAAACAAAACAGCCAATTTATTAAACTTATTTCCTACTAAAGTGTTTCGTCCGGACTTCTGATAACTAGAGATGAAACAAAAAAAATTATCAATTTGAATATTCAAAATTTCATTGGAACATAAAATGTGTTGAATTAAATTATTAAAATGATTCTCTTCTTACTTATGTATTTATATCAATTCGAAGTGTAAGTCCTTATTATTATCATAATCTAATTTTACAAGTATAATTTTATACTTCGGACAAATTTCGTATATTCGCATTTTTTTTCTTTAAATTTTTTGTCTGTAGAAGTCCAAAAATATGGACGAAACTTCGCAGTGTTATAGAACTTTACTGAAGGAAAACTAACACGTTGACTTTCTTGTTAGGTTTTAAATTTGTGGTGGTGACATATAATTGATTTATTTTTTTAAAAAAATACAGAAATATAGTTTTCTGGTGTTAACGACAGACAAAAATGTTGTAACAAAAAAATTTAAGTTGACATAAATTGTAAAGAGAAGAGCAAACATAATTTTATGAATGTAAATTTAAATCAATAAAACGTCGGCCAATAGTCAGCAATTAATTTATTAATATTTAATTAATCAAAATATGACGTTTCATCTCCCTTATGAGATATCATCAGGCATAAGATGGAGACGAAACGTCGTATTTAGATTAATTAAATAGTAATAAAATTAGTTGTTGACTTATTGGCCATCTTATATTAATGTAAAGAGAAGAGGTACCGAAAGATGAGGACGAAACGTTTTAAAATCTAAAATGCTTCTATCGATGACTTTTGGCGATTGTTTGCATTTTATTTATAATGTTAAATCGGATTAATTTAATTATTTTATTTTACAACAATTGTACTTCATTTCAATTTCCACAAATTCGCATTTGTAGATTTAACTATGTACAGTGAACGAATATGTTACACATTGAGCGCAGTCGAGGACATAAATTTTCAAATTTTAAAAAAAATGTAAATTTGAAATTAATTTAACTAATTCACAACCAAATAATTTGTATTTACAGTATCATTGTCAACTTAAATTTTTAGTTTATTGTACAATTTTTTGTCTTCAGCTAACATTTAAAAAAAAATTGTTGTAGTATTTTTTCCCTGAAGAAGTCCCAAAATTGTAGGCGAAACGATGTATCAAATGTGAGGACATTTTGGGCGTTTGGATGCTATTTCGTTAATTTGATAAATGTCAGATGTCCATGAGTGAACTCCATGCGGGTTGGTGAGGTATCTTCCGGTACTCACCGTGGCCGGCGAAGCTCATGATGGCGTCGCTGGTGTCGATGGCCCTGAGATCGTTGCCGCTGAGGTTGAATTCTGAGGAGCGCGTAGTGCGCGTCCCTGAGGGCTCCAGCAAGGACTTGTAAACATCGAGCATGAACTTGGGCGCGGAGCTGGCGAGGAAGGCGCTCTTGGGAGGCACGGAGCGCGGCCGACTGGGAAGCCCCAGCAGGTGCAGGATCTCGTGCTCCACTTCTCGCTTCTCCTGGCGCGACAGCGTCCTCTGGATGACGGTCTGGTCCACGCCGTTGTCCACGTACAGCCCCGACAGCGAGGCGCGGGCCACGACGGCCACGAGGCTGAGCAGCAGCAGCCGCAGCATGGTCTGGTCTGGTCTGGTCCTGTCCTGAGCGCTGTCTCTCGCCCACTGGAACCGACCGGCTGGAGAGCAGCCGAAGGAGGGGTCGCACGGCTACAGCTACAGCTCGACATGCTCACGCTGAGCCCCGGCTCTTTCTACGCCTCCGGTCAGAACAACTCGAAAGTATGCCTCGAAAATCCATCCTCCCAACCGAAGGTTTCCGCGCGTCAAACACTAGACCGTGAATCCAACGGCGTGATTCGCTTTACCTGCAATTACCTCGTCAACATTTGCGCTCGCTCGGCAGCCTCCGCAGTTAATATCACACCAAAAATAAATATAAATTATACAACTTCCTTTTGTGTCCTGACAAATCAGATTAGACAATTTGAGAACCTATATTTGGTCACAAGTGATCCACAGCAGGTTGCTGGGCCATTTCAGAAAACATTAATATTTTGTTTGCGCATTTTTTAATGACTTGACAGTTCCAAACTTGATTTTTTATTATCTCCGGTAATATTTATCACAAATAGCAATATAATATACTATATTGCTTTCAAAATAGTTTCTTACTTTCATATGTCTAAAAATTGGCAGCACTATACAGATTTGTGAAATCCTGCCAAAAAGTTACTGTGATAAAAAATAAATTGGTGTATAGCGTTTAAGTGTCGAAATTTAAATAAATAATCAAATTTGTACAGTACAAAGGTTATACACCCTATATTATTGTAAATCAATTAAATTAATGCCTTTGTTTTGGACCAAACCGCTCCATTTTAAAACGGTGAGCGGTGATTATTTATTCTACAGTTCTATCGTTATTATATGGTTTTCTTGGGGTTTTCCCTGCATCTATTTTAGGTAAACACCGAGCAGGGGCCTTAAACTACAGTCCAGGGGCCCTAGTCAACCCTTGCTCTACCTTCCACATCAATTCCCTTCCTATGTTATTAAAGGTGAGTTGCCTGTTTCAGGATCACCCTCATGTAGCATATTAACCAGAAAAAAAAGGAAGCATTATATTGCTACACCCTCTTATCCCACACGTGGAAATGAACATTTCTTTCTATATTTAACAATTTCTTATACTATCTTTGAGTTAAATCTCAAAGTTCAAATTTATACTGTAGTTTGATACTATAGATACCTATTATGTGTACAACTTTCAGATTTTTATCTGCATGCCCAACAGAGAGATATTGCAACTCAAACATTGGGGAAAAAAATGGAAAAATCCTATTTAAAAAAAAGTTGTAATTTGTAAAGGATACGTCATTTACCACTGATAATTTATATGAAGTAACTACAATATTATATTTTTAAGCGCGAAAAACATTAAGAAATAAGCCTACGAAAATCGAATTTTCTTCATTTGGAATGGACAACTTTATATTACACTGAGTACATGAAAAAACCTTATTAAGTTAGTAAATAGAGATTTATTTTGTAGGTCTGAATGTACTGAACACGATGCAGTTTATTTGAAAACGATACGTCACTACAGTCGTGTAGAAATTAGAAATTCATAGATGCCTGCAAACGCGAAAAACGGAATGCGCGCGCGATACAACAAAAGCCGCTACCATTATTGAACTGGACACAATATAAATAGAAAAAAATTAGGTTTGAACTGTCAAAACACGAGGGAATGTACCAAAAAAAATATTAATTTTTTTTAAGCCGGTGCGACAGCTAAATTCCTTTTTTTTTGGACCAGTTGGCTTGCATTGACCCATTTAATCAATTACAATGTTTCAATTCTCAGCAAATATAGCTTCACTTCTGCCAAGTCTCCATCGGTAGTCGCTAATATTAAGATGTAAGATTTTATTTCACGTCTCTTGTGAATGAATAAACCTATTTATGACCTTTATTTAAAAACTAGCTTTGAATCCGCCTATACTCAGGAATTCATTTATATTAACCCGCTACAGTATTTAATTCTCAGCAATCCCTTTGTTAACACTTGATTAAACCACAGCGAGAACGTCACATTTTTTTAAAAAAATTATATTTTATATTTTCACGCCAAATACATTATGGGAGCCGAATTTCAAGATAACCAACGCGGTAACACAGTATTTTAATATTAATTGACCCGAGAAAAATACCCAGAAACTTTCAATTATATATATATAAGAAGATACTTGAACCATATCTTTGGTCTGATTATAGTGAAATAATGTGTATAGGAACATGTATATATCTACGAAAAATAAAAAAGCAGTTTCCTGCCCTAGCATTTATACACGTGTATTAATCATTCGTACTATGATTTATGGAACATTTTGCATATTTATTTACTAATTAAAATGTATCATTACTTTAATAAAATGTTAGTTAAGTTTAAGCATTATTTCACGCTTAACAGCAATTTAATCATCTCGATTGACAGGCTACGTGAAGTGTTAATCTACCCTGTTGAAAGTTCTATACGTCTTTCTGCTATGACCATTTTTGGCCAGAAAGAGGGACAGAAGAAATATAAATTTTTGAAAGATCGACACCAAAATTTCATTGGATAAATGGTGTAGGAACGCATAAGGGACAAACATGAAGCCGCAGAGCAAACGATTGACGTGAGGCCTATTTTAGCCTGAAAGGGAGGGGGGAAGGAAGGAAGGAAACCTTCAAAAAGACGACAGAAAACTTCTCTGAGGTGATCACCGCTAAACACGAAAATTTCACGGTAATCCGATGAATGGTATAAGGACAAAACGTGCAAGTCGCAGTGCGTCCAAATAAAATATATACAAGAAAATGACTCTGTAAACCTTGTTGATTCATCGGAAGTTATAAATTTAAGGCCTTGTCTGAACGAAACACAGCACAACGATTATTTTTAATTTTATATTACTTTTTTTCCTACTTCGCGTGGGTTGTGCCGTATGTACTATTTCCAACACCTGATGACATCAACAAGGCATTCAGAGAGATTTTGTAGTATTTATTCACCTAATGATGCCTATTGGCTACTTCATACACTTAATTAAGGTTATCTGACTTCAGTGAAATAAATGATATAGCAGCCAAATTAGTCAGAAATAAATTTTTAATGAATTTGACATTTATAAAATTAGCAAACAAACATCAACACAACCGATTACAACTTTTGGGTTTTCAACACATTTCGTCGATAATTGAGGGACTTCCTCAGATAAAAGATACATATTCAAATTTCTTCTAGTATATACTTTCAATGAATGAAAATTTAATTATAAAATAGACGTCCGAAAGTGAAAATGTCGCTCCTGATCTGAGTATAAAGGCGGTTGTGACAGAAATTTTTAATTTTTGACCTCAATTTTTTATTTAATATATTTTCTTTCAATTCAATATCAGCTGATATTTTATTTTTATCTCTTCATATGAAGAGATCCCAAAATTGTGGAACAAACGTTGCATCTAATGTGTTAAATAATATAAAAATTTCTAATTTATTGGCTGTTTTGACGTTTGTTTATTAGAAATATATTTTAATAAAACGACATATCGTTCCTTTTTTGGAACCTCTTTATGTGCACATACATTTATATAAATAATTTATCTCATGAATTTAAAAGAGAAAACATTCCAAGTGTGTTGATTTTACATACAATTGATTGGAAATAAAATCAAACTGGACACTTAAAAAATTTTCTCTTTTAAATTCATGAGATTAATTACTTATATTAATATTTATTTACACCTGAAGAGATTCCAAATAAAGTAAAAATACGTCGTGGTATTTTTATTAATATGCACTAAATTTTTCATTTAGTTAAAATTTATTTCTATCTCATTTGGCTGCGTTTATTCATTTACTTTGAATTTTATCTGTTAATTATACGGCTCCTCTGCATTTGTTTAGAAATAATTTGGTGCTTTTACTTAGGATAACTGACAACCTTAGTAATACGATAAAAAAAACTTATCGGACCTTGGCATACATTAACAGTCTCAATCTTAGCTTAACGCTGAAGAAATTCCCAAGAAGTAAATTATCGGCGAGTATAAATGCGCAATAAAAATAAAATAACTTTTAAGATACCTTTAGTAACATGAAAGCTAGGATAAAAATATTAAACTGTAAATAAACAATTTATAGCATGAAATTGAAAAACTTTTAATCAAGTTTATATGTAATACTTTGACAAGACTTAAAATAATTGTAATAATTTCAAATCGCACACCAAAACTAGTACAACGTTTTGAACACGCTGTGAAAATCATGATATGGACAAAATTTACAGATTAAGAACCACAATTTCAGAATAGCGCTTTTTATTAACGACATGACGTAATCCGCGCACAAGACTTACAACGAGAAATGGTTGTAAAATCTCAGCAATCATTTGATTCCTAAGGAATAGCGCGTTGTTCAGAAAACTCTTACTATTTTCAACAAGTGAAAGTTGAGTGGTATTTACGTTATCACCTGTCTGTTTCTTCGCCACTTCATGATCTATTTGCTAATCGAAATCCAATTTACGCTATATCTAAAAACAATCTGAGTTTAATAATAACGGATTTTCTTGTCTAAATCTATGTGAATGTTTACTTTTGATAACAATGATAAAAATACAAACTACTACTGGAGTGTTTCGCTCTTCCCCAAGAGGATCTGTCAGACTTTTTTTGACACTGGTTACTTTAATCAACAAAGAAAATTGTATATTTCACCTTCACCAACTGATAAAAGATAAGTTGTAGTGATTTAAATAACTGATTGTGTTTTTGTGTGATGTGATGTATCATTTTTCATGTGATTACTGTAACTTGTAACATAGTATTATATAGATAAGAGCCTTCCCCAGAAATACAGAATAGCAAAACAGAGTGATGAAAACTGAAAACAAAATATTTATAAAGTGCTGAAGATAAAGTGCAATTGAAAAACAGTTTCTGCCTCAACTTTATCCTTTCAGAAGTTTTCACGCTTGGTATTTGTATCGTTACACATATAAAAATAATTTGCTCAGTAAATCATTATTATAGTTCATACTTTTCGATGGCTAAACAAATATATGCTTCATCAGTTTCAGCATTTTTAACGAGCTAAGAAATAATAAAAAATGGGTGCGCCTCAAAATTACACTATATACAAGACAAACTTGGTGTAGTCGTTAAAAAAACAAATTATTTTCCTGAGGCGGAAGAGTAAAAATATTGAATATTCATTAACAGGCAATTTTTTCATTGGAATTTGACGGTTTATGAAATATGCTTTTAACATTTGCTATCAAGATATAATTAAGAAATTAAGACGAAGGTTTTGTCACCTTTATAAAATTTAAATTTTATGATAATCGCATTTTTATGGTATGATAAAGTGACTAATGAATAATTCTTGTTTAAACTCATGCACAGCTGTAAACATCGGTTGACATGGCGGTTTCTGATTGGTGTCCTGTTCTTTAGGATATTTTATGGCCAGTCATTCAGGCTATTATTTAAAAATACAACAACCGGTTAAGAAACCGGCAAAATGAATTTTGATTTTTTTAGAAATTAAGGAAAAATTATTATTAGGAGAGAAATAAATTAAATAGACTGGTAACACCATGTGACTATGAAAAAAAAAGAACATTTCCCCAAAAGAGTTGTTTGTAAATATCGAAGAATTTCTTATGAGAAAAATTCAGCGACTTTTATATTATGGTTCAGTTCCTCTATGAAAAAGAGGTCGAACAACAATGTTTAGAATAAAAAAGTTGAAATATTTACCCCATATAACATAAATTTGGGTCATATGAATTCAGTATAATGACAGTCCCGAGTCCCCTTCAGCGCGTTTGAAGATATAAAAAATTCAAATAAACTGGGAAACTAACCAGAAATAAGGACTCTACCCCTCTGAACTTCTTTGTCAACCCTTTCTGTTCCCTGTAGCTCAGGCTCACCAACACTTTCTGTTTGCATCCTTTCATGGCTTTATTTTAGAGGTGGCACGAATCAATCATTTAACTTTGCTAATAGCAGGTTTAAAAATACAGAAACTCAGTCACGATAAAAATAGATTTGGAACGTTTTAGAAAGGCAGAAACGAGTCCATCTCTTATTTTGTTTTTGATGTTGGTTGACAATTCGAGGATTATCTGTGAAACAGGAAGCCTGAATCCAAAGATGCGTTATAAGAGAATGTTGTTGTCTTCAGGGAAAAGTTTGGAATCAGAACCACAGCCTGGGACTCCGATTGAGAATATGTCGACCCTGTAGGTCATGGCAGAAGAAGTCATCATTCCAGAATAGAATGTGCCCATCATGGGGATAAATTGTAACCATGGCTACGTATTTGCAGCCCCTTTCCTACTTGTTTCCATTCATCAAAGCGAGTCCGCTGATTGTCAAAGCATGAAATGAACCAAAATACGTATCATTCTTAAATACAATGAGCTCAAGTGAAAACTGTCAATACAGCTACAAAAAAAATAACCAAAATCTTAACAGAGGAGGAAAATATTCGCGGGCTAGAAAATGTTGAAAAATTATAATCGAGTTTGAATGCATTCTACTCAGCGACAATTTAAAAATATATTCATGGGATCATAAAATAATAATGACACCTCTGAGGAACACGCTTCTTCTCACGTTACTTTCTCTGTTCAAATATTTCTGAATATAATTTTCCGCGAGGCAGAGCAAGAGTTCGCCGCCGTTTTCGCTTGTACCTCTTTCACTATTGAAAAGTGTGTTCCTATTAGCACCGTCTTGATTTTGGAGAAAAGGAATAGATATTGCAGTGCTCATTCAAATGCTTTTAGGGGCCATAAATTTATTTTTCTTAATACGAGACCCACCAATTTCTTCCACAGCTTCTAACATGTTCACGCATTTTTTAAATAATATTCTTTGGTAATTATGTAACCATTGCGTACTCATTCTGTAACCTGGATATTAAAGAAAATTATTAGCATTTCCTTGAAATTTTAACTTTTACTGGATAAGTTTTTTTTCCCCCAATGTATAGCTTCAGGATCATACTTAAATATCCACGCCATATCAACTATAATAATACATTCCGATGTTGACAGGACAATCACTTTAGGTATGCAACAATTTGGTGTGCGCAGTGTAAAATCGCGATTATATCCAACAGGTCGCCCATCGCAAGTGAGATCAATCGAATTGCAATTTGCCCCAAGTAAGAATCGAGGTCGAACACAGTAACGGCATAACTCAATACACAAACTAGAATGATATAGCATCATTCTAGTTTCCGGATGTAGTTAGATGAAAAAACTGATTCCATGATGCTTGCCAAAACAATTATTATTCTCTGTATTAATTATACGGTTAGTGTCGAAATAAAACGGGTATGTTAGAATAACCCTGATTTTCCCAAATAAGCGTACACAATGAATCAGTTTTGTTAACTCAGAAGGATTGCACATTTCATTCTCCATGCTAACTTGTTTGCTTGATAGAAATGTTCACATGATGACAGGGATCGTGCATGGAGTGAGCTTATCTTTTACCAGTGGTGGTAGTGGGCAGTGGCTTTCACTTCTCGCACGGATGAACTGTGCGTTAGTGCCGTATCTGCAGCGCAACGTCGAACGCCGTCTTTGAAATCATACTCCTGCAAAAATGACGAGTGTGTCGTGTGATGCTGACCATGCTATCGTAATAATAGAAATTGTTTGACAACCGCAAGCCTAACAATGAAAGGAACTTTCAAACAAAAGGCTTTTGTAACATTTTGCGGCGTTTCCTTCTTTATAGTTTATATACAATTAATGAAAAGTAGCAGTAACTTAGGTAATTGTGACAAGTCTGACAATTTAGTCGAAATCATGAACATTTAGTACGAGTTTTTCAGCCCTTAATTTTTCTACTTTGCAGGAGATACCACGTCGTCGGGTAAAGAACTTAGCTTCTTGAAAGCCGAAGTAAGTATAACGACCAGATTATCTAAGAATGATTTTCGTCTGTATAGTTAAAAAGAACCGCAGAAATTAAAATTTGATTAATTTAGCATCTTTTTTGTTTTAAAAATCAATGTTTATGGTCACATGGATTGAGCAGGAATAAATATTTGTTTTGTTTTACAGTTTCACTATTTTTCATAACAAGCCATATAAAAGAATCACAGCCGCTCTGATTGTGACACAACAATTCAAAATTAAAATGTAGAAGTTGGTATGACTTTTCCAAAAGTAGAAAAATATATGAAAATAACTTCCTAATAAATAGAAAGTGTACATGGTATGCTTTTAATTACCGAATGTGCAGATTTACGAAAAATACCAACATTTTTGATTATAATTTATTAGCCAATATTTAAATGTGTATAGATAAAATAATTTTTTCCCATAGTCTTCAGTTGAGGATGTCTTTCATTACATCAAATACCGATTAATTATAATAGCAAAATAAAGTAGCATAATCAACTACAAAAGATCATTTAATATATAAGTAGAATAAACAAGATATAACACAAAATCATTGAAAACATGATATGCACACTAAAATTGGAAATGATAAATGCTTGCACTGAATTATATTTGCAGAACTTCCATATAATTGCTGTCTGTGGAGAGTTTTTCAGTTTTGGGTGTTCATAAGTTCGCTGTCATATTAAAAATGACCCTGTATTGTTGATATGTGTGGCGAGCGCAGCTGGCCAAACTTTTGAGGACTTGTGGTCTCCTCCCTCATATTATCAGAAATATTTTTTTTGCAGTTGGCAAAGCTGTCCTTACGCTGTTTTGATTCCGGAGTTGCAAAATTCAAGCCAGATCTTCCAGTTATTTATGCAGTTACTCCTACATATGCAAGGCCTGTACAGAAAGCTGAGCTTACACGGTATATAGTTATTTGATATATTAAGATAATTTGTTCACCTTATTTTACACCACTATTTATATAGATTGCTAGGATTTAATATAAAATTGGGTAAATGTTGTTATAATTACTGTTTCCTACTCAAACTTAATATATGGTGCCTTTCCTGAAATTGAAGCTGTGCATTGCCATTAAAGGATTAGATAAAGTTTCTCAAGTGCCGCCCAACGGTGGCCTATGATGTGTAAACTGTTACCTGTAAATAAGAGACCGCACCAGGTTCTGACTAGAGCTGGAGATGCATACATATTCTGGTATACAAATACGTTTTCAAGCATACACCCACACACAATAACGAACATTCAATGTGGACTCACATAAAATTATGAAAATTGGAGTGGCCAGTAGAGAAGGCAATATTTAGAGTATGCGGAGGCCAGGGTTTTGTTTGGACTGGAAGACATGTTGGAAGGTAAGTTCCCACAGATGAAATTGGGATCAAGCTTTCATGGAGAGCTAGAATGAAACATTGGTCTCAATTGTTTGTCTTATGGCTCCAGGTATGAGCAGATATTGGGAATGGTGTGTTTGCAAGTTTGATAAAAGTTGGTTATGCATGCCAAGAAAGGCCTTTTGATGTGGTCAATGTAGATTGCTTGGTAGTCTGCAATTAATTTGGTAGATAGAATGGGAGGAGAAGCAAGATTGTTTTCCTTAATTTTGTATGATTTTGCTAGTGGGATTGTAGTGGATTGAAGGGTACAGCAGACATGGCATCTGTTCCTAGTAGAGTAGGTAGTTTTGGGAATGGTGGTGTGGGGTTTCCAGGGGGAGGGGAGGGACAAGTATGTAATAGACATTGAAGGGTGTATTGTGGGGAGTATGTTTGGGTTGTATTGCAGTGTAGTGAAGGTCAGGGGGAGAATAGAGTTTATTTTCTATATTCCCAGAAAGTAGACTTGTTTAGGGTGAGCTACATTTTTATTTTGTTCTAAAGTGGGTTTTTGGACATTTGATAGAGCAGTAGATATGTTTTTGAATTAGTTCTGTGGGGTCATTTAGATTAATAAAGGCATTAAGGATTTGGTTGTTATGGGTGGCCAGACTATTCTTCATGGAGTTGACCTGAAAGCAAGGCTGTATTGGTTGGAGCATTTGATTTGGTCAGGCTGACAAATGGTGAAGTGGAGGTAATTCAGGGCGTTAGTGGGATTGATGAGAACTAAGGAGTATGTAAACATCAAGAAAGGAGATGTTGGTTGAAGGAAAGGTTCCTTGTGATTTAATGTTGTATTTCATAGCATAAAGATGTCATCTAAGTACGGGAACAAGGGAAAGGGTTTTAATGGGAAGGAATTTAGGTGGTCCTCTTCCAGGTTTCCATTGGATGGGTGCCATATACACAACACACACACTTGCATACAGAGGTTGCAAGTAAAAGAAGGATGCCATGGGGAGTGTGGCTGGGGAGGAAGAAACCTTTATAGAAGGTGGCATATGGTTTTGTCTGAACTCTGTGGGGCATGTCAGAGGAAGTGTTCACAAAGAAAGAACAGAGATGTCTATGAATGAGTGGGTAAGATTTTTAAGGAGGGTAAATATTAATACAATTGAAAAGTTTATTAAATATAATCGTTAAGTTAAAAAATATAAATACAAACTTATTGCCTGTCCTACTTATTGAAAAAGTATATATTGCACAAAATTGATGCCTTTGTATGAAAATTTATTCTGCAGACTATCTCACACATTTATGTTGGTTCCAAATATTCACTGGATCATTATTGAAGATGCTGCTGAAAAGAGCAATCTTGTCACAAACTTGTTGAGAAGAACTAAACTACCCTTCACTCATCTTACTGCCCCAACACCCCATGATTGGAAACCAAAGGGAAAGGTAGTGTTTTACATAAAATGTATTTATAAAAGCACAGGATGTCAAGGAGGAAGGAGGACTTATAAAATAACATTTCAATTAAAAATACATAAATTCTCCATTAAAATATATCTATTGCAAGAGAGATATACATTTAAATTTATTTAAAAAATAACTTTTTGGTTTTCCATTTCTTTCAAAAGTTAATTAAAAATGGAGACAACTGCTGTGGCTTCAAAGGATTGTGTTCATATAAATTTTTGATTGGTCAAAGTTGTGTAATAACAACTACATTTCCAGGATCCAAAATGGACAAAGCCAAGAGGTGTTGTGCAGAGGAATACAGCGTTGAAGTGGATACGTGATAATTTAGATGTCAACAGAGATAATGGTGTTGTGTATTTTGCTGATGATGACAATTCATACTCATTAGAACTATTTGAAGAGGTAACTATTGCATTAGGTGGATGAGAGTAATATGATTGATGTTAATTATAACAACTTATTCTTAGGATATAGTTAATACATTAAAAATTTATGATTTGTAATACTAATAGCTCATTATATATTGAGTTAACTTTAGTAAGTAGCAAGTGACATTAAGTTCACTTAGAACAAACAATTTATCTTTCCATCATCAGTGTCTATGTCATATGCAACTATTACTTAACTCAAGTGATAGGTGAATTAATATTTCGGCAATATACAGGTTTTAACCAAATTTGTGAAGATAATTATCAGATCCATATGCATAGAATATTAATTTACTATTGTTTGCAGATGCGGTTTACTCATAATGTGAGTGTGTGGCCTGTCGGGCTAGCTGGTGGACTGATGGTAGAGCGGCCAATTGTTAATTCTACAACAGGTCGTGTTACAGCATGGAATAGCTATTACAAGCCAGAAAGGCCATTTCCAATTGACATGGCAGGATTTGCTATCAATCTGAAACTCTTGCTTAGCAAAAACATAGTTGAATTTTCTTTTAACGTTGCAAATGGTTATCAGGAAACAGAGTTGTTAAAGCAGTTAATACCATCGTGGAATGAATTAGAGCCAAAAGCTCAGTCATGTACAAAAGTAAGTTCATACAATATATATTTTTTCAATTTTGAACATGGATGGATTGGTAAATCTGGCTAACATATAGAAAATAGAAGGAATTTTGTTAAGAAGCATGCATATAATTGAAATGCTGGTGACTCACATTCAGTAACCGTGTTCCGAAGAAATGTGAGATATAATTTGTGGTAGTAATAGTAGTATAGTATTTAGTCCTCAGACTGGTCTGATGTAACTGTCCATGCTAACCTATTTTGCTCAAGCCTTTTCATTTCCTCATAACTAGCACATCCCCATCCTTGGCCTCTTCTGTTCTTACCCCACACACTTCCCTGTAATGCTAATTTTACAAGACCCTCGTGTCTTAAAACGTGGCCTATTAATCTGTCCCTTGTATTGGTTAACATCCTCCATATTGTTCGCTCTTCTCCTATTCTGTTTAGAACATTAGTGACTCTATCCACCCATCTGATTTTCAGCATTTCCCAATAGCACCACATTTTAAAGGCAACTCCTATTGACCATGTTTTGCACCTATATAACACCATGCTCCATATGTACATTTTTAGCAACTTTAGGTATCTACATATTGAGAAAAAAAATAGGATCCACTTTTGTGTTGTTACACAGTTACAGACCTTGAAAAATATTCTTTGTGACAAGTTACATCATGATTCATCCACACAGTTGCAGTACATGAGCAGTTTAATATGTTTATGTCTTTACTCTATGCCACAAAAGTTGTGTATTAAGTGACCAGTGTGGTAACAATTGGTTTGTTGTGAAAAAAATTTTTGTTAATGCAAAAAAGACTTGTGAGGGTTGTTCGATAAGTCTGGCAAATTTTTTAATTTTTATGAAAGAAGGGAAAATTTTTTCTCTTTCATGCATTCATCAGTAAACATGAACCTTCTATGATATTCCTACAAGTTTTAAACATATGACAGTCGCAGTTTATTTTTGGTGGACTCTACATCAGTAATGAAAACCATTTAATTCCAGTATTGAGTTTAAATGAGGTCATGGAAACAGAATATGAAACTTGCTCCGGGTGCCCAATTGAGGTCACCTCTTAGGAAAAATTGAAAAAGTTCACAATATCGTAATGGAAGATCACAGGCTAAAAGTGCACAAGGTAGCTGATGCTGTAGGCTTCTCAAATGATTGAAAGCATTTAATTCTTCATGAAAAACTGGCCATGAAAAAGCTGTGTGTGCAATGAGTACTGCAACTGTTGACACTGGACCAAAAGCAGACATGGAAAAACATTTCAACACAGATTCTAGCAATGTTTAGACAACTTGAAAGACTTTTCGTACAGACTCATAACCAATGATGAAACTTGGATTCATCTCTACAGTTACAAACAAACTATCAAATCAATGGAAAAAATCTGTAGTAAGTGCAAATTAAAAGGTGATGGTCACTGTTTTTTGGGATTATAGGGGTATAATATTCATAGATTTCTTGGAACAGGGCACATCCATAAATGGGCTTGATTATGCTGCTCTGTTGGTTTGTTTTTAAAGGGTGCTGACTGAGATTGGCACACAGGGCAATGAGCCAGCACACACAGCATCAGTCTCAAGATGTAAAAGTGTACCTAACACCAAGTGGCTTATTTCTTAAGTTGAAAATTCGGTTCGGTGGAAGAATTTTTATCAAATGAAGATATGATCAAGGCTGTGATGGAGTACTTTGCAGAGTTTGGCAAAACTATTTTTGTGACAATTTGAAAGTCATTGGACCAAGTGCATAGTCAAGGAAGGAGACTATATTGAGAAATAAAGTATGTTTCTAAAAAAATTCTATTTTTTACATTTTTACCAAACTTATCAAACAGCCCTCATATTTTAGCACACGTATCATGTTGTGGATACACTCATTTTGAATAATTTCTTCTAGGTATACGTTTGGCATACAAGAACTGAGGCTCCAAAGTTGCCAAATGAAGCAAAGCTGCATAGGTTGGGTAAAAGATCTGATGAAGGAATAGAAATCTAAAAAGATTTCCTTGTTTAAAAATGATTGTATGAAAATTAATTGAAGCTGGTTCAGTGGCAGTGTACATTGAAACCACTATAAATTGGACAGTTTTTGTGAACCAACTATTTTTATGAAGTACGTACAAGGGTTGTTCAATAAGTAATGTCTCCTATTTTTATTCTCTTATTTCTCAAGACAATTAAATGCAATTTACACAGTATAAACTCACAACATTAATAATTAAATTTTCACTTTTAAATATATTTTGTCCTTTTTCTTGCTCCCCCCCCCCAAAAAAAACAAGATGTATTCCATTGCTGTAAAAAGCTTGGTCTTGCCTCTTTGATTCAGGTTCAATGAAATGAACCCAGGTGTCCAGTTTCCTAAACACACCTCTCCCCCCAAATTGAAGCACTGCAAGACTTCAAAGATACTGCTTTTGTTGTCTCTTTATTCTGGCCAGTTAACATTCTTGGTACCCACTGCACAAACTTTGGAGTATCCCAGTTGATGAATAATTGTAATCACAATACCTTTACTGATAGACAGTGAGTCACGATAGATTACTTGTTACACTGTAGTCATATCAAATGAGCTCATTGACTTGCTGAATGGAGGTGCTGCTGTGGTTTTCATCAGCTCTATTGCCCTTCGGCTTAGTGACAATGATGAATTCATTGCTGACATACACATTTTTAACCTTTCATAAATGCAAATGGGCATTTCACCTCCTGCATTTAAGAATTCAATCATGTCCAATTCAAAACTTTGACATAACTAACTTACTTAAAGAGAAAAAAGTAAGCATTACTTATTAAACCATCCTCATAAAACACAGTTTAATAATTTAGAACTTCTTGTATGGAAATAAGAAATAAGCAAGAAAAATGAGCTTTATATGAAACTATAGATTGTGTATGCAAGATTAATTGTATATTCAATTTATTAGTATAAGTTCTATAATGTGTTACTTTTTGATGAATACTCAGTTTACTGCCTCAGACTAATGAATAGTATACTTATTTTTATATAATTGATACTTAAGTTATATGTATGATGTTAAAGTGTAAACATTTCAAATTGGGAAACTGAAAGTTAACCAATTAGTATTTCAACAAACAAAAAGACTATATTGGTTGTGTTTTGTGATGAAGTGATATTCTGTGAATTTTTATATTTTTGTACATCTATATAAATTAATGCTGTTAGAAATGTTGTGTGTAATAAAGAATTTATATATATATTGTACATGGGCAGTTTTGTGTTAACCTAATGACAAATATATATGGATGCAACAGTCTGAATCATTAATGTAATTGATAAAGGCAGGAAAGATCTGGCTTACCCAAGATTAAATCTCTGCATAACCATTATGGAGTCCACAGCCAGCGATTGATCATCTCTTGATGGAGGTGATCTTTTCCAAAAATTTTGAAACACCTCATCTTTTCTAACATAGTTTCTTATTATCAAATTATATGAATAATTTAAGGGCAAGTGTCAGAAATTGGAATGTCATTAAACTACTAAATAATAATTCTTTAGTAACTAGTGATTTTTTAATTCAACAAATATTACACCATCTTATTTTGTTGGGCAACAGGTAGCTCCCCTTTAATAATATAGGAAGGGAATTGAAAAGAGGGGATGTGGAAGGAAGTCAAAGGTTGACTTGGGCTTTTGGGTACTAATCTCATGCCTTCTGAATCACAGGATACAAGTTCGCTGTGGGATCGCAGCATTCCCTTCCCTGTGTTTCCACTAGTTTTCAGAGATGGTCAGCCAACTGATCCAATGGGATGTCTTACTGTATCTTCAACCCCTGTATATACACCTCCCAAAAGAGATGAAGTTGCTTCGGTTTGAGAACCTGGAAATTAGAGAATGAGGCATACCTGCAAGAGAAAGCTCCCATGGGTATCTTGGACTATATAATGCCATCAGTTCCATTCTCCTATTATCTATCTAGGAGTTAAAACTTAGATGTATCATTTAAATGGAAATTATTTCACATAATGCCCTTGTGATCACATGTCTGCAGGAATACCTCCACTTGAAATAAAATGTTTGTAATATACAGGAAGACTGCAAAAATGGAATAATTATGAAATTGATCTCATTTGTAATGGTAGACTACAAAACAAAATTTTAGCATGAAAAATTATGGGTATCATTTAGTAAAAAGACATGAAACCTATTATAATTAATTTATTATATCTACAAAACATTCTCTGAAAATGTTTACTATTATTACAACAAAATGACAATTCATACAGCATATGGTTGATCATTATTTTCATCAATGTGGTACTTAATATGACTGTCACGGTGTGTGAAATCCTTTTTATCTTCTTGCCATCCTCTTTTGGGAGCCTTGTCATAGTCAAAAGCTTCTTTATTCTTTCCGTATAATTGGCTTGTCCTTTCAATTTCATCTCTGAAAAGAAATAACTGTTTCAACACGTTTTCATGTTCTTTTTATAAATATAGGTACATGAATTTAATGTATAGTTGTATTTTCTAGTGTATACTGAGTTTAAGAAGTTTTGTTCTTAAAGTGTTTGGATTTATATTTTAGTTCTCTTTCCTCAGCCCATGCATGAAAAAGTTTCCATGAATTTTATCCATTCTTTGCCCCTAATACTTCCTCTTGTCTAAACATATTATTAGTGTGTCACTTAACATGAAAACCACTGAATCTTCATCAACTGAAATAAAATGTCTGAGATACAATCTTCTTGATAATTTATTGGGGAATTTTACTGATAAACAACTAGCAGTAAGAATAAATATCAAACAATAACAACAGGGGTAAGAGGATGTTCTCCAAAATTAGTACATACTGAAGTAACTTTTTAAAAAGAAACATTAATAGAGTACAAAATCTGTTTTTACCTGTACTTGCTTGAAACAACTTTTCTTCCTGTCACAGGATCTGTAATGTCTCCTAAAGGGTAAACAACATGTTTCACTTTGTGGGTTATTAAGGTAGTCATTTTTTCTGCAAGTTTTTCTATAAGTACTATATCTCCTGTTTTACTTTTCTGCTCTGGGTCAAATGCATAAACAACTTCAAATTTACTAAAATACTGAAAAATAATAACAAACCAAATTAATACAAATTTGAGGACAAAGCAAAAATACAATAAATAGGGATAAGTGCAAGTTTTAATTTAAATATCATGATCTAAAAATAAAGATAGTAAATTCAACACACTATTTGCTTCATAACTTGTTCAGTCTGTAAATTATACACAAATGAATAGATTTATTTTTTATGTACACCTACATGGATAGTAAGAAGACATGTATGCAACTGTATTTGAATATGAATAACTTTGAACATTTTTTCAATACAATTAAATGTATACTATTATATAAAACATTCCTATTAACAGCAACTTTATTTTTAAACAATTAGTTTAATATAACAATATTTCGGTATCTTCTTCAGTTTGTGCTTCTACGGAGAATTTTGATTTTAGAATGATTCAAGTTTTTTTAAAAATCAAACAATATCAACATGGCAATAAATATCTGAGATAGAACCTTATTTTTAATCATTCCTAAGTGTTATGACTATCAACAGAGTAAAAAGAAACATTAACTTGAACAAAAAGACAAGAGGGTATTATGCAGGTTAATAAGAAGGATGAGAAAAGGTAGCAGTATGTTTCAGTTTCTGAAAGTGTAACAATGATAATAGTGTCACCAGAACAATGGTGGCACATAGCTCTATAATTATTAGCATTAAAATGTAGTACAGAATGATCATAGAATCGGAACCATATGGAGTTGGTTGAAATGTCTACTTAGTTTAAGGTTTAAATCTCTTGTTCAAATTCTTAGTTAACTAATTTAATGCATAAAAGTTGATGTATTCAAGTCATACTTGCACTACTTTCAATTTACTGCATTCAACATAGACTTGACGGTTTGTTTAAAAAATCATTTAGAAATAAAAATTTCCCGTCGTGGAGACAAGCTAATATATTTATCACTTTATTGAAGTAGAACTTACCATTAATAAGTTAGGATCTAATTCCATTTTTATTATTTTAAATTTTGAAGTATTTTGTTTAATGCATGGCAAGCACTGCCCTAATAACAAGGTGGATCTAGATACAAGGTTCATATTTCTTATAAATGGTTAATTACATACATAAATACATAGAAGTCATACTCTACACTTTTATGCTTGAAATCCCAAAAATTTAAGTCGAGCAATAACAAAAGCAAAATTTTCAATCAACTGTAGCCAACTATGAAATGACAAAACTAACAAGTATGATTTATGAAAACCTTCATTCAATAAATAAGTTAAATTAATTGGCTAAATATATTAATAATAAATTTGATTATCAATAGTTTATGGCTGTTCTTTGTACTCTAACGAATTTATTTCTGAATAATGAGTTATGATCATTCTTGCTGAGGTTATTGTTTTTATCACTAGATCATTTTAAGCTAAGTGAATAAAATCAAATTTTTAAACGAATTAATTTCTATAGAATAAATTAATATGCAGATAAACTAAGGTGGAATGAATCATATAACAGCTTTTAAAGTGCAGCTTTGAGATAATGACTAAAAACGCCATATAGAACATATTGTACAATTATGTTTCATTTTAATTAAATGTAGGAGGGGATTATAATTTTTTATTTATAATTATGATTTTACTTTTAAAGGTTCATTAAAATTCCCATTTCTTGTTCTTTCTACAATATTTTTCAAGTGGCTGTCTTAATATACATACACATATGTATAAACAAATATTAAAACGCATTTTATACGTATTGAAATATGTGAACAAAGAAATTAATCTATCCCATTGATCATCTCAACATCCAAATCCTAGGGATATTATTCCTTCGCCAGTCATTTGGTTAAAGAATATATTGTGTTTTAAAAGTTGGCACTGACTGTGACAACAGCATTTTCTACTGTCTTTCACAATGTCTTTGCTGTTATGAAATGTGTAAATTCGATTGATATTTATATACAAGGTGCACGTTCAATTCTATTTCGTTATTAATGAAATTGATTTTCATTTATTAGAAGACCGTTAACATCAAGAAAAAATGCCTTCCTTCAAAGGTATCTAGCAAATACTTATTTGTATATATATTTCTGTTGTTATAACCTGTCAAAACGATTACAATCATCCGGAATCTTTTAATATAATAATTAAGTATGTAAGTGCACATCAAAAATTGATTTACACTGAGGTACTAGAGATATAGTAAAACTTTAACAATTCGTGAAACTAATTGAGGTATGTAACATATCCACTTACCAAACCTAATCTAAGATCTATTATTCGTGTATCACGTAACGCGGCGTAAATTCTACTTAAATAAAGTTTTAGTGTAAGCTGATAGTATGAAATTTGCTTTTTGTGCATCATAATACATTCTTAACAGATAATTAGTATTTTATTAGTAAACCAATATCTATAATACATTATTTCTGTTAGTTATATGTCACAATATGCATCTTTGTTTTTTTTTTCAAATGTCAAATTTTAAGGCATATGAATTATGTCTGTCAACATTTGGAACTGTCATTATTATTTTGAACTGCTGTATTCTGTAATTATGATGCGCAGTGTGTTTACCATTAGAATCACTGGTCACTTTTGTGCTATTTATGTGTCATGGTTAGCACTCAACTTTTTTCCATCAGAATTCATATATAGCACCACCTTTCTCCTTATTTATTAACGAGGCACAAGTAGCCTTTGATATAATCAACTGTACATCCTATTCCCACTCACATAGGTTAGATCGATAGGTAGGTTGGATAGCTACGTCAAATAGATTGTATTTGCTATATTAAAATTACATCTGTCGAATGAGACAAGGAGGGGAAGTGGGAATAGGGAGGGGCTGGTTATATCCATATCATTATAAGGTCATCTTGTCAATACATTAATATGATTAAGCTAGGATAGGAAACAGAGATGATATTCAAGTTTAAGCTCCACAATGTTGAGAATTTTTATGAAATTATCCACTTTTTCCCAGTTTTTAGGTCTTTTCTCAGGTGTTAACGTGCCAGTAGTTTTCAAAGTTCTGACGTAAATGGCTGTTATATTGCAACCTCTCTATCAAGTAAATGTTACAACAAAGGAAGGAAAATCATAAATGTCAAATATAAATATTAAGGAAAGAAGAAACTAGGAAAAAAAGGAGAAATGATAAACACAACATTATCTTAATTATTTGCAATGTAAGATGTGTTGGAAGAAGATTCCCTAGAATTTGTTCTTAGAATAACAGTTATTGATTTATTGTACAGCAATGGTTGAAATGATAGGAACCATGTTTGATACTCTTGATACCTGTATTTATTTTATTTTGCTGTTTTGAAGTAGTTTGGCAATCTATTCAGGAAAATATAATTTCATTAAAGAATAATATCTAAACTGAAGATAGGGAATATTGAATTACGTATTATGTAGCACATTGAGTTCATTGAAATATATATGTGTGATAATTGGATCATAAGTATAGATCGACATCTGGAAAGAATATAGCAATGTGCTTTAAAGCATATGTTCAGAAAGTCAAATGTTAAGCAAAGAGGGAAAGAATGCAGAAGGAGAGAATCAAAATATTTGGCACACAGCCAAGACTCAAAACTCAAAATGTGTGTGTCTTTCTATGTATGTATATGTGTGCTATCTGTGCCAGCAATCTGTGAACCTCAGGTAAATCACGTACTTTCTATATCTCTGTCCTTTCCCTATTAATTGTTTTAATATATATATAATTGATGAGGACTGAAAAAGGAGAGAAAATGTTTATTGTGACACATTGTTGTCATGTCACAGTGTTTCCTTTTTGATAAATAGAGTTAGTGGTTTAGTTAGGTGTCAATTGTTCTGTCTAATGCTTGGCTGCTGGAGATGGAATCCAACATTGTGTAGTTGATCTGCATAAAGTGTGGTACTTTGTCATTAAGTAGACAGCTTGTCTCTCCAAAAATTAGAAATGTTTGTTTTCTTGTCTGACATGGTATCTAAAATGTTTGTTTACTTACAGTCAAGGTAAAATGGGGAAAGGAGAATTATCCGGATGTTGAAGTAAACACAGATGAAGATCCTTTAGTTTTTAAGGCTCAGTTATATGCTTTGACTGGTGTACAGCCTGAAAGGCAAAAGGTGATGCTTAAGGGCACAACACTAAAGGACTCTGATTGGGGAAACATCAAGCTGAAAGATGTAAGTTCTGGTTAATGTGCTATTTTTTATGGTTTTGTTATCTTTTGATGATGGTATGTTTGTTCATCATAAGAATTGTTAATTATGCTTGAAAATCTATAAAAGCAGAAGCACTTGTTTCGAAAGTGTTTTGAGGTCTAGAATCAAATTCTATCACTTTAATGTTCTCCAATTTGTCTCACATTTTAAGATTCAGATGTGCAGTATAATTAATTTTAAAACATTGTTTTCTAAATGTGCAATAAATTCTTATCATAGTAATCATAAAAGTATTGTCACAATTTGATGAACAAAATTTGAGTTTAAATCATTATATGTTATATTGAAATAAAATGTTTAAGAAATCTTGTCAATGTTTTTTAAACAAATAGTTTATTGAATATGTGGGCTCTTTGAACTTTCAGAAATGAAATATTTATGTATTGGGAATTAACAAAATAAACCTTATTGATCCAATACAAACAAGAAATTGCCCATATGAATTTCTTTCAATCTGTGTGTCACTTTTCTTTCATCAAGCAGTCCCTTTTTTTATGAAAAAGTATGTTTATTTTCATTTACAGTTTCTGTAAATAAAAATATCTAGCTGCATTTATTTCATTTCCTATGAATAATTTTTTTATATTTGGACCTCAAAAGAAATTCAAAATATAAATCTACTGATGTCTTGTCATTTAGTATCTAATGTGAAATTTTCCTAATTCTATTTATACTTATAGCTTAAATTTGTCCTAATTTGAGTTTGAACTAGCCTGCAGTGTTTGGAATAGAAAGTCTTGCATTAATTATAGTTCTATATTGGGAATTGTATACAGAACATGAAGTTACATAACATATTATAATTCCACAAACATTTGAAACTAGCTAACACACATTTATTTACATGTTGAAAATATACTTCTCTGAAATAATGAAATAATTTCCACAAGTACAGAATCACTGTGATTATAAAATGCATCATATGGCAGGTATATATATATATATATATATATATATATATATATAATAAATTACAAATAAAAAATAAAATAGGGGCGATGCACTGTTGTTTCGTGCACCCAGGTTCGAGTCCTGGCCACATCGAATTTTTTCAGTCTTTCTTCCTTCTTCCATTCCCTTCTACGCTCGACATATGTATTCCTTGTGCATGTTTCCATGCCGTACATATGTTTCAAAGAGCGAATTTCCTGCCTTTCTCCCAAATATTTCTATCTTTCTTTCTATCCAATTATTATATATATATATATATATATATATATATATATATATATATTATATATATATATAATTAATGGGGAAAGGACAGAGAGATAGAAAGAAGATGACTTACCTGAGGTTCATAGATGGTAGACACCTTGTGAGTTTTGGAGAACTTGAATTTTCGGAGGCACCGCCCCCTTCATCAGAAGGTTAGGAAGACATTTCCAGTGATCGGCTAGCCGATCACTGGAAATGTCTTCCTAACCTTCTGATGAAGGGGGCGGTGCCTCCGAAAATTCAAGTTCTCCAAAACTCACAAGGTGTCTACCATCTATGAACCTCAGGTAAGTCATCTTCTTTCTATCTCTCTGTCCTTTCCCCATTAATTGTTTTAAACATGACAATGTCATTTCCTATCTCATATATATATATATATATATATATATATATATATATATATATATATATATATATATATATTTTCTCCTTGACATTACTGAATGTTTCTACATATTGTGATATGAGTGTGTATTTTTATACAATCTTATTACTGAGAATTGCTATATTTGTTGAAAATGGCCATTGAAATTTTTAGGGTGTGACAGTCTTAATGATGGGTAGCAAAGAAGAAGATGTGCCTCAAGAACCTACAGTAAAACCTGTATTTGTAGAAGATATGAATGAAAGTGAATTAGCAACTGCGGTAAGCATTTAAAAATTTTTGTGTCACATGTTTCAGAAATATGAAACTCATCATCCAATATTATTATCTTCATGTCTGAGGACATTATATATAGTTTTGAAAGAAAAAGTTTGAATAAAGTTTAATATGAAAATTAGTAATAAGTTATGACGAATAAATTTTTTATCTACGCAACAACTTTAATAAAAATTCAATTCCAACTAGTATTTTGCTGGACAATTTTTTACAAAACTTCAGATCCAGAGACCAAATTCCAGTGGAAGTAGTAATGTTGCCAATCAACAAAATCAAGTATAGGTGCAATACTCCTTATAGTATTTCATTTATAAAGTAAAAGGGCTACTTCATTAAAACCTTAAAAATTTGGCTGTTAACTTTTTCCAATTACAGGCACTTCAAAGATCTCGAGATCCTTTCTTCAGTGACAGTTGTAGACTGCAATTTTGAACAAAATGAATTTATCATACATTGAGTTCACTCTTTGCTCTGCATTTTCTATACTTTTCACTGTGTGGCTCTTTGAATGTGCATTCAGTATTTATGTTTGCTGCAATGGAAATTAAAGAAGTTTTACTAAATATTCCATTTTGTCACAGCTCGACCTACCTGCAGGACTCACTAACTTAGGAAACACTTGCTATATGAATGCCACAGTGCAGTGTCTTAAAACAGTACCTGAACTTCTGGAGGCATTAAGAAATTTCAAAGGTGGTAAGTTGGAATATTTATGTATATAATCTGTGTGGTAGGCCATATATATAATTAAAACAATTGTTGAAAGGGAAAAGAGAGAGGAACCTGAAATTGAAGTTCAGTGTCACCATTGAGGATAGGGTGCTAATTTAAATTTAACAGAGGCAATAGCCTCCTTTAGGAGAAGAGGAGACACATTATAAATTACCCTTTCCATAGCTTCCTTTATTCTTTTATTACATTATTGTATGTAACTATACTGACTTTCTCAAAAGTATTTCTTATTGCAGGTGTTACAATGGCTGGAGGAATGATTCCCTCACAGTCAATTACTGCGGCACTAAGAGATCTATACAGCTCAATGGATAAAGGTACATCCATTGCTCCAATTATGCTGCTCCAAGTTCTACATATGGCATTCCCCCGCTTTGCGGAGAAGAGTGAGCACGGGGGATTTACTCAGCAGGATGCAAATGAGTGTTGGACTGAGCTTGTTAGGATGTTGCAACAAAAACTTCCAGCTAAGCAAATGGATGGACAGAATTCTCAATTCAAGTAATTGAATAATAAAATATGAGCATTCTGTGCATTAAGATAGAATAGAAACACCTTCACTCTAATTGTGTTAAATGTTAGACTGAAGGAAACTTACAACTAAAAAATACTCAGGCTTGGTATTATCAGTAGCCATATCTGAATTTATATTGTTTACAATTTAATTACAATTTTTTTATATGCACTTATTTTTCCACTAACCACTGCATCCTTTAACTGTTAAATAAAGCTCAATTCTAAATTTTTGACATACCTCCAAAAACTTTAACCATTGCTCATACTCTCTGCCCCTGCTTTCTACCTTATTGCTCTGATGTCTGATATCATCTTTGGGATAATTTTCATCCAATATTTCTTGCAGTTTAGATTAAATCAAACTCGGCCATTAATGCATTTCAGTGACTATTGATGTGATTATTCAACATAAACATATGATACATACTTTGTTGAGAAACTTGCTCTTTATCTTTGAAGCATTAAGGTAATGCAAATTTGTCCTATTGCTTATTATTACTCAGCATTCCTACGTTCTTTGCAAATCTTTGTGCAAGTTATTTCTGCAGGATGTTTAAAATTTTGCAGTCATTCAGAAGAGGAATTAAAATATCCAGAACACAGCGAATCCACCAGTTGAATTGTAATGTAATAACATAACATAATAGTAGAGAATATAGATTTTCACAACGAATATGCTGAATAAATAATTCTCGGGATTCCAGTCTGGTGATGTAGTTTGTAGTCCACAACGTTTCCATGGCTGGTTGGCACAAAATTCATTCCTATTCTTCTAGGAAAGGAGGTACAACCCCTCAAAAATATGATGTGCTACGGCTTTCCAGCCTGGGAATGCAAACTGTTGATTTAGTGAAAGTCAGCATCTCTCTTTCTAGTCCTTATTAATATGTACATATATCTGTGTGGATATGTATCCATATTAATAGCTTTGTTTGATAGATATGTGCTAATATTATGATATTATTCTAGGTCATTAATAGACCAGTTTTTTGGAGGCACTTTAGATGTTGAGCTCAAGTGTACAGAAGCAGAAGATGAGCCTCCAACACACAGCAAAGAGAGCTTTCTACAACTCAGTTGTTTTATTTCTCAAGATGTTAGATACATGTTTTCAGGCCTTAGATCAGTAAGTGAAAAGTTATAAATTTATATGTATCCATTCATATGTAATCTAATATAATATTGTACATTATTCTACTTTCTAGAAAATGCAAGAGCAGCTTACAAAACTTTCACCTTCCTTGGAAAGGGATGCTATCTACACAAAGACTGTAAGTAGATATACAGTTATATTAAATAGATTAAAATTTCTTATATACTTCTCTAATTCCATATGTTTATCTGCAGTCTAAAATTAGCAGACTCCCATCTTATTTAACAGTACAGTTTGTTCGGTTCTTTTATAAGGAGAAAGAATCTATCAATGCAAAAATTTTAAAGGATGTCAAATTCCCATTGGATTTTGATGCATTTGAATTATGTACTGTGGAATTACAACAGAAATTAACACCTATGCGTTCTCAATTTAAGGTAAATGTTTAATTCATGATTAAAATACAACCATTTAAATTGTGAGAGTTGCTTTCACTTAATTTCTGTAATCATTGGTGTAACTTAATTTTTGTTTAATAGGAATATGAAGATAAAGCTGTTGAATCTCTTACAAAAGAAAAGGGAGATACAAAGGAACAAATCAAGACTAAACAAATACCTTTTTGGTTTGAAAATGGTATAAAAATGTTTTTATCTGCCTTTCCATTGAGATTATTACAGTTAATTTATAATTGCTTCTATCTATTTTGAAAGTAATTTTCTATCTAAATATTAAATAATAATTTTAGAGGTTTCTTTTAGATCTAGGCTCCAACAATTCAGGATACTATACATTACAAGCAGTGCTTACTCACAGAGGACGATCCAGCTCGAGTGGACACTATGTTGCTTGGGTTAGGCAGAAAGATAACAATTGGATTAAATGTGATGACGATACAATCATTCCTGTAACTTCTGAGGAAGTCCTCAAATTATCTGGAGGTGGTATGTACAATCCACTTAAGTTGTAAACTAATTTTTAAACTTCTTTTAAAGGGCTTCATTTTTAGTGTTACCATTGTACTGGTGTGAAATAATCAGGAATTTGAAATTTGTGCTATTGCCAAAAAATGATTAATCTATTTATAAAATGTAGAAAGTAGTCAAAATTCCATGGCCCTTTATTAAATATTGGAAATGAAATTGAATTCAAATTCCTCAAATGTTTTATATATTTAAAATTTTATTGTATAATTTATTCCATTGAATGGTATTTCAGAGTACTTGGGAATAATTGTATATATTTGAAATTGAATATTTTAATTTATTCAGTTTAATAGATTTGTGCCATTTAATGACGATGAGCTACGCAAAATTAATTACCAAATTTAGCACTGAAAAATATTTTTTTTTGAGAAAGAAAATTTCCAACTCAAGTACAATTTACAGGAGAAATATAAAGGGACTTGGATAAACAGTTCTTGGGTTTCCACCCAGGTCAAATGAAGCTTAAACCACAACATTTCAATGGCGTACTCTGCCATTGTTCTCAAGTTCTCACTTGGTGAAAACCCAAGAACTGTTTATCCAGAATATACACTGGGAAAATCATCACTCTTTGATAAAGGAACTTATTTGGCATTTGAAGTTCACATCTTTTTTGTAGCAATATATTTATAATGCATAGTATATTGTCTATATTATTAGTAACAAATGCCAAGAATTGGTCTCAATAATTTTTTCATACAACTAGTTTAATATAAGGCATGAGGTTAAGCTATAAGATGGACTTACCAAGAGAAATCCACAAGCTTTTGGCAAAACAAACTGACATGTTTATTACCATCAAGAAGGAATAGTAATTGAGCTCTACAAGATTTTCAATTCTAAAATTGGTAAAATGTGAGTTAAAAGAGGAAGCTATGTGATGAGATTATTCTAGAGTTTTCCTAAAGTAAGCCAACAAAAGTTCTCATACACAAATTTACTGTAATATGGTATTTGCAATATAAACATAACTTCCGCAGGTTTTCCCGGTGAACTAATTGTTGAAATGATTCTTGGGTTTATTTACAACGTCACCCGGCTGCAAACCCAAGAATAATTTCAACAATATAAACATAGTTCACGAGTTTATCATTAATGAGTATTGTGTGTTACAACAGGTAAAAATTCTTTTTCTGAAGACTGATTTCTTCAATGTCCTTAAAAAAATTATTACATTCCATATTGGTGCTTTCTCTTTGGTGAAACCAAAGGCTACTTGACAGCAGGTCTGGACGGGTGATCGAGTACTTCACAATAAACAATCAAATTTAAATGTATAATATTTTGTTAAAAAACAAAAAGAATACCTGTCAATTAAATTATAAAATAAGTCTTACATTTTAAATGGATAAACTTATAATCACAAGCTAATAATTTTTCATTGTGGACTGTGTTCAGCGATGGTTATGGCCAAAATGTCATTTATCAACATCCAAGTAATGTAGGCTGTTAAATTTAAACAATGGCAAACAAAAAATACAAAATTTGAATTCCTGTATTAGCATACAGTAAATATTGTGTAATTTTTTTGCATTTATTGCATTAAGGTTACATCTGATTTGGAGCAATTCACACATCAGTCTTGAGAAATAATTAATTTCTTCATTCAAAACTTTAATACTTTGCCAATCAAAATCATGACTTTTAAGATATATGCACCAGTACACATATTTCATGACAAAACTATCGGTATTATCTATTTATTAAGTCTGTTTTATTCTATAATTTAATTGAACGCTATACTTTTTATATTTTAACAAAATATTCTGTATTCAAATATATAATTGTTTTTTGAAATATTTATCTAGTTACCCAAGGAAGTCCACCAACCTGGATGAAATGTTGTAGAGATTTTAAATAAATATTACTATGATTTGTTGACAAATTGGCTAAATTTTCAATTGTTAGACCACAAATGTTGAGAAGTAATTATATTAAATTTCTAAATGTCAAGGAAGCTGTCGTGGGTTGGCTTCAGAGACTTCTCTACTGGCATCAATTACTTGATAAATTTTATGAAGGAATGTTTGTATAAACGTACTATGCCAAAAAATTATGCTTACCAGTACCATACTATGCATCAATATAAATGTCTTTTGTCGATGAGATCTTTTCCTACCTTAGTTTTTTAATTATACACAAAATCGTATATGGGTATTCATAATATTGTTGTGCTATCGTTCCTCAAATTTCTCAAAACATCTATCTTTGATTCAGTATTCATAATTTCCCTGAATCTTTCAGTTGAGAACATTATTAAATATTTATTTTTTCCTAATTTTATTGTATCAATTTTTTTTTTCAGGTGATTGGCATTGTGCATATGTTTTGCTGTATGGACCAAGAATCTTAGAACTTCCAGTTACTGAAGTTACAGTCAGTGAATCAAAGGTTGAGGCCACAACTCTTTCTCTGTGATGTATTCCAAATAAAATCAGTAAATTACATTTTCTTCAGCTTTTTGTCTGAGTTCAGAACATTTTTTCTACAGAGGAGAATGAAACAAATCGTATCTTATAGAACCTAATTTTCTTTGAGTACTAATTGTGTCAGTTGTGCCATTGTAAACTATCAGTCATGAAATATTCATGCTATGTTTTTGTCTCTGTGAAGTGATTGATTCATTTTTTTTCAGTATCATGATTTCTAAATATTGAATTGGGTTTCTACCTTTCATTTTCAGAACATTTTAAGATATTTCATTTGCAAAAAGTTTCGTTATAATCAAACATTGCTGAGAACTTTGTTTGTATTTACTGAAATAAAATTCTTGCATGTTACTGTTGTTATTTCATTTTATAATACTGTTATAATGTTAAACAGAATGTATCAAAACTTATGTAATTCTAGATGAAATGCACCTCATCTTCTGACCGAAGAAAAAAATACATGAGTGGAGAAATAATTTTTTAATGGACTGTTTTTTGTGATAAAAAAATGAGCTGGATTGATTGAAACCTATGCAAAGTTGTAACACAAAACCACTAGTGTTTAAAAAACTACTACTAATTAGTAAATAATTGTCATTTACATTTAAGAGTGGCATTATCATGTTAGCAGAGCACAAACAAAAAAATACATTACTCTAGTTTACATAAAAATTAGTATATCCTAGACAGAAATACTAAAAAAAGCTGCCATATTGTCGAAGATCTTGGTCCTAGTATTTTTAAAAACTTTCCCCGATTTATGATCCACGTTGGATGAATTGCTCTTTTATAAAGTAAATAGTAATGTAGCGATAGACAATAAAGCGGATGACGGAGGGAAAAAATCGATACGTTAACAGTATCCTTTTGAATCCAAAAATACTTGAAATATAACGTAATGGAACAAGAAGAACAAATAAAACAAATGGCATTGTAAAATCTAAACTGAAAAATGCGAATTATTATAAGCCGTTGCAAAATATGTGATAGATATTCCAATAAGTATGTCAGTCGAAATTTCATAAAGATGGAAAGTATATGATGGGGTCAAAATAATTATACGGCAAATCTACAAAAAGAAAATCTTGAAATTCTCCTAAACTTCTTTGCGTATGATCGCGTTGTTATATCTTTCATGAAGCTCGTTGACAAGTGAAGTGCAGGAAGTTACATATTAAATATTCTTACGCCAAAAAGTTATAGTTTTATCTGTGTAGACAATAGCTAATGGTACTTGGTGATCATATCTTAGGAGATTGGATGTTTAGTTTCGAAAGTCGCGTTTTGAAGTTGGGAAGATGCAGATGGACTCGTCCGTGAAGTCAATTTCCAATCAAAAAGTTTGGTTTATGTTACTGCTCCAGCTTCGGGTCCTCTGGGTAGAATATGGGAGGTACTGCTTGTTAGTTGCACAAAGTTCGATTACTGCACATATTTAAGATTTAATGTAACAGATTTTGTGCACTGCGGTAATAAACAAAGAAGATGTGGCAAATGTGACTTTCTTTACACTGGAGAATCGTTCGATGATAAATTGGAACGAACGGGACGTACCACATAGACTCGCCCTGTACTAAGGTCGTTATCTTGTCAAAATGGGTAATTGTTTTAGTCGACCTCGAACTCCGACAAAGAAAGATGGGGTTGGAATGCCGGCTCCCGAACAGACCCCTATAGTAACTACAAATACCGCCGTGCCAATTTCAACCCATGAGCAACATAGAGAGGTTAGGAATGGACCTATGCCTCCAATACCAGACGAAACGTCAACTAGTACGAATGCAAAAATTTTTGTAGCTTTGTACGATTACGATGCTAGGACTGATGAAGATTTGAGTTTTCGAAAAGGGGAACATTTAGAAATTTTGAACGATACTCAAGGTGACTGGTGGCTTGCTCGAAGTAAGGCAACAAAACAGGAGGGTTACATCCCATCAAATTATGTTGCTAAACTCAAGTCCATTGAAGCAGAAGCGTAAGTAGTGAATAAATATTTTTCCTTATATTCATTTTGTTACAGCATTATCAGTTTAATAGTTTTAGAATTAACAATTTGTAAGTTAAATATTGACAAGTATAGCAATTCTGGAAATCTTCAAATGATGAATTAATTGTTAATGTTTTAATATCACCAAGTTATTCATATACATGTTAATTGTAATTTGAAATGCTGGTTTGCAGAATTATTCAAATCGGCAGTACAATTATAGGGAACTGGTGGAGAGTTATCCCCATCCTCTGATTGGTGCTGTGAAAGGGAAAACTGCTACTTGATTACAAAATTTTAATTAATGGATTTTAAAAATCTTTATTAAAGGAAGGGAAAACTTTCACTACATTACAAAAGTGTCAATGATCAAGGCTGTAAATTAATTACAAAGTCGGGAGGGGCTTAATCATGACATATTAATTTTGGGGGATAACTTTCCTCTTTATCCCAATTATAATAATGAGGTACATTATTCTTTAAAGTTTGTTTTTAGTGATAAACTTTGCCCCCTTGTTATTTCTCATGCTTTTGGGATTTATTCTTGGTGATATTGGAATGTTAATTGAATTGGGTAAAGAAATTAGTCACCAATAATAAAATTTTGTTTATGTGAAGATCAACTATAATACTTTTGACTATTGAAGTTAATTTTAACTCTTAAATTTTTCATCCTATATTAGGCTGTTTTTGAATTGAGATAATAATTATTAGGTCTAAACAAACAGATAATATTGGTGAATGGTTATGCCAAGTCCTTATATCTCATGGGAAAGTGTTTTCCAATGTGTGTTTTCCAAAGTGGAAATATTGAATGATAAATAGAATTGATGAGTAATGTCAGTATAATTTAGTTCATTTTTATATTTTAAAGAATTGCATAAGACTGCAGCAGAGTATTTTTTTGTGTCAGTAAGCCAGTCTCATTTATTTGTGAAAATTTCATAAATTGCCAGGCAGGATGACATATTTGAGAATAGTGTAGTTACTGAGCAAGTTTTCGTGAGATCAAGTAACATATGTACCCTCTGAAACAGAGACTGTGCTTGTATCATATTCTACTTTCTACTTCACACTCCCATTTTCAGCGCTCACGCTTTTATTTTTTATTGCGGCTATAAAATTGTTCGGAAATACCCCGTAAATATACACTTAATAGTGTTATTTATTATTGCACTACCTGTTGAAAGACACACTTAGCTTTTCACATGTATCTTATTGGAGGAGGTCAATATTATTAATGACGTGTGAAATGGACTTGGTTTCGGAACGTGCCAGGATGGATTTTTACCGCGACGTTTCGACGACAAAAATCTCCGTCGACACATTTATGTATCTCTGATTTTAATAATAGCTTTGATATGTTAAATGTAAAAAAATCCAAATGCAAAGACGCGATTCTGTCCTTCCATGTTTACTTTCTGTAATAATCCAATCAAATACTTTTTGGAAAATTTTAACTACAAATTAGCTTCATAATTACTTTGATTACATAAAATTAGTAATCTCCTTTTTTGATGCACATATACAATCGATTGTCTTTATTTTCTTCTATTTTTATTACTTCATAGTCCGAAATTCGCATTTCAATTGCATTTCTAGTCTTTATCAGTTTCCACAATCAATAGTTTTCCTTCACTGAAGCAGATACCCGGACGGAACATACAAATGTCAGGTTCCCACTCGATATTTTGTAAGTGTTGTGATATACGTTTTAAACGTTCAAAATTATAGTGAGTTAATTTGAAGTAATATTTTTTTAAGAGGAATGCGAACGAATTTTTTTATATTGTATTATATTTTTTTGATAACAGGCTACAACTTCCCTTTAATAGCATAGGGAGGGAATGGAAAAGGGGGAATGTGGAAGTTAGAGCAAGGTCGCCAAGTGTTGACTAGGGCATCTGGGCTGTAGTTTAAGGATCCTACCCGGTGCTTTCCTAAAGAGATGCAGGGAAAACCTGCATCAGGTAGGTCGGGTTAAATGGTACAAATCGCACGCCCTTCCGAATGACGGGAGACGAGTTTGCTGTAGGGTCAGCAGTCTCTACCATTTTTAGGAAGCAGATGGTAGACTAATCAGATGGGATGAGCGGACAACTTTTACGTATGTCAGAACATTGTCCAAAACTAGACAATTTTGTTGATAATTACTGCGTCGTTCGTCTGAAGGCTGATTTATGATGACCATTTCTCAATTTGCTAGACGAGTTTGTATTACGCCTATATTTTATTATGCTGTAATAAGATTGCGAGTTTTACTAAAAGCTGAAGAAGTAGATAATTTGTACGGCTTGTACAGGACTCTTCCGCCAACCACTTACCAAGGATATGAACTACTTTGAGACTTTTCGAAGGTTCATAAAACTCCTTATGGCATTGCACGGTAGGTTGAACCAAAATTGATGGTATTTTGTTTATTTTTCCCCACTTCTCCCTCAATGGATAACGTGTATCCGGCACACGTAAATTTTGCATGGACTATTTGCGTCATTACTATTCAATAACTATATAAGCCGCGAAAATAATGCTTTTGTTCCCATAGCTGTGGAATCTCGCACAATTATAAGTATCCTCCAGTCAGATAAGTGATATAAGTGAGGTTTCAAAAAATTGTTTGACAAGGAAACTAAATTGGAATTGCAAGTTATCAGTTGCTTGTGTAAGAAATATCAATGAAGGCACTGCGAGATAAGATACGAGTAACACTAGGAATGTTTTACCAACCATTTTAGGAAGAAATATGTTGGAGGTATTTGCGCGTGTTAATATCGCACTACAGTGGCAATTTTCGAAGAATTGGTGATTAATAGCGTGACACACTACGGGCTGTTCCCCTCATCCGGTCTCGGACGGAAAAAAATCTTTGCCTGTACCAACTATTTCCCGACGAATACGGGATGTTTAACCTCTACCGCCTTTCGCATACCCCCATACTATTAAAAGGGTGAGGCCTTCACTAGATTGCTCCTCATGTAGCTTGTCGCACCCAGGACTGACGGACGCAAGAAAGGGAACAAAATATTCAGTGTCACATAAACAGAGTTCGTTCTTGAATAGCTCTGCAGTGGCATGAAGCTGAAGTTTTAATTTTTAACGTTTGAAGTAACTTGTACTTAATACTGAAGATATTGGTTTATTTGCAATTTAGAGAAGGATTACCGATAACACGTCAATTTCAGGATAACATTAATCGAGAGAAAAACGTATGTTGACGCACATAATTAGGAATGCGGCCTGCTTGACTGCATAATATTAAACTTCAAAATGTGAAACTGCAAAAGAGTGTTGATAAAATGAACAGCCAGTAGAGCATATGAAAATTTTACGTAATATCAGTATGTCTTCGGATCATAGACGATACAAGAAACGAATCATAGGTTGTGGATTTTTTAGTTACTGGTTACGAATGGTTTATTTCGTCATAGAACAAGTGGAATCTTAATATTGAATCGATTGGGACTGTGTAAATTTTCCGTTTCTAATTTGACAGTTGATAAATAAATCGCTAGAGAAATTCCAGTGGTGGTGCATTCCTTTCCAAGTATAACTTTATTTCCGGTCGGGCGTCGCCGCTGTCTGGAACAAGCTCTCCACACTTGCCTCTCGTATCTTATCTCCCATATGAGGAAAGGATTGCTGTACTTGTTTTCATAAACGTCAAGTATGCTTATTCCAATGTTTTTTTTATTCTATTTGTACAGATTGCATATAACTTGCATTGTATAATATGAAATAAAAGTACTTGAATTCAACTAGTGAAACTTGCAAAGAAACTACGACATAATTTTTTATTCGCATTAATCCTTTATTGTATTATTCTGCCCAATAAGTTTATGTCGAAAGACATTGAACATTTTTGGTACTTTAAATAGCCTACCAGAAATGTAAACTTTTCCTCCTCTTTATTAATCGTGTTTTTTTAAGAGGGAAGGCAGTGATGGTTGTGGTTATTATGACTTTATTAAACCAGTCATATGCATTCCACTAGTCTGCAGAAACGTGTATCAAATTTTAAATACAAGATTAACATAATATTTCAATTCAAATATAATTGAATTTTCAGGAGTCGTCGGTTCCAGTTACATTGGGGCGGGGTGTAATACGTTCCTGTTATTGGATTACGGATTAGTATTTTTGTAGGCTTTCGACGTTGTAGGGCGGGTCTCTTTGCTGACAGAAGCCATCAAGTGGAGAAGGGGTTGAGATGCGCTATTCATTTCACTTTGTCACCACAAATGTGTGTGGATTGAGCGCTCGCGCTACACTATTAACTAAATTGAATTTATTTTCTTTTTTGCTTGTCCAATTAATTACATTTTATTATATATATAATTATATATATATAAATACATTTAACTTCAGTTTTTAGTGTTTAACAATGTAAAGTCACCCGCATTCCGAGAAATACTTTTTTACTTATAATATTTTTAAAAGTTTTTAAATTTGTTTTTCTGTTCTAAAAGGGAGGGATTACTACTTGTTTCTGTTCTGTTTAGTTAGCTGGTAGTGATAGTTGAGTTACACTACAATAACATCTTTTCACCTTAACCATGAAGTGTCTTGAAGATTTCAAAGTTTTCCCTGTAATTAACTTCTTTTTTTGTTAAACTTCTTAATGAGAAACCTGTTACAAATTCGCGAATGTCTTCTCCGTCGCACTGAATTTAGACCCAAAACTACATTCAACTCAGAATTTCGTTCTGTGTTCGCCAGTCATGTTGAATAACGTTGTTCTTCATTGTAGTTCTTGATTCGCATATGTTTGACATCTAATATAAATGCTATTAGTGTGGCAAGTAGGTTTCATCTGTACTGATCATACTGTAGCTCAGCAGGTTCCTTTATTCCATTTACGACAGTAGCTCACTAAAACCAGACACTTCAAATAATACGTTTGCTTTCAACTGTAGTTTGGGAACTAATCCTAGGCGTGGACCGTGCGACATGCACGTATGGATACAAAATCATCTATGCTTGATCAGTTCTCAGCTTAACTAATTTCGACATGCAAAAGCTTTTTTTAAAAAAGTATTGAAAGTTCCCTACTTTCTTTACATAGTGCATTGAATTTCCAGAGACTTGAGCGGGAGAGATACTTTATCTTTTTTTCTCCAGATCACTTTTCCGACTAACATTTGACATGTTATCTCTTCTTCCGCTAATTTATCACAAGCCATTACTTGTTTATATTCATGCAGTCACAGCGTAGAGCAAGTACAATTTAGACAGTCACACCATTATTGGACCAAATAAATGATGTTACTGTTTCTACGTCAATATGCCAACAAATTTAGTTCGGATTGTTTTTTTTTTGGTTTCATGTTCGGTGTATCTTGCTCTTTGTTCACTTTATATGTTTTAAAACGGAATTTCGTTGTAAGTCAATATTGACAAATTTCTGAGAACCCGAGAACTGTATTCTCATAATCTGTAGAGGTTATTTTATGTTGAGATAAAGAAGAGTGTGCGAGATAAACGTCTGTCCGTTGGCCCGTGCCGAGAAAGAAACTTCTGGATCGTGATATTGAACTCCGCGGCAGACAGACATCCGGAAATTCCTTACTTAGGCGCTATAAATAGGGATTCAGATATCAATAGCACCCAGCTTGACCCCTTAATGTCAGTTTATGCCCTGTTTCCAGATGGAACTTCCGTTCTCATAGGGTTCTGTTGATTAACATTTGGCAGATGCGCGGAACGATTCGCAATTTCATGCAGAAATAACAGTTTGTTGGCCTATACTGATTATACCAACCGTCGAGATGTTTTTAAATGTGTATCTTCCATTGCTTACAGCTTTACCTTTTTTTTCATATTGGACTAACTAATTGCCAACCTCTTGGTCACCTATGATCCCGAAGTTTTTTTTTGTGAAAGCCTTTCTTGCCTGTGGTACACTTTGTCTACTATTCCTCTACCATCCCCAGTTATTATGCTTCCCAATGTAACTCGCTTTGTTATTATACTATTTCCCTTACTACGGTCCGTTACTTTGGTTTTCCCTCTATTAAGCCTCTTGCTTCAGGACCACGTTCATGCCATTTATTGTTTTCCAAGCCTCCTTATGTCTTCCCTAATACCACTATCATCTGCAAACCTTGGGGTTTTTATTTCTTCTGTCAACAATCATTGTATAAAGTGAAAATGTGTAGATATTTTTCCTGTTTACGAATGCGACTAGTCGAAGGATCGTCTGTGATGTTCGTATAGAACGCTTTCTCTATCCGTGTCTATTTTGGACGCACCATGCAACTCGACAGTTTCCGGTATTGGATCGAACCACTTAGGGATATTTAACGATACAGAAGTGTGTCGCCCGTAGAAGGCTGTTGTAATTATATCACTATTTTTAATAGCGTTGTCAATTTGCCATGGTGATTTCGACGACCGTGACCTTCGGATTCTCCAATTTTAAAAAAAGTGTTTGACCTAAATTCAAGCAAAGCGTGTTCGCGCCTACGAGAATGGGTCAATTGGTTATTTCAATGTCTTTGCGTTTAAGGACAACAGAAATTCCCCGTAATACGTGATGGTTATCTGACCAGCAAATCGAGAAAGAAACGCTGAATATATTGAAATTGATCAAACCGAAAATGGAGATATTGCCGTTTCGAATGTCGTCCTCACAGTTATCCTGTCCGTAAGTCGCCGGGTCCGTTAGTCTAGTGGTTAGCGTATCAGTTTCGCAACTCAAGGTCCCACGTATACGCAAAAGTCGAGATTTTGTTCACCTTTCAATAACTTACTTGTAATTAGGTAAACACAAAGTTGTAGCTTCTCGTCATGTATTGAAATGGCCTAATTTCTTAATTTTTTCCCCGTGTCATACGTTTGTTCATAATATTTTTTGTTCTTCCTTACTTCAACTCTGATTTTTGCGACTTCCCGATACTATCTATATAAATAAAATAATACTAGAGTTCATACGTTGCTTCAGAATAGTGATTTTAGTATGTATACACCGGGGCTCATCGTTCAAAGCAATTGTCACAATAATGAACTTAATTGACATGATCTCTTGTCTGAAATAGAAGCTCGGCGTTACCATCCAGGAAAATATAACATTTTTGAGGCATCGGCCTCTTTCCTAGGAAAAAAGGAGACACGTTCCTCATGCTGGACGGCTGCGTACTAGTCTTCACTTTACTCCTGAGGAAGAAAATTCCTAATTGGCGACAATTTAATTCCGGATAAGCTACAACCTTGATCTATTTCCTTTCCATATACATATATATGAATTGACAGGAAAGAGAGGCTGAAAGCTGGTGACTTACCTGAAGTATACAGACGGCAGGCACCATATAGGGTTTCGGATTGTTGAATTTTTGGAGGCACCAACCCCTTCATCAGAAGATTGGGAAAACATTCCGAGTGATGGCCAGTTGGTCAGGTTAATTAAAGGGAGTAATCGCTTTAATTAACCTGACGATGTCAATTTCTGACTTTTGTATATATACATATATAGGGTCAATGTTGAGATGGTATTAAACAAACTGTGTATTAGGTAAATAGCCTTTCATATAAAAATAGAATTTAGTTAATACCTCACACACGGCTTGTTTTATATAATAAATAATATAGTTCCTGATAATCTGTAATTATTTCTATGGGTAGTACAGAACTTGTGGTTGTGTTCCAAACGAGACAGGTTTCCTCGCTGTACGGAAGCTTTTTATCGCCTTGAGCTTCCTCCAAAATGGAATATCCTCCTGTTATGTTTGGATAATTTCCATGCCCCATGCCGTTTCAGGAACTTGGGTCTTATCTAATCTAATTTAACGCGATTTTTTATTTGCTAATTTACGCCACACTTTCACTTGAAACTGCTTTACGTGTTGCTTTATTCAGTTATGCGCCGTCACAAACTCTTACCTTGTATATTATTGAATGCTATTACCACGGCCGAAAGAAAAAGGAACAAATACAAAATATTTTTCTCTTGTGGTGACCCATCTACTTCTCTAGCCTTACAATACACTTTTTCGAGTAGTCTACCCATAATATTCCTCTTTTATCAACTTGTTACGTTAGATTACTTCAATGATATAATCGTTTTATGTTTAACTACCTGATTTCCCGTGTATCTCGCCTATTTATTTATCCCAATCTTATTTTGGACCTGAAAAGAAATTAGATATTAATCTGTTGTTCATTTCGAATATTTTGCTTGTATAAGAAGTGGGGTGTTAATGTTGTTTGTATTGTATCACATGCAAATCCACTGTACGAGTTCCGAAGGCAAATTTTCCTTCATTTCCATTGTGATATTCACCGTACAGTTTGGTTGGTTGCTCTTGTAATTCTGCTGCTCGGTCTAGGACCTGTTACTTCCTTTACATTGACCTTCGTTTACGTCATGCGGCGGCCACTTCGTGCCGTCTGCTCACGCTCAATTCAGCAGAATTCTTCAGTTTCCCTTTCCCTATAATCAAATCTTTTTTGTAATTCTCAGCTAGGATTGGCTTTCTAACCATTCAGTGGCAAGAGCTATTAGAAACTCATTATTTGTCGATTTTAAGCGATTTTGAAATTCATATAAGGTTATACGAAAAGTACAATTATAACAGTATTTGGTACGCGGAAAATATTGCTGGACTGTCTTCCAATGCAGTTTACTGTCGTCAAATCCGTATATTCCTTTAACATTATCCGCTATTTACGGTTTCACGCATCAAAGTCTGGCACTTTTGAGTTGGAACTGAACGTATAATTTATTAAGTAGAGGTGAACACTCCATTCAATAGTCTGTAATGACCTTTTCCGACTTGAGCAGACCAATTGCTGTCTGGCTATGTAGACTGTCTATATACTCGAAAAACTAATTTGGCAAGATGATAAACTTTTAAAGTAAATTTTAAATCGTCGTGTAATAATTGTAACTACAGTTTAATGAATCAAACAAATTATTACCTTTCACATACTTCATTTCCTCAATTTTAGTTAGCAACAACGTTTCGGCATATGTTAATACCTTCTTCGGTTTTTTTTCTTATACCGAAAATATTTCCAACGAATTAGAACATCAAAAATGATTAAATTAAACAAAAAATTAAAATTTAAAACCTGAATAAGGCTTGAACGTAAGCCGAATCGTTGTTAATTAAATTTAAGGAAATAAAATCTGAAAGGTCTTAAATTGTTTTATTGATTTTTAACAGAGGTATAATTTAAACAGTTAAATGAAGTTGGCGCAGTTGATTAGTTTAGCGGGTTGGTGACTGGAAATTTCATTTGACTCAAGTAGGCTTATATTGTAACACATTTTACCCTCTTATAATCGACAGGTGTTATTAAAGGACAGCGGAACTTGTCTTCGAAATTTCTTGCCTCCATCTTTGAGACGAATCCACCTTTCCAATGAGCGCGTTGAGTAGAATGACATCTTTTTGCTCTTCGACTGTGCAACTGATTCTAAAGGCAGAAGATTTATTCAGAGAACGGGATCAAATTAGTGCTTTTTTGCTAGGCAGAAAATTCCAGACCTAAATAGTTACCTGTTTCTAATAGAACAAACTTTGAGTCTAGAAATTATTTGAATGCTACTTCCTATTAGAACATACTAAGTGGTCATTGTTTTCCTTTGGTATCAGGTTGTAATAAATATAGTTTTCCTTCCAATTGCTCTCATTGTCTATAGTCATTCCATGTGCAGTTAGTTTCTCCATTACGCGAATTCCCATTATGACATAACTACTTTCTGGAATAAATTTTATGAGACATTCGTTCACTGTAATGATTACAATCAATTAATAGAGAATATACTATTCTTCAACTGGTCAGAAAAATACTTTCAGACACCACTATTTTTCAGATTTCGATGTAAATAGAGCATCTAATAAAGAAAAACGCTTTCTCCAAAAATTATTTGCGAAAAGTGGAATATTGCAGGTGAAATATGATCTGTTATGCCACTTACATAGACTGTACCCATAATCAAAATCACATCAAAAAAGAATAGCATTTCCTCATACATATTTTTTTTCCAGTTTTGGAAATTGATATGGTGGATAATTATCTTTGCAATTTGCTCGTTCGCATATAAATTTGTTGCGTTATTACTTTCGTCAGGAATTTTTTAAATCTATAGGCTGCTGAACTATCAAAAAAATTTGCGATTAACATTTGGAAAAGGAATTTTGCTTGGGACGCACAATCATCACTCTCCGTTTCAATCCAATCATCGTCTGAGTTATCAGTATTTTCTTCTTCACTTGAATAATTTATAGTTATAATTTTTATTTTCTTAAGATTTAATAAGAGGTGGCAGTTAGTCTCATCACTTAATCAAGAGCACTTTTAAAGTAATTCACTATCACTACCATAATTTTTAATATCCATTACCAATCTTTTAAGCTGCATGTATTAGAAATTGAATTCAAAAGTGATTGATATGTGGCTGAACAGGTTAATTACTTCATTTTTGATGTTTGACTGACGAGCCATTCGAGCTTACATTTTACAGACGGAGAGTTTCGGCAGGATCCAACTTGTCACCTGCTATGTGACATACGCCTCTACGACAAAGTACTTTTACTGGCTTAGAAAGGCGTAGCATGTGATTATTTGTACATGGGATTGTTAATGAGAAATCTGTGATCAGAGGTAGCGCAATTTTTGACAAAATTTAAAGTTACTCCTATGACCATCCCGCAAGTATGCAGGGACGCTAGATAAATTTGTGACTTATGAAATAGGATTTCGATGGAATAACTAAGACGTTGAAACAGTTTAGCGGGACCAGAGTTCAGTTGTATCAGCATATAATTAGTTGAATAGACACAAGACGTTTGGAGTATCAGACAAGTCTATAATGACTAAAATCTACGAGTGAATGAACGTGTCGAAACTCGCTTGTATTCTGTTATAGTTGTTCCGCAACATACCACATAATAGTACTGTATTCAGAGCAGTCGGAACCTTGGTGAAATTTTATCTGTATTAAAGACTTCCGTGGGTAACTTGGTGTCCGAGCTCAGGAGTACCCATTTGAGGGTCTTTCCGTACCGATTCGCCTTGGCCGTGCTGTAATTGTTTCTGGAAGTCGCGCCTTGGCCCTATTAACAGGGTCCATCCTTGGCGACATCGACTCGACGTTTCCGTCAGTGCTGATGGCGTCCGTTCGCCTGTTCGCGACTTTGTGGAGCTGGAGCGATGGCCGATGGACACCGCTGCCTCAAGCGGAGGTGGCTCTGCTGCTGGCGGGCAAAGGACTCTCCTGGAGGCTTCTCTCCACCACCAGGTGGTACGTAACACCACTCCTCATAGGGGACTGTGTTCTGCCGTCATTGTTTCATATCACTTCTTAGAATTTCTCTTTGTAATTATACGCAGTTGATCAATTCGATCACTCACTTGGGTTCAGTGCACAACCAATCCATGTTCGTTGTCGATATACATTGTAATTGAAAAATGACTGGTTTCCTACCCTCTCGTTTAGGAAGAATATAGTCAGTGATGGTGAAATATTAGCATTGCTTACGTTTGCCAAGTAACAACATTTTGAAAATTTCTTGAAAGCCCAACTCTGGCTGAACAATAGTATAATCGATTGAAGTTGCGCAAAAAACTAAATTGAAAGTGAACCTGTATTGAGGACCTAAATGGTTTTTGTCGCCTAAAAGTCTTACTTATTTTGTATGGCATTGTCTAATCGAAATCCGTTTACTGTAAAGTCTGGTTCTACAGCAGACAAGGTCCTCGTTCCACCGGAGCCCATACTTTCTTGGTTGTTTCATTGTCGAAACGGCCAAGTAACTGATAAAAATGGAATGCTTCTGTAAGTTATCTCTGACTATCGCGAATTATTAGACAAATGGATAGCAAATAAAATTGTTCAGTTCTGTTTACTTATTAGGATTGTTTGATAGCTATTGTAATGAGTTACTGTTAATGGGTTGAGTTTGTCGTTAGTATTTTGGCGTTCCATAAATTTATAACTTTTACGTATAAGTGGATCTTTTGCAATAGTATAAAGCAATTATTCCAAAGTAGAATATTCCAGCAGTGTCTGTAGTTCCCCGGCACAGCATTTGCTCTCCCCTAGCAACAAACACTCCAAGAAAGAGCTCGCCACGCCTAGCACATCCACCATATCATTAAAACAATCCTTGGAATAGGACTTTATGATGTGTAACTTTATCCAGTCGTACTATGTAAATAATTGTACGGATTTGTTAGCATCCTCACTGACGCGTTGCTGTTCTATCTTCTTCCTCCCTGGATCTTCATAAGTAGTCAGCCGCTTGTGCACTTGTTGAAGAGTTGTGTGCGAGTGCGCGCCCCATCCAGGCATTTATTTATTTTTTGCTGTCGAGCTGAAACCTGTTTTTCGCGTGTAGCCCAGTCAGCCACACGCGTTTTTGACTAAAGAGTTCGATGAACCCTGAATTTTTTAAGCTCTCTACTGAAAGTGGGTCTCTGTATCTAGTGCCACTTAAAAACTAGTATAACATCTTAGGTATGTCGGAATGTTTATTTACTTTCTTTGCTTATTAAGTGGCCATTGATGAATAATCACTTTAAGAGTTGGCTTTCTCATCAGGCCGAAACAATTAACATTAACTGTTCTTTACAGGCGGGGACCAATATTTTAACAAGAAATAAAAATACAGCCGAATATGTCGGCAAATAAATTTAATTAGTATTTTACTAATATAAATACAACGTGTCGTGTAACTTTGTGGGCTTCTTCAAGTTAAATTTGTTGTCGCGGACTATCTCCCGTAAGGCAGTAACCAAATTTCTCAATGTAAATAGTTCGTCCATTTAAAAATCAACCTGAAGAAGTCCACAAAGTTGGATGAAACGTATGTATTTTAAATACTAATTAAATTTATTTGGCTTAATTTTTATTTATTATTAAACTTAAAGTAATTTGGTTGCTTATGAAACAATAAGGAAAATTGAAATTAATGGTACCATTGTACACAAATCCAAGATGGTCTATAGATATCCAGATGATATTGGGATTATAGGAGGAAATATCGAATCTCTGAAAGAGTTATATACAACTCTAAAGACCGATGCTGAGAATTTAGGTCTGAAAATAAACGAAATATCTGAAAGTGCAGGGAAATCAAATTTAGAAGTAGACCACCAAATTTGAAAATGTGATAATAAATTAAGGTAATAATATGGAATAAGAAATGAGTAATAGATTGAGAGCAAATCGAGCACACTTTTCTCATATAAGTTTATTTAAATAAATCTCCTACAAAAATAAAGTTGGTAAGGCCAGTTGTCACGTGGTGCCGATACGTGGGCCCTGAAAGTTGAACAGCGCCTTTTAATGCTCGAGAGGAAGATTATCCGTAGAATATATGGGCCAGTGTATGTTAGAGGGAAGTGCAAGAATTACTCGGAGGGGAGAATATATTAAGTCATATAAAAGCGATGAGAATAAAATGGCTAGGCCATCTGCAAAGAATGTACCAAAGAAGATCTTAAACGCAAGCATGGGAGGTGTCTTGATGACGATGAACATGATCTTAGAAACTTGGGTGTACGAAATTGGTAAGTCAGGGGCCAGGACAGAATCGAATGGAGGACAGTCGTACAAAAAGCCAAGGTCCACTTCAAAGGACCATAGAGCCCTGGTGATGATGATATTAAACTCAGAAAAAATGTTTAAATATTTTAAACGTTCATTTTTACTTGTCGAGCAAGTAGCAGCACTATCCACCACATTTCCGTTACGCGATACAAAATATCTTTAACAAAATTTTGGTTTAACGGATGTGCAGAATTGTGGTCACTTCAATTCAGATAAAGAGAGGCCTTAAAATATTGCTGTTGAATTTGCAGGTAATTACGCGAACATTTCTAGATTTTAATGGTCATAATTTCCAAATGCAGTGTTTCGTTCATTGACAGCTCTCAGTGTTTTCGATTGAAAAGTGACGCCGATAAGCATTGTGGGACGGAAGCTCCGGCACTTTTGAAGAGTGATCAATTCCCCGCTGGATATCGATATCGCGTAACTTTTCGTTGTATGATTGATTAGTGATGGATGATATGCGATACGAAAGCGCTGCGTGATGGCGGTGAAAACTACTCCGCCGGTGACCTCAGACCTTCGGAGCCACTCTAGAGATTACAGTTTCAGTCAAAGAAATATAACTGATACGATGCACAAAACAATAAATGAAAACGTATTATACACTACGTGTGTAGTAGAAAATTGAAAAAAAAAAGTAATAAGCAATATAGAATAAACTTAATATATTAAGAAGGCGTTTCAGTTTTGTGCTCTTTGTGTTTGTTGAAACTCGGCTTGCACTACTCTTCAAAACTAAATATAAATTAAGCGTATGTGGATAATTTGCCTTAGTATAATAATTGGGACAGAAAATTTTACTTGTGTTCTATGCCAAGGAAATGTTTTTTTGAAATAACGAAAAGACGTGGGAGGGTGACTGACTGACATAATGTGAGCGATATTTGAATTAGTTATAGAAAAGAAATTATAATGAAAATCGTATGTCCACAATTCCTCGTACCTGCTATAGCATACATAAAAGTAGTAGTTAATTGGAAAAGAAACTGCAGAATCATATGTTGCTGAAAACTTAAATATAGACACTTTAGGGTTTTTATTGGAAGTGCAGAAACACTGGTCATGCTTGATCATTGATCAGACGAATGTCTGGTTTATTATTTGGGAATTTTTTGAGTTTCTTATAAACAACAGAGCTCTGAACATGAGACATAGCGAACTGTCGTCTGTTACTTTGAGGATAAATTGAGAACTATTTTAGCCTTTTGGTTTTCAATTTAAGTTTCTATCGTTTGCCGCGATGTACGACTATAATTTTCATTATTTCATTGTTTACAAGGATCTGATTTCTTTTCTGTCCTAGGGTACGGTTTGAGTGTAGTGCATTTCAGGCTGTAGAATCGTGTTGAGTATTTTTGTCAGTAACAGAGTGCTTTCCATTGTGTCTGAGCCATCTTGTCTGACATGCGCTATTGAGAGCATTTCTGATTTGTGCAGCCAATAAAAGAGCAACAATGCGATCATTGCAGTTCGTCATTCAGGTTTTTTCCTGTTCTGTGAGGCATGAGAGTTCCTTTCCCGGTTCGTAAGGCGGCTTTTCTCTCTTCAGTGACCAAGATCATGTGATAGCTTTCTCAGTATGATTAAAGTCTACAAATGGGTCCTGCTTTTAAATTATTTTTTTAAAAAAACCTCAGATTGTAATTTAAATAAAAATACGCCAAATGTACGAATACTTTTTTTCTTAAATATTTACTGATTTAAAATAAGATTATTAATTAATGGCTGTATTTTGATTTCCTTTATCATGCGCTCCCTGTATCGCCTCTCTGTATCACATTTATTAATTGGACAGTGATACAATCAATACTCGTAGACGACTTTCCATACAGTCATCAACGCTGTGATAACACCTCCCCCCTCCTTCCCACCTGCTTTCCTGCTACTTTCTCATGGCGAAAGGTGTCACCAGTATCTCGTACTCGAGCTCCACATCGAATACCAACCAAGTATACTCAATTACAATTTAAATTAGAAAATTAACTAGATCCTATACGCAGATGTAAATTAATCTTTAACCCAAACCATATAAATTGGATAGGAAACCTTATATATATATGTCAGGAAATGACATTGTCATGCTAATTAAAACAATTAATAGGGAAAGGACAGAGATTGAAAGGTGACTTACCTGAGGTTCATAGATGGTAGACACCTTGTGAGGTTTAGAGTACTTGAATTTTCGGAGGCACCGCCCCCTTCATCAAAACGTTAGGAAGAAATTTCCAGTGATCGGCTAGCCGACGAAGTAGAACACACATTATTGCTTCAGTTCTTTCTCAATCCCTCTAGACAAATAGAAGTATTTTCATACCGTACGTGTATTTAAAAAATTATCCCTTATATTTTTAATTTACTGAGCTTGAGAGTAGGGGAACGTGAGATGAAATCAATTTTGAACATCGAAGCGATGCTTTTCAATAATTTTCGTTCCTGACTGTAGCGTTCCTCATCTCCTTTCTTAATTTGAGATATTTAAAAAAATTGAAGTTATTTCAAGTTTGGCGTCTTTAGCGCACTACCTTCCCGGAGGCGTGTAAGTTGTGTTACTTGAAATTTCTTTAGAAATACAGCTAAGATCTTTCCACGTATCTGATTTAAACTATTATTTTATTTGCGGTAGACGAGGTACATAGATACACACAGAAATAAGAATAAAAAATTATTACAACGCGACTGTGTGTTTGTGGCTAAAAAGGAAATAAGTATTAGGTCGAGAAAGTGATATTTATACAAAATTGTAAAATAGAATAATCTCATTATTTGATTTCGGGACGGATATTCATAGATTATAGTTACTAGCAAGATGATGTTTTTGTTCCGCCACTACCTTGAGACTTGTTCCACTACTCCGCAAAGTGTGGGAAGAATTGGATTTTAGGTTGGCTGTGCGTCGTTATCCATAACCTCAGCAGTAATTAGAATTGAACGGCAAAAAAAGGGAAGGAGATATCCAAGAAAGGAGTAAGGCAAGGATGCAGTCTATCGCCTATGCTCTTTAACTTGTATATAGAACAGGCGATGAAGAAAGTTGAAAAATCAATATGAAAAGGAAATCAAAGTTCAAGCAATAAAAGCACTAAGGTTTGGTGATGATACGGTGGTATTGGGTGAGTCAGAAGAAAACTTTAAAACCATTATAAATTGTATGAACATGATCCTGGAAGAAGAGTACAATATGAGGATTAATAGAGAGAAAACCATGGCAATGGAGTGTAGTAAATTAATGGTGGAATACCAAAGGTTGTTAGATTTGGAAGTTAAGGAATTCTGCTACTTGGGCAGCATAATAACTAGAGTTGATAGAGGTACAGGATAGCACAGGCATGACAAGGATGGCTCTCGTAGTAAAGAGGAATTTACTTACGGCTAATATAAGTATGAATATTATAAATGTCCGTATGGAGTGTGGTATATTGTTATATAGGTGCGAAACGTGGGCAATAGGAGTGGGACAGAAATAGAATTAAAGCTTGTACCCATTAATTTCTTAGAAGAATAGGGGAAGAGAATAATTTGGAGGACTTTGAAAGTATAGATTAATAGGCTACGATTTGAGACACGAGGGTCTTGTAAAATTAACATTAGAGGGAAGTGTGTGGGGTGAGAACAGAATAGGGAGGCCAAGGATGGAATAGACTAACCAGATTAGGGAGGATGTGGTAGTTATGTTGAAATGAAAAGGCTTGTGCAGAATAGTTTATTACGGAGGGTTGCATCAGAACAGAGTTAGGACTGATTTCCACACTATGTCGTATAACTAAAGGTGCACATATGGAGGAAAACTTCAATTTGATGTAAATTGTCTAAATTAAACTGGGATATTATTTTATGAATACACTCATATTTTATCCTTGGTTGATCTCTGACGTACTTTCTAAATGGTGCATGTGATAGGCTATACATAACGCTAGAAAAACGAATCTGGGACTTGCTCTGTTCCAGCCAAACCGAAGTTCGATCTTCTGTAATAGTTTTCTTTAATTACACTAAGTTTAACCGAAATAGGGCATATTCAATACTTTTTTGAAAACTTTTATTAGTGCTGTTGGATCATGTATTTCTACGAGACAAAGTCGTTTCATAGCTATAAATAGTTAGCAACTGAATGCATTGCGTGTATGACGTCTATACAGTGCAGGCGTTCGTTTCTAAATGACTTGCATGAAACAAAGAAGACAAGTTTATTAGTCACGAAATTGGTGTAGTGTAAGAAATATTATATAAGCATTAGAGCAATTATCACACTTCGATTCATGTTGGTATGAAATAAGTTCTCCATACCGAAAATATTTTTGTATGTTTTATGACAGACGTTTGGTGGGGACAACTTCCGTCAGCACCAGAACTGCACCGTTTTCGAATGTTTCATTCGTGTAGACCTGTTGTGAAGTGAATGAACAGTACTGCTGAAGTATGGTCTCGTGTCGTGCGCCGGCTTCCGAATTCCAAGGTCGCGAGTTCAAACTCGGTCAAGACGGGTCGTTTTGGCCTTTGGAGACCTCCTCTTAACCTCAACTGAGACCACTATCCCCTATCCGTCACGATGTTCAGCCTGGCATCCGAAGGCACTTCGTTCCTCGTCATTATTTCAAATACTTTTAGTACACGTTTTTCGGAGCCAACAGTGAAATTAATTCCGTAACTATCCACCACAGTTGCGTTGTGGTCCGTCACAAGGATACCGATTCGGGTTTACAAAGCACAGTTATGTAAAGCTTATTTTTTCCGGTCGCTTGTCTGAGATTTTTTTAGCGCTAATTGATATAATAGTCCCTTAATGCAGCGATTTAAAAAGCATTACGTGATCGGGAAAGTGAACCTTCGAGGCACCTGAGAGTCTCGTCCTAAGGTTACATCGAAACCTCTACAAAGCTCATGATTCATTTATGCAGCTTTAAGACTATCATTGTAATTAAACGGAATTATATTTTCTTATTTCTCTTGTATTTCCTTCTCTCTCTCTCTCTCTCTCTCTCTCTCTCTATATATATATATATATATATATATATATATATATATATATATATATATATATATAGGGTTAAGACTACATGCTCAACTACTTTCTTTCTAAGAACGTATTTTAGTCGTCACTGAATAGTCGGACCAGAAATTTCGTGTCAATTATGTCATATTTCGGAATTATTGCTCCTTACTCCTAGCTTCAAATAGTTACAGAAAAATTAGTAACGTGAACGATATATTAAACTACAGGGTGGACTAAAAGGAGCTTCTCAGGTCCAATACCGCAGTGGCATTCCTTTGTTCTTATTTTAAATTATTTTCCAATGCTGATAATTACGTGAAAAAGTTAGGGACTACGACGAAAATCAAAGCTGGCATTTGTTGAAATAGCTTAAAGACGTGAAACCAGGGGAAACAACCGCCAGGATCTGTGGTAAATCGCGAGTTCATTCCTTGAACGCGGATGTTCCCTCTTATCTACACGTTGGACGGCACGAATGTATAACCTTGGGTGCTGACATGTTTTATATTTGAATACTCGGAATGAATAGGAATAAAAATCTTGTAAGATGAGGTCGTGTGGTACACATGGCTGGAGGCTATTGAAAATTCGAGGTTTGCTGCAGCTGCTCCATCCAAGGTGAGCTGCAGCGTTGCCAGATCGTATGTGCAATCACTTTCACTGCTGGCCTCGTTTAGCTTCCGCTAATTCATAGCACCCTTCAGCTTCTATCGATATAATCGGTTACATATTCTAATGAAATAAGAACTAAGAAATGTATGAAAACATATCCCTAGACCGCGGTCAGACCCTGCTTGATAGCACTTGCGGAGACATGTCCACATTTCATTATTCATTCAATTACTATAAAAGTTAATTTCTAAGTATTACGTGATGCAGATAGTACAGTAAATACTTTGGAATCTCGACAAATGTATTTTGTGATTTTTCCATTTAGCTTAACCGTATTTGCTTGGTTTTTACGCATCTATGTGTGATTTATAGATTATGCTGTGACTAACAAATAACGAGTGGGAGATAAGGGGATATGAAGATTCAAAATATTAGGGAGCAAATTGGAAAGAGAATGAAGGAACAGATACTAATTTATCGATAAGTTTCACATACAGGCACTAACAGAAATTGGCTTACAAATTCATCCTATTTCAGTGTCGGAGTACAACTGACTTATTTTACACCGTGTGCTTGACCATAGTTTTTACCAGCATAAATGCTCCTTAATTGTCCTATTATGCCCCATTGATACACAACCTCTTTAGTAATTTATAATATCCAGTTAAATTTACATTCTCTCATTATTTCTTTGTTTCTTACTGCTTTTGTGTTTTAAACACAATCAATAAAGAAAAGGACAACTGAAACGTTTTCTCTCAATTCTATAACTTATCACTTATTATCTGTACCATAATCCTCGTAAGTATCTTATCAATCTAGTTTATAGATAACATGTTGTTTACTTGCTTCTAATGTTCAGTACAATAATTTGGACACCTGTGTGCTACTGCTTGTTAGTTGTGCTATTTCATGTAGCTGATCCCCATGTATGTTAAACTTACCTGTATTAGCACCCGAGCTCACATTCCAAAAAACACGTAAGGCTTTTATTTTTTGTTACCTTAAAATTTTGTGAAATATTTTGTCAAGTAATAGGTAAAATGTCCAAACCTTTTCAGGTTAAAAAATGATCCATTTTACTAACAATATATTATTTTACCCAAACCATAAGTATGATTTTTACAATAAAAAGTGCAAAGTATTATGTAAACTTTTACATTTTAGGTGGTACTTCGGTAAGATAAAACGAATTGAAGCTGAAAAGAAATTATTGTTGCCAGAAAATGACCATGGTGCATTCCTTATAAGAGATTCTGAAAGTAGAAGAAATGATTATTCCTTATCAGGTATGCAACTTAACTATGTGCTTGACTTGTTCTTCTGCCAAATTCAGCAGTTTTTTTCTTTTGTTTTTGTTATGATAAAAGTTTTACAAGACTTACATAATGTAAATATGTCTTTTAAACTGCCAGTATCTAAAAGTGCAGTTCTTAGTTTTTGAATATTGTTTAATTTTGTAGTCAGAGATGGGGACACAGTGAAACATTACCGAATTCGCCAACTGGACGAAGGTGGCTTTTTCATTGCACGACGTACACCTTTCAGAACTTTGCAAGAGTTAGTGGAGCATTACAGTAAAGATGCAGATGGATTGTGTGTTAACTTGAGGAAACCGTGCATTCAAGTAAGTACAATAAGTTATCTTCAAATTAACTAAAACGTTACATTTTTTCATACAAAATTGCATCAATCAATTATATGTACCAAATATATCTCTGAAGAATTTTGATCCTCTTACACAGATAAAATATTGATTTTAAACCAGGTTTTGTAACATTTCATTATAGTATAATATTTATCAAATTTGAATTGTGCATATAAAATAGTATTTGACAAATATAACACATTCTAGACCACTTGATAAATAGGAGATTTAGTCTACTTATTTTTGTCAACATCTTTAATTAATATTTTCATTAAATTATTATTCAAGGTTGCCCTTTGAATGCTACTGATGAAATTTAGCTTTCATTGTCCTGACATGTTTTGTCCTATTAGTGTGTTTTTTGGTTTTGGAGTTCGCCAGAACATGTATAAATAAGACAAAACATGGCTGGACAATATTCTTCCACTTAAATTTTATCAAGTGACACATCAAGTATGGCTAAAAGCTATTGATAAAAATTGGTTTAAATAAATGGCAAGTTGACAAAATATAATTATTGTGACGGCATAAAGAGGTTTTAATCACACATATAAAACTTAAAAAGTTTAAAACTAATATATAAAATTATTATGAAACCTTAAATTCTCAAAGTTTTTTTTTCAAATTTATGTTGTTACAGATTAATTTTAAAATAAAAGTAACCTTGATTGGTCCTTGCTCATCCTTTACCTCTAAATAACTATGATGAAATAATGGTGCATTTTAATATTAAATCAACCACACTTTGAAACGTTTCATTTTTGACTGTAAATGTCTTTAAAATTGTAATAAACCTTTTATCAATTTAATACCACTAATTTACATTGTTGGGATAAAACGTAATTTTGTATGATATGTATTGTAACGACTGTTTCTCTATATAATTTGAATTATTGATTAACTTGTAAGTAGTAGCTCATAGGTTTTCATACATCATCCATACTTTTGTTTCTGCATTCTGCTCTTCGAAAAGTGCATAGAATACTTCATCAATATTTTAGTATAACATACAGAATTGACATTATTATTATAACTTTGCAATAGTATATGAAATATTAAAACACTTTCAAAGTAGTCATAATTCAATGGGAGAGAAGGTTTCCGTTTGAGTAGCAATTAAATATTGTGTCCAGGATCTGCAAATTGTTAATTATTTATTGCTGTAATATTGTGTGCCAATAAAAGACTTAATTTATTTTTCCTTTTTATTGCTTCCTTTCTGGACATTTTGGTAAATGATGACAATTTTAGTCCTGCCCTGATTTACATGGCATAATGTTAGGATGAGTCAAATATACTTAAATTTGCATGTGCTCTTGGTGTCTTTAATTTTTTGCATCTAAAAATCAGAATGCAGAATAGAAATGTATGGATGTTTAGGATTTTTACAATTTTTTAAAGATTTGGAATCTGTTCCTTTTGGACAAGTAGAAAATAGTAGTGCTTCTACGCATTGCTTCAGTGTATGTTTCAATTTTAGTGAGGAAAAAAAATTTAGTGAAAATATATGTATTAATTTTTATACATATTTAAAGAAACTTTGTCAGTGGCTTAAATTCAGTTATTTTTGTTGCCTCTGAAAGCTTATACAATTTAACTTTTTTTGTTTGGCTTTATCACTTATAAGTTAATATTATGCAAAAGCTAATGTTCTGGAGCATGAAACATTTTTCCATGGTTGGCATGACAATTTAATGTGAGAATATGAAATTCTTCAGTATAAATTTGAACCTGTGTTGTAAATTATTTATAAACAAGTAAATGGGGAACAAATTTACCCATGCGATGCCCATATAAATGTATCTTTTAAATATTCTGTCGATAACGGAGGAAAGAAATTTCTGATTTATTAATTATCGGCTGTTCCAAATGCAATTCTCATATTTCAACCTGGGACAATCTTTGGTTTGATGTCAGGTTGACCTGATGATGATGGTGGAGTTTGCTGTTGAAACAAGCATTGGCCCAGATTGAAACTGTAGAATTGTATTTGGAGCAAACCCTTTGCTCCATAAAATTTCAATTGTTTTGCCAGTAACATCAGAGAAATGAATTTATTTCTGGGGTATCAATGAAAGTTGTATTAAACACGTTTTTTTCATATTAATCACCTGTTATCTATTATCACTGATAATGGCTTGTATTAGTTTATTCTAGGAGTGTAAATTGTATTTTAATGTTGTCATATTTATTTTATAATGTGTTGAAATAAAAGTTGAATCTGTCAAGGAAATCAAAACTTTTCAGAAATTTAGTAGTAAGATGATAATTTAACCAGATTCATAGTTTGTGCGTTAAAAAATATTTCAGAGGGTAAAGTTTCACACCATACCAATGGCTAAATTTTACAGATACCAGGTTGGTGTACATGTATGTTATGGTTGACAAAAGTTCTTAACTTGATATATGTGACAGGTGGAGAAGCCAGTGACAGGTGGCCTTTCGCACAGCACAAGGGACCAGTGGGAGATAGACCGCTCCTCCCTGAAATTTGTTCGCAAGCTGGGTCATGGCCAGTTTGGAGAAGTATGGGAAGGTCTTTGGAATAACACTACTCCTGTTGCCATAAAAACACTCAAACCAGGTTTGTCATATTTTTGTATACTTGTGAAACAGTCAGTTTTCCAAAAGAAGAAAGTAAATAAGAATAATTCTTAGTCATTGTAGAATGAGAATTTATTCACATTCTGTAATTGTAAGCATAATTTCCAAATATTTGTTTGCTTTGTTCAAATTAAGTTTAGTATTTTTTGAGTATAAACCATATATTATATGGTTATATGGGTGTGAAACGTGGACGATAGGAGCTCCAGAAATGAAAAGAATAGAAGCCTTTGAAATGTGGTGCTATAGGTGAATGCTGAAGATGCAGATTAGGGAGGATATGGGTTGTGCTAGTTATGAGGAAATAAAAATGCTTGTGCAAGATAGGTTAGCATGGTGGGTTGCATCAGACCAGTCTTAGGACTGAATACCACAACAACAAATTAATTCATGTAAATTATGATACTTAATGAAAAACTATATTTCTTTGTTTGGAACTATTTTCAGTTACTTAGTTATGAATTCAATAAATAACATGAAAGTAAAACACAAATTAATGTAATAATCAAAACGCTATTTACATGTGGTCTGCTGACTTCGTTTTAACTGTTATTACTCTTCTGCTTAGTTGTTATTATTTTTGTTATTCATTAATCTGAACATACATTTTAATTGTCTAGGAACAATGGATGGTCAAGATTTTATGGCAGAGGCTCATATTATGAAGAAATTAAGACACAATAAATTGATCCAACTCTATGCAGTGTGCACAGTAGAAGAGCCCATTTATATCATTACTGAGCTCATGAAAAATGGAAGTTTGTTAGAATACCTTCAAGGTTTGTTATATTTATATTAATCAATGAGTTTTTTTTAACATTGCCATCACAAATTAAAATAGAGGACTGTGTTTTGCCGCACTTCATAGTAATTTTTTTATCTTTACAATATTTCATTAAAATTTTCCTGGTTTAAATAAATAATGGTATGCATTGCCATTTTTCATTTATATAGATTAGTTACAGCACAAACCACAGGTTATGAATGGTCAATCCATTGATATGAATTTTTATTTTTCTCATTAATCTAGTAAAAATTTAAATATTTTAATTAAAATGTAACATTGGATATTTACTTTTCTGTAACTGATTTTCTCACTTCATTATTTTTCAGGGAAAGGTAGGGGCTTGAAATTGCCTCAGCTTATTGACATGGCGGCTCAAATTGCAAGTGGAATGGCATACCTTGAGTCACAAAACTACATCCACAGGGACCTCGCTGCTAGGAATGTTCTTGTTGGAGATGGAAACGTAGTTAAAATAGCAGATTTCGGCTTGGCTAGATTAATAAAGGTTGTGAAACAGTTCTGATGGCTCAGATCTTTTCTTTTTAGTTAATATAGGTTGTCAAATGCACATCTGTTACATTAGTTCCTCCATTTTTAGTGTAAAATACCAAGATGGAGCTAAGACTTTTTTTTAAAAAAAAAATACAGTAACCCTATGAATCATAACTATAATCCTGGTAGCTTCTACAGACAAAATGTTATTATTTAGTCTTCTAATTTTTCCCTATGTATAAGTAAACTGTGTAATATAATTTAATGCCAGAGTAATGTTCTTTTAGAAGTTAGTTAAGAGATACTAGTTGTTTAGAACAATACAAATGTAGACCACATTCAGTATAGTGCAAAAGTAAGAGTATTTATTGAACAAAAGAAAAACTACTCTGAAGTCCTTTTGAGACAAACATATGGACACTTCAATTTTATTTATTGATACAGATACAATATTAATGTTTAAAATATTCATTAAAAGTTTGATCCGAACTATTGATGAAAGAAACTAAATGGTTTGGGGTAAATTTCAGAACTGTATAGCTGTCAGTTTGTGTTGGAGAGTCAGCATGAAGTGCTGGTTGAAATTTATTTTGTGGCTGCTTTTAGTGAATTGACTTCGCAAAGTTTAATTTATGCTTTTGTTGTATAATTTTATTGTTAATGGAAGCAATTTTTAACTTACAAGATGCAATTTTTATGTTACTTTGATATATCATTTATTGATGCATTTAAATCAAAAAATTTTTTTTGTCAAATTTACAGGAGGATGAGTATGAAGCCAGAGTTGGTGCCAGGTTTCCTATTAAGTGGACTGCTCCTGAAGCTGCTAATTACAGCAAGTTTTCAATCAAATCAGATGTATGGTCCTTTGGTATATTGCTCACCGAACTAGTAACATATGGCCGCATCCCATATCCTGGTACGTTTTGTTACTGTATTCTTAAAACCTTATGGTTTGTGTCATGTGTAATTTTTTGTTGTTTTTAATTTTATGCTTGATCATGCCGTTTAAACTGAATGATTATATTATCTGTTGTTTGATGTCAGATATAATGTGTAATTATCTGTTTCAGGCATGACAAATGCTGAAGTTTTACATCAGGTGGAGCACGGATATCGCATGCCGTGTCCCCCAGGATGCCCAAATAGTTTGTACGAAATTATGTTAGAATGCTGGCATAAAGATCCCATGAAACGACCAACATTTGAAACTCTCCAGTGGAAGCTTGAAGACTTTTTCACCATGGAAGGGTCAGAATACAAGGAAGCTTCTGCTTACTGACACAGAGCTCCCGTGTAGTGCGGGGAACTGTATAATCAGTGAGGACCACTATGAACAGTTTGTCTTTCTGGTTCCTCCTGCAAGTTGTACGGATTGTGACACCGATTTACTGAAGCGTGGTAGATTTCAGTGAAGTTCAATACTCTTTCCACAAATTTAAGACTTGCTTTTTCCTCTAGTGTTTATTTTGCAAAACTTGCACAATGAGCGAAACATGGCACGTGTGATGGTAAACTGAGTGTCCGATGTTCCCAAATGATTGGGAAAACTTTCTCGCCGATATTAATAGGCTTTTTGTGTTGTAAACATTCAGTATTTGTTTGCAAGAAATCATGACAACAGTGAAACTACGTAAATACTGAAAATGTGTATTATTGTGTTAAGAAAATTTAAGCTATTCCTATTTTGAGTAAAGGTACGATTCAATCTCAGCAATATCTTATTTTAATATTTTACTTCCTATCTATTAATGAAGCAACTCTTGCTACTGTAATTACTGTTCATTTTCTTTGTAAATGTAAAATTAGTGAATTTTGTAGCTTTCAGGTACAATTTGTTCTGAGCGAAACCTCCGTTTGCCATTTTTGGGAATGTTTGATCAGTTCATATTACTAGGTCGTACACATTCCCAAACTGTGCTTCGACTGTCTGTACCTTTGTGTGATGTGCAATAATATGCCGTGAACCATGTGGGTTACGGTGCATCCTGATAATAAAGTTCACCTTGTGACTAATCACTCAGTCCTTGTATAAACTGCCATTCCAGCTATAGGGTTTATCCCTCTATTTAAAAATAAATGTTTACCAATTTCAATCATTAAAATTTGAGTAGTAACTTGAGAAAATGAATTTATATGGGTCCATGATTCACATTAAAAAATTAACCTATTTTAATGATTCTTGTAATTGCATTTTGAATTATGTGATAATTGTCTTTTTAGACTTGTCCTTTTTGTTTCTGCCCTGATACATTTAGATTTACAAAGGATGCACAGTACACAGTGGTAATAATGTAATTTCACTGTTCTTGAATTTATTATACTATTTTTACTGAGCCGTGTGTTGATATCACAATTATCCATTCCATATCTTCCATGTGTCCCAAACTAATAACTCAAATGTTCATTCTGATTGTGATTTTATTCATTTTTAAGTGTCCTTTATTATTATTATTATTGTTATAATTATATACAATTGTAAAAGTTTAAGAAACTTCCATTACCCTCTTAAAATAACTGAACAATTTTAATTTATCATGCATTTTGTTCTTTGTACAAAGAATAAAATGTAGGATAAAAGATCTGATCTAATAGTTTCAAATTTTAAGTACAGTTATTTAACACCCAAATTGTTAATTTGTTCTTCACTATCCCTCAGTGTTTATACAATATTTAGTTAAAATAAAATTATACATGAAATACCAGATTTTTTTCTTCAATAAGATAAGTTTACCTTGTGCACATGATGTAATGGTTCAGGTTGTGGTTTAATAGGGTTGTTGAATTAACGTGTGGTTTGTGCAGTGTCTTAGCGTTTTTCAATCTCCTAGGGAAAGAGATGGTTTGCAAAAATATTGATAGGTATTTATTTCATCACTTATTTTTGTATCTATTTTGGCTGCTACTTTTTGTAATTAGTATTCTTTTAACAGACATTTTATGACTTCTTTATTATTAGACATGCCAACTGTAGAAAAAATAAAGCTGACTTGACGTGAAATTTTATTGTTTGTACACGGTTGCTATAGTGAACTGAAGAAAGAAACTATAAAAATTTCTTCCTCGGCGCTTCAGCCCAGGGTGACCTTAGGCCTCTTTTTCCCACAATCTGCTTAAAGACATCTTATGCCCATGTCCTCCTTGGCCTTCCATGCTTCCTCGTTCACATCATTTTCCATGCAACAACTACTTCTGAATTGCTTGGTCACCCATCCACTTCACATGCCCCACCGGGCAATCCTTTGGGACTTCACAAATCTCACTATATCTTCCCCTTGAAGAATTGTGGCAAACTCTCTATTAGATCTTATTATCCATTCTTCTACTCTCACTGGGACACAAATCCTCTGTAAAGCCTATATACAAAATTATATTTTTTAATCTTACCATAATTAGACTGGGAAGGTTTGCTTGTGAATTCGCAACAGCTGGACCATTCAGAGTAGTAAACTGTTAAGAAGACACACAACATCAAGATCATTTTTTGACTGCAACTACGTATTCAGAACATATCAATGTTGGTAAAGGATAGAATTTTTTTAAAAACCAGTAGTGTTTATATCCTGTCCTCCTGCCTGTGGAACAACAGTTTTAGTGAGTTATTGGTGCTTTTGGTTAAAATAGCACACAAAATCTGCTGCTGTTAAACATTCGACTGGACATTTAATTGATTTATGGAACAGTGATTACTAAAGCAAGACTATAAATGATTTACTAAACCAGGCATCAGATGTTGCATAACAAATAATCATTGTATGGTCACGATTATAAATGGTGTCCTACAATGGCTGAAATATGTAAACATACCAATTTTCAACAGATTGGTGACGCCTAATGTTCCATATAATGGATGACTTATGAATTTAATTTAAATACATTTTGTCCCCAACTTTTGGGAATACCTCAGTTAATTCTACAAAAGAAAATATATAATTACATATTCATAGTTGAATATAAATAGATAAATTTGGTATGTTCCAGGTACCTACAATTACAATACAAAATTTCCTGTTGCTGTTGCAATGTCTCAGTCTGAAATGAGGGTAGACAATGACATTGAAATAGGAAGCAAAGCTTACACTGCTGTAACCAAATTTATTTAAATACAAGAATTAAATAAAGATTTAAGAACGCAAAAGTAAATTATAATAATAATTCATATATTGAATTTAAATTTTGAATTTGTTTTTAAATTTAAAGAATTTACATTTGATCTTGTATTCTTATAATAAGCTTCATGAAGCATTTCACTCATTATCTAGAATAATTATTTTCTATATCTATAATGTTAACAGTATCCCAATCCTGCGGTGTTTTATATCTACATGTTTAGTTAATACGGATTGATTTTCTGTTGGTTGTTTTAAGTTTGTGCTTAGTCTAACCAATATAACAACCTTTACAATCCACACACTTAATTTTGTACACAATGTTATATTAAATATGTTTTGAATTTTCAATTTTAATTATTAAAAGATCAAAATATTACCGTAATACCGTAGTTACCATATAAATTTCTCTTCTTACATCCATTTAAACAACGTTTGTGACTTAGTCGCATCTCAAACATATCACTAATTTGTAATTCATCCTTAGTGGATGCTCCATACTCTTTTATCCCTATTTTCTATGCATCGTGCCTGAAACCTAGCGACAAGAGACTGTGAGACTTTGACACAATTATGCGAAGCTATCGGTAGGAAAAATTGGCCAGGACTGCTCTCCAAGGGTCTCACGACAATGTACGCCCTCATACAGCCCAGAAGACCACCAAGCCATTTTGCAGAGACATCAATGACCACCCTCCGATATAGAGAATGTGTTGAAAATTAACCTATTGTATTTTTTTGGGTTAACAGGCTACACGAGGGTGATCCTGAAACAGGCAACTCCCCTTTAAAAACATACAAAGGTAAATAAAAAGGGGGGGGGGGTGCAGGTAGAGCAAGGTAGCCAAGGGTTGACTAGGGCCCCTTGGCTGTCGTTTAAGGTTCCTACCTGGTGTTTCACCTAAAGAGATGCAGGTAGGTCGGGCATTGGGTACTATTCTCACGCCCTTCCGAATGACGAGAGAAGAGTTTGCTGTGGGGTCGCAGCATTCCCTTCTCCGTGTCTCCCACAAGTTTTAGGAGGCAGTTGGCCGACTGATCCAATGGGATCAGCGGACAACTCTTACCATATGCCCAAGGTCTTCGACCCCAGTACATATACCTCCCAAAATAGAGAGAACTTCAATAAAAAAAAACAGAGTACGAGGCACTCCCGACTTAGGTGAGCCCCGCAGTCACCCTGGAGGAAACGCCTGCGAGAAAAATTCCCATATGCATCGTCAACCTATTGTATGTACTATCAGGTGGCTGTATACAACAACATTTACACATTTAACTATAAGTTTCTGATCACCCCTCGTGCTTTGTAACAATTCAACATAGAAAAAGTCTTTCACGGTGAAATGGGAGCATAACTTCGATCGCCATCTGCTTCGAAATGTGGTGCATTTGTCTAAATTTTTCCATCTGACACTGGCATTCTGCAGACATAATTTCGGACAGAAAGTGGTCGCAGAACACTGAGTTTGTCTTATTACCCTTTGGCGTATAGCCTCGAGGTTCGCGTTTTTTATGACAAATGAGCAATTGGCAAATTTATATCAGACGATGATCTCACCGGTTACCACTGAAGGCATTTTTTGTTGATTGCTCGCAAATAATTTCATCATAATCCATAAGTTCCTATTTAAAATATTATAATTAGTTTTATTGTTAAACACTAACATGGAATTCTTTCTCGTCTAATTTTTTTTTTTTGCCATGCAATTGGTAATTTGGTACGAAGTTATCCTTAAGCTTCGTTCTGAAATGTTGGTATGACGTCACGTTTATCGGCTGTAACGGCTTTGTAAACATTTGGTTATAAATTTATCAGATAAACTAAAATTACTTATTCCACCGGACAAACATTTGAATAAAAAATTTTATATTAGAAATTTGATAATGTATTGTGAAAATACATGAATTGATACGATTTACTTAAAAAAAAATTCAGAGCTGTGGACATGATGCTGTGTTGATTCTAATTCTGATAACAAGGACATGAACAGAGTATGCAACATGAGTACTCAATCTTTATTAATGAAATCATTTGTAGTGCTTGACCTGGAAACAACCGGTTTACCACACCTAGAAAACTTTAAAACAAGAATTACTGAATTGTCAATTGTTGCTGCAGTTAGAAGTCATCTCACAGATGCAACAAAACGACCTGACAAATTACCAAGAGTTCTTCAGAAGATGAATGTATGTTTCTATCCTAAAAAGCTGATATTACCTGAAACGACAGATATTACAGGTATGAACATTGAGACATTTGAACTGATCCATTAGTATTCAATCATTGTAACTTTATCCTGCATTGCCCCCAAAATATTAATTAATTGTAAGACAAAACATGAATATTTCTTCCATATGAGTCCATATTTTACTGTTTATGTATTAAATTTAAAGCAGAATATTTTAAAAGTGTGTTGTGTGTATTAACATGTCTGTTCCAACCACCCATATTGGAAAAGGACATGGAGCTTTGAAATATAGACAGGGGTAGAATAATTTAAATAAATGATTTAAGAACAATAAGTAGGTTCCTACAAGCAAACTATTTGTGGTTCATATAGTATAACATCTCTCCTGGGCCTTTGAAATTTAGAGTGTGAAGGGACACCCTATATAAATTATGGGAGGATAAAAGTACTAACCAAAAATATCAACAAGCCTTACTTTACAGGTTTAAGCAATGATCTTTTGGAGGAATACAATTCTTTTGATGAGAGCTTTTTCAATATATTAAACAATTTTCTTGATCGACTTCCGCAACCAGTTTGTATGATAGCTCACAATGGCTTGCGATTTGACTTTCCTATACTTCAAAGTGAGTTGAAGAGACTTGGGAAGGTAATGTATTTTAATTTTTCTCTTACAATTTCAGTGTATACTTCTACTCTGTTTTACTTAATAATATCTTAAAAATAGACACCATGGATCTGATATTTAGGATAATGGTGTATTTGGTTTCTTTTCCATGGTATGTGTTTTAAGAAAAATATATGACTGAATGAGGAAAGGGGGATGGGATAAAAATTGATTTACCTTAATCTATATGTTAAGCATGGAGAGGAAAGGAAGAAGAATAAGACTCGTGAAGGGGGCGGTGCCTCCGAAACTTTAAGAACTTCAAACCCTACATGGTGCCTGCCACCTGTGAACCTTTGGTAAGTCACCAACTTTCTATCCCTCTTTCCTGTCTTCTGAATTGTTGTAATTAACCTGACAATGTAATTTCCTGACGCAGATATAAACACACAAGCATAACCTACATAACTACCTACCACATCCTCTCTAATCTACTTAGTGTTATCAATCCCTTGCCTCCCTCACACTTCCCTCTAATGCTAATTTTACTAGACCCTGTGTCTCAAAACCTGTCCTATATAAATGAAAATAAAGAAAAAAGGAAAGTTCCTTTCTTACAGGTTCTGCCACAGTGTCAGGGTGGTTCCCAGATTCCTGACTTGCATTTGATATAGCAAGCATGTTGTTTCCAGGCAGCCATGAAGTTACACACCCAACTGAACCCAGTTTCTGTCCTGATACCTGGTTGGAATGATGAAATTTCATTGTCTTATATTTTAAAGACATTTCACCAAAAAGTGAATCTTACTGCTGCTGTCACCATCCTCCCATTCTAAACCTGCTGTATTGTCAGGCCACTGTGACCACTCTCAAACAGCTTTGCATTAATATTTTTTATACTCTTGAAACTATCTTAAAACCATTCAATGAAGCACCTGGCCAACACTTATAGAAATAATTGAAGAACAATTTGTTTAAATATCTTTTACACAATGTCTATTAATTTTGAACTTTTTGGTGGTTCTTTATTTTTAGCAGAAATTGTGGATGATCTAAATGGAATATTATACTAATCCAATTTTTACAACTGCATTGCCAAATAAAATTTTACATTATATGATGAGAACTAGTGAAACTCTAAATGTTACAAAGACTGAGAATTATTATAAGTTAGCAGACAAAAGTAACTTTTATGTAATGTTATTTATTTATTTTTAATATTATACATACACTTTTGTTACAATTACAGTTGCTTATTTTATCAATAATTGATTTTGTGAAGACTTATTCACAGTGCACACTGGGCAAACATTTCATTTGTAATAGTAATGTATTATGCAGCATTTTCTTATATTTCTATATTAATACTTAGATATCTCTGTGAATGGTTAATGAAATACTGAAATATGAATTTTTAACAATATTTATTGAAAATTATGTTTGAATCTACAAAGAAAGTCTCAAATGAATTCTGTTTTATGAATGTGTCTCCTCTTGTTTCATGAAACATGTTCCTCTAGTATGTACTGGGCCTTATTGTAATTTCCATAATGTAATAAGCCTCCTATTTCACTTGTAAATTCATTAAAATACAATTAACACACACACACAAATAAAAACATTACTCACCTATTAAGTGCCAGGGAAAAAGAAACATTTTGCTAGATGGCTATTTATGTTTATCCTGGAAATAGATTATTGTTGATCAGCAAAAATGTTAAAAATTCAGGAGATTATAAATATTATGCTTACTGTTAAAGTTCATTAAAACATAAAGAAAAAACTAGATTTTTATTTAGACAAAAGGTTTGATTTTATTGGCTGGGACTAGTATGTTATACAAGTTTCTCATTAGATGAAATGTTTTTTGTGGTTTCAGAAACTGCCAGATACCATATTTTGTGCAGACTCGTTACCTGGATTTAGACACATTATGAGACAAAATGATGTTAATGATTTGATTCCAAACAGTGAATCTGCAATTGATTTGGAGATAAAAGCTGTCAAAGACATTTTCGAGGCAGAAGATAATCACAATGTCACGAATGAGGACAAATTGTTCTGTCCTAATTGGGACTCTTATGATGATGTACTTCTTAAAACTTTGGATGATTTTGAGTCGTGCAGTCATACACCTCAGAGAGCTGAGAGGTTGGAAGATAAAGATGATAAGCCATTATGTGAAGAAAAGTTTCACCAAGAGGCAGGAAATTATTTGAATGGCAGAGATTATTATAAAGACCTACAAAGGATTCTTGAAACTACACCAAAAACTAGTGTAAAAAAAAATAATTCTAACGATAATGTTGCGATGAATGCAGAACGAGGAATAAAGGAAACTGTGAAGACTGAAACCAGAGTAAGAAAACGACTGTTTAAGACTGAAGAGAAAGATGGTGATGCCAAGATATTGAAAAGATTTAGACTCTGTGATATATATCTACATATCTTTGACAGAGATCCTATTGAATCTCACAGAGCAGAAAATGATGCCATAAATCTTATGCAGTGCATAGTTGCTGAGAGCCCAAGGTTTCTCAAATGGGTTGATGAAAATGCTAAACCATTAAATAGTGTTAAAAGCCTTTTATCATAGCAACAAATTATCTTTTATACACATTTACTTTGCATGTCATTTTAATTTTGAATAATCTTTTTAAAAGATTTTGACTTGTTACAGTTTTACTGTGCACGAATTTTTCTCAAATGTTTTATATGAATCTTTTATATAATCTGTTTTATTGATGAAATATTTTATAAAGAAATTTTATTATTTACCTTTTCTTTTATTTAAAAGCTAAGACATTTATGATCCACTCACAATTAAACATACACTGCAAGCACCTACTAACCATTCAAAAAATTAATACCTAATCTTATCTTTGATCATATTTTGGTAATTTTTTTTTCACAGTTCAATAAAGTACAAGTGGCTTGAAGAAGGTCAAGAAATGGTAATTCTGAGAATCCTCTCATTATTATTATTGTAGGATGAATGGATCAATGCCAGTTTTATTTAGCAAGTTTCATGGAGGTTTTTATTTTTTAACTGCAGATGGTCCTTTAGGTGGTAAGACTTAAATGGCATATACTTATTTGGTAGATTTTCTGGTGGAGCTTAGTTATAGTGGCTTCCTTTATTTTCCAGAATAAAATATGCGGTTAGTAGCTTAGATTTGTCTTTAAGTAATTATTGGCATTGTGGTATTTAGTGTCCTGGATTAAGAAAGGAAGTCACCTTATCAAAATAAGTAGACAATTAGTGTGATTAGTTTCATCATTACTTAATATACAGTATTCCGTGTAATTTCATTTGGAATATTTGGAAGTATTGAGAACACAAGTTTGCATGTGAGCCGCCAAGTAATAACCTCTGATGATAGATCCAGAGTACAATTCATACAAAGGTATGTGCCCAGTAAAGGCGATTTGTAAAAGAGCAAGAGCAGACTTGGTGTCAGACAAGAATCTGGTTAACTTTATAACGATTCACCCTACAATTGTAAGTAAGCAATACATGCAAAAGGCTTAGAAAATTTTGAATAAAATATATATTTACTTTCAAACACTCATGCCAGCTTTTCATATAGCTTAATCATATAGAGATGACAGGTGTGTATAGCAAATATGTTTCCAAGTTTCTGTGCGACTCTCCCTCCGATAGTGTATTTATTTATGCCTGTTTCTCCAACCTCCCTACAGATGAATTCAGCTTCTGAACTTTTAAAATTAGTAAAACATTAAATTGTCAAAATTACAGTCCATATTACCTTTATGAGCTGCTGATTGGAGTTATTGTCCTCCACCAAAACAGATGGGCCATTCTATCCCTATTGTCCAGCAGTGACCCATGTATCTATGCATGCATTCCACCAGTTCCTCCAACATGCTAAATTGTACACAGAAACATTTTATGAATTAATTAATTCTGTTGTGATAACCTGATTTGAATTCAACGCTGTGTGGTTAAATGGCACAAAGTGTGATACTTTGTCCTGATCATTTGAAATGCTCCTTCAGTCACTCTGGGGGGAAATGCGTGCGAGAGGAAACACCCCAGGCATCCCATCCCTAAAGATAAGCCCATCATTCTGGGGAGAAATACCTGCAAGGGAAAGCTCCACATGTTTTTTCAGGCCTTTTACCTTGATCAGTGCAAGTTAAATATGAAATATTTTAACAACTATATTCCTGATAACATCTATGACAAAGTGTAGTAGTTTAGTGTCTTTGTAACAGTGACAAAACTGTAAATTTGTATTTATATATTTAAACAAAGTTTGAAAATCTATTTTTAATAAAATTTTGCAATTTTTGTAAAAACTTTTTTCTAGTGAAAACCCTCCAGAAATTTATTTATATATCCTTGTACCTCTTGAACCCAAAAAAATAATTTTGAAATGTAGCAGAATAAAACTTTTGAATTACCTTTAAATGTGGTAATTTTATTTCTTGGCATTGGCTTAGATGTTTGTGTCATGATATCTGGGATTAAGACTTCTGTAGAATTTATAAGCTGAGTTGAAGGCAGAGCCAAGAAAGGAGAAGAAGAAATACAATTACTGCAGACATAAAAATCAATATACAGTTCAGAGCTAATAGTTATTACAGATTACAAACTGGAATGGAAAATAAATGTAAACTTTTCTTTAGTATTCTTCTTTACAATAAATAGTTATATGATTTAAATGTAAACATATTTGTGGAGAAGATGCAATCGGAGTAAGTCCGCATAAAATAACTTAAATTAATAGTGTGTATTACTTGGAACCACGCGTGTTAGTCAAACGAATTATTTTGGATATGCATTATTGGTCAGAGTAATTTGTTTAATTTACATTAGCCATTTTTGAATTTACAATAAAGTTTAGATTTAATTCGGTTTTTCCATACTCAATCTATAATAATTCAAACACAAAATTCAGTTCCCTATTTTTCCCCCAGTAGGTAATTAGATATAATACCATAATTTCAACTAAACCGAAACCTACGAAAAGTTAATGTTTTAAATATTGTTGGTCAAGGTGAATAAGATTAATTATAATTCAACAATAATAAAGCAATTTATGACCCTTTATGTCTGTAAAACAAAAAAGTATGACCTATTCGTCTGTACAAGGTCATAAATTGTTTTATTATATGTAACACGTTAAATTTTTTAATTCAACAATATTTAACCTATTTTGCTTTCCTCTTGTTTAATGAACTGGTTGAATTGTACACACAATGTTTCTCAAAACATTTATGACTGCCATTCTATATGATTAATACAATAGTTTATGGAAAATGAAGTAAATTTTTCTATCAAAATGTAAGGTACGTTTAGATCGACTACATCGATGTCACAGCCTTCTTCGCAGAACGAATGACGAGGTGGAGTGGGAAGAAGGCGAGTCGTCGCTGACCAAAGTTGAGTAAACGAATCTAGGAATCAGTTTAGTGGGGTGTGCTAGGGTGCAAATTCCCAATACTTGGCCTAATTTAGTACTTGATAGTCGGAGACCAAGGCTAAAAATATGACTCGTAAGTATACATTTTCATTGCTATAATAGTTCTTGACATTTGTCCCTGAATTATTCCATTCCGCAAAAAACTCTTATACATTTAATTGTCAATATTGGTTTGTGTATATACATGCCTTATTAAAATTGTTTGTTCTAGACAGAAACTTGTAATTTACATGGTTGTTTATTATATTTGCTCTGGAAATTGTGAAATAACTGGTGAAAGTCTTCCAAGGTCTCGTAACTGTTTTCGAGAAAGTTTTGACGCGCACAAGATAACGAAAATATCCAGAAATTTCAATATGGTCCCGACAAACAACCTTGTTAGTAATTTGTTTCTCTTGCAGAACGTCTTGGGGTTAAGAGTTATTTGTACAACCCAGAATTCGTTTTGATGTGGTACCTTAAAAGTTTGAATGCAATCAGAATTTTGTTGATATGGAGCAACGGAGTTTAAATGTTTTAGATCCTTGCACATCATGTAAAATTAGCAGATAGTATTAATTCTGTGAAACCACCTGATTTGTATTTTAAATAATAGTTTCATCATACATTAGAATACTACAATTATAATTTTTTTTAATTTTCATGGAAACCCCCCCGGGGGGGGGGATATTTAAATTGTGTAGAATGTCTATAATTTGAGTGAAGCGTGTTAGGGTTTCATGTATTTATATATAATCTTGGATCGGGCAAAGTGCCCATTTGACATAAGATACTTTTTTTGAAGTTTACCTGTTGCTATGCAGTCTACAGTTTACAACAATTACAAATAGGATTGTTGATTACAAAGGTATAGGTAATCTTGTTTTCTTTGTTACTAATTCTATTATATATTGATGGAATCTTCAGTGTTGCTGTAATTAATACTGTACCAAATAATCCATAAAATGTAATCATGACTCCAGAAAGGCAAACTTTTTTAAAAAAAATTCACCCACATATTAGCAATTGTCAATTTTTGTCAAGGATTTTCCAAGAGGATAATTTTTTCAATTTAAAGGATCTCTTGTTAAAATACAAACTTTCCCATTGGTTTTTAATGCATGCTACATACAAATTACACTAGTTTCACCCAACAGGTTTCCTGGTTTTCAGCATTCTAAATACTGCACAAAATATGAAAGCTACATACTGCCCAAAAGTCGTGTATATGTTGTTTTAAACCTTGAACAATTGCTGTTTTTGTGACTTTAATGTACAAGGTAAATGCATAATGATACTATGCAGTTCCTTAACAGAAAGTACCTGTGCAAGTGTAAAATATGTAGTAAATATCACATGTGGCATCTTTGTTGCAAAACTAGCTTGTTTATAATATTTATGAATTTAAAAATTCATTGAAATTGATCAATGTTTAAATTTTAGTTTAATATTTGTTGCTAGGTGGAAATCAGCGTGAGTTAGCCCGTATGAAGAATCAGAAGAAACTTCAGGAACAACAGAAAAGAAAAGGAGCAAATGATAAAGATTCCAACAAGGGTCTCACTTTGGAGCAGAGAAAACAGAGGTAAACATTGGATAATATAATTATGTTCATAAAGCCTGTTGCTTGATAATCTTGAAAAGTACATGCAAAGCATCCCATCTTAGGCTATTGGGGGCAGTACGTGCTAAGACACTTCATACCATTTATTTGTAAACTTGAAAGCCATAATTCACCATTTAAATGTAACTATTCAAAGATACCATATGGGACAGTACCTATTGGTGATAGTATTTTGTTATTGGCGACAGCTGTATTGGAATGTCTAGATATATGTTCTCCAGCAAGGCCAAGTTACATTTCAACAATGTTGTTCACTTCAATTTAGTCAGACTGCAAGTTGTCAAAAAGGTATGTCTTCTTGCATCAAACACATACCCTAATGGGAGGCGATTTTCTGTTGTTTTTTTAAGCATGGTTTATTGAAAAGTTAATTTAACATTTGTATGTGTTATGGTATTCATTTCTTAGACTGGTCTGTTTTAACCCTCCATGCTAACCTATATTATGATAACCTTTTCATTTCTGCACAACAACACACATCATCTTCCCCAATTTGCTTAGCATATTTTTCTGTTTTTACCCTACACACTGGTCAAATGAAATTTTTACAAGACCCTAGTGTCTCAAGACTTGGCCTATTAATCTATCCCTCTCTTAGTAACGTCCTCTGTGTTGTTTGCTCTTCCCCTATTCTGCTTAGAACTTCCTGGAAACTAACTCATCTGATTTTCAGCATCTCCTATTGCACCACCTTTCAAAGACTTTTTTTCTTTTCCACCATATAATGCCACAATCCATACCAACATTTTTGGCAATTATATCCTAATATTCACACTTACATTACTTTCTTTCCTGTGCTATCCTACTCCAGTAATTATTCTGCCAAAGTAGAAAAATATCCCTTCCTAATCTAACACCCTTTGTTATTCCACTGTTTCCTATACTACATTCCATTATCTTGGTTTTCCCAGTATTAATTCTCATATTAAACTGTTTCTTGAGGACCACATTCATGCCAGTTATTATGATTTCCAAGTCTTCTTCTGACTCCCCAAATACTAAAGTATCATTAGCAAACCACAGGTTTTTATTCTCCTTGCAGTATGATTCCTTTTCCATATTCCGTTTTAACTTGGTTAATTGCCTGTTTTATATAGAAGGTAAACAGCATTGATGATAGACTGCATCCTTTCTTGATTTATGCTTTATTTTCTTGATCTTCAATTCTAATTACAACTGGCCTACCTTCTGTAAAGGCTATGGATAAAGCCTTCTTTCTCAATATTCTTTAAAATCCTTATCAGTTGGTTCCAGTTCACATTATCAAGTACTTTTTCTAAATTACAAATGCCACAAACGTGTTCTTGTGGGATATATTGAATAAAGATTATGTAAATATGATTGAGAGGGACAAATCTTATTTTATTAGGTGAGAAATATTTAACCAGCATACAATGGTAAAGACAATATTAGAAGTTTGTGGTTTACCGTTCTCTGGTCATTCCCAGTCTTGCTAATGGCTAGGCTTTGAATTTTAAATGAAATTGTAACTTATTTCTAATGTTATACATTTATTTAGCACATTTTTCAAATTAAACAGAAATTGCTTTCTGCACCTAAAATTTTAAATGCAGAAAGCAATTATTTTTGATAGATGTATTGTACAAAATCAAATGTAAGTCCTGCAAATATAAAAAGTTAGGCAACATTTCAATTCAATATATGACTGTATTATGATTGTTGAAGTTGTGTAATGTAATTCTTGTGGCTTTAAAAAATTGGTTAAAACCTCAAAGTTTTGCAACCTGTTTCTTTGGCATGGTTGTCTCTAATTTCAGTCGTGGATATTGCAGTTGTAATATGCAATTCCTACAAGATTTTAATTGTAAGTAACTTCATCACACAAAGTTTATTTGTATTCAACTATATGTAATTATATTATTTTTTATAGGATGAACTGATGCCCTGAAAGTTGGGAATGAAATGTCTTAATTTAATTTAAAATTATTTTATGTATGACATTTGACCATTCATTGTCTGGATAATTTAGTTATTTTATTTCTAATAATTGCTTACTTTGTACAATACCTTAAAAAATTCAGCTAGTATTCCTGAAATGTTTTGCTAGGACTTTTTTTGTTGTTGTTGTGGTTGTCAAGTACATCAGTGATTTGACAGTATTACTAGTAATCATAATCTTCAGTTTGAGTGCAGCTTGTATGGTGCCACTGAATTTTGTTTTTCTTTTGGTAGTAGGGATTCTACTATCATTAAGAGTGTCAGTCCTAAACAAATGGGTGATGCGTCAAGATTTGAGATTTGTCTTCCTACATTGTAATTTATTGTGGATGCATTATTAGATTTCTCGAAACTTTTAAATTAATATTTCTGTCATTTTTGAAGTTTGTTAAAACTTGTTTGAAATTTCAATTTGCACGTTATGGAATAATGATTGAAAAGCCCGCTGATAACTTTCCCAAACTTCAGAGTATAGACAAATTGTTTTTAATAAAAGATTTTTATTTTTTTGTCTCAAGACTAGCTACGAATTAATGTTTAGTCTCTAATACATTTTGCTTTCCTATGTTTTGGAATTTTATTTTAATTTTCAAAATTGTTTAGTATAAAAACATTTGTATGTTGTTGGACATTTCACTATTTCGACCCTAGAAATTTTTTTTATATTTTAATTAAAAAACTGAGGAGGTCTGAGAAGTTGGGGGACATTATATTTTCAAATTAAATTATTCCATTTGATATTTGGCTTTTCTTGGTTTTATTTATAACATTTTCTGTTAAAAATTGTCAATTTCTCTGTTTTGTTTTAATTTTTGCATTTATATTATTGAATTACTGTACCATGTTTTCTTTCTTTTCCCAGAGATGCTGATTTAATGCGCCAGAAGCAGATGAAAGCTCATAACAAAGATGGCAATGCCTGTTCAGCTGCCAGCTGAACGAGCCTTGACATTTTAATCACACTACTATCACAATCAACTTTTAAGTTCTACTATTTTGTGAAATGATTGGAAAAGGGATTTTTCTGTGATTAGAGATGTTGGACGTTCAATAGTTTCAACTTTTTTATCCACTTATATGGAAAGATGTTCTCCGCAAGGCACTTAAATATTTACTTCGGTTCTGAATTTTGGAGTAGTAGTGAGACAATGCAATATTTTTACTTGGTATAATCAATTTTTTTATCTTAAACTTAATGTAATAAAATGTGGAATAAAAAATTATGCACATTGATGTGTATTATGACTTCTGTTGCATCCCTTTAAGTGGTAAATTGTTACATTTAATTAATTTAATTGAATATTGCCAAACAAAGTATTCAATTTCCATTGTCTTAGGTTTTACGAATTGTGGTAACATTTTAGATTCTTGTCTACAATGAAAAACTGAAAGTTTGATGCAAAACGTGGCAAATAAATAACTTCATATAATTGATTCTGTACCACATACATTTAAAACTATCTAAACATCATCAAGCATTATTTTCCCTCAAGAATGTCCGGGTTGTAGTCCTCTAAAGGCCCAAATTTCTTCTTACAAATCCAAAGGTCTAGAACTAATAAGCAAATTTACCATTCTCGTACTACACACATTAAGTTTTGTGTAGTCTCAAATTGTCTGAATGGCCGACTGTGGAATAAACTCAAAATATTAGGTTCATTTTTTAAAGGACTGTGAACATGTTTTGTTGAACAAGTTATATTATTCAAAAAGTAATTTCGCATAAAAAACTAGAACCTAAAGAAATGCTTGGTTCATACTAATTTTTTATTGGGCACAATGATTTTATAATGGCTTTATTTGTGCTCACATCTGTGAAAGTAAATATTTTATGGGTTCAAGAAATTTAAATTTTTGTGCTAACCTTGACTTTGTAATAGTAACATGATTTTCTGTATCTGTTTTCAAAGGTTAAATTTATTAAATATAGAAATTTTGTTCTGTTAATTTCTTCACTTAAATGGATTCTTATATAATTTAAACTACTTGATCCTTTACCTTTGCTAGAATAAAAGGTAATCTCTTAAATTATTGTAGGTTTGCGTAATGTTAAGAACTTATTTGATAAAATGTGAAGTAGATTAACTACTCTATTAAAATTATTGATGCAAACTCATTTAATTTAAACTAGGTCTAAATGTTGGCCTTCACTGAAAATTGACAAAGCTCTTCAAAAGGCATTAACCTTTTACTTTATCCTATTACTCAAAACCCCTAAATCTATTGGATTTAGTATTCCAGTATTTTGCTTGTCCATTTTCTCTCTGCTGTGTCAATAATGATTAAAAAATAATCTTTCCTATTCTTTCATTTATTTTTCTATGACATGGGAATGACATGATCAATACTTCTGATAACATTTGGTTGGTTGAATTTTTAAAATTCAATAAATTTGCAGTTTTAGACGATTTCTTCTACTTATCTGTAGATCTTTTCAGGTGTGAAACTTCCATAAATCTAAAAACATTAATACATCATTATGTTTATCAGTTGTTTAATTCAATATGTATTTCTGAAATAAAAATAGAATGATATACTTGTAAAAAATATTTGTATTCTGAAGTATGGCCATTGCAAACATTATGTTCAAATAATATGTTTATTGACATAAAAGTTTGTAATTGGTACATTGTAGTAAAATTCTAGTTTTCAGTTTACTTTTTGTTTGCTTATCATTGGAGCAAGGAATCTTAAAAATAAGATAATGAACATCCTTGTGTGTGCAATTTTTAATTGAATAGGATAAGATGATTAACCTTAGGTACAATCATTAAAACATATGCGTTTTTGTTTTGGCAGTGCAGGTCTGAATACTTGAGATGATGATGAATGACCCTAGGTTTTAATCAGTCACCATTTAATGAACCAAAACTATACATTAGTTTTTATTGCAAATATTTTATTATAATCAATATCGTGTTTTAAATTTAAATGAAGTAATGACAAGGCAGTATTTGTTTTAGTATTGTTTCTATGATTATATATGTTAAGATTAGCTCCTGTGTGTCCGATTCGTTCATGTTGCTGATTGTGTTTGGTTAGCACGGGAGCGAAAATTTTGTTGAACTTCTGGAACTCTGAAGTTTGATAAATGCCCTATGTAAGGTAGCACGATCTGGAATTTTGTATATTCCATGAAAAATTTAGAAATTATGTACATTCACATAAAACCGACAACTGAAGGGTATGTACAGTAGATTTAGGATTGAAAACTTATTAAAACCAAATTTGACTGAAAAATTCCATATCATCTGTAATGTTTCAGTTAATTTGTAGATGGCTATGGCATATGTTGAAAGCTGCTTCAATATTGAATAAAAAAAAATTGCAATCAAAATTAATATATAGTTTTGGTACATTAAATAGTGTGACTGATAAATCCTAGGGTATTCATCATCATCTAAATTGAAGAAATTCATTCTAAATACTACAAATTATTCATTTCTGCATACCTAACATTTTAGGTGATGAAAAAAGAATGGATTAATGTGTGTTTAGATTCATGCAAGTTTCACACTGAATAAAATCTATTGGTAAGCAGGAAAAACATTAATTTTGCTCAAGAATGTTTTTTATCAGTGAATCTGTTTGTTTGGATTTCAACCCGGTCCATATCTTGTGTGTAGTGCAACGTTTTGATGACGGTGCTTGTTGTTGAAACGTTGTGCTACATACATCTGATCTGGATTGAAACCTGAGACCACTGCATTCAATTTGCCTTTTTTGTCCATTTTATCTATATTAAACTAGACATTTACATAATATTAATGAATTTTGTACAATCGTTTGCAGATTATGTTGAAATATATTTAAATTTATGTAGTCTTGACAAGAATGCACCTTCTGGAATATTCTTAGTTTTGTGGGGAGTGAAGTAAACAGAAATTTAGTTGAGATTCATATTTATTGCACCAGATTCATTAATTATACACAAATTTGTCTACATATTTTATCAAGGACATATTAAACAATTGTAATATTTAAAATAGTTTTATTGCTCCGATTCTATGGATAGTTATTAAATTTTGAAACTAGTTTAATAAATTTATTTTTTACACAGAAATAATTGGAAGACAATCACCATAGCTACGTCTGAAATTGTCTGGCGCTCGAAGACAAAACCGGCACTCGTCGATGGCCTATCGTGAAACTAAATTAGGACTCCGAGAGTATCTATTCTACGACCCAATATCTAATAAAGTGTGTTGCAAATTTTCCTATCTTAAAATTAAGTCTAATGACATATAGAATGTTTTATTCACTTTCATGATCTTTATTACCGTCTTTGTTTGGATGTTGAAAGACAATTGCTAAGTTTTATTTCTATGTGCACTTAAAATCTGAAACAAGGTTAACGAACTGCGTTATATTTTATACAATAATAATTGTATTTATTGGGGGCAGATTTCTTATAAAAATGTCACCTAAAATGTTATCACATTTGCATTAATTTGTCTTTAAGAAGACTTTTCAGTTGCAAAAGGTGGCGTTTGTGTTGAAGGGAATTTATATAAAATGTCCCTACGTAGATGCCACTTATGACGATCATGTTGACTATACAGACTTTTCAAACGGTATAAAAATTGGAGAATGTAGATTTTGCTGGAGAATCGAGTTCTCTAACGAGGATGGTGGAGATGGCTATCAAAATGTTGCATTTCACAACTAATATAATCCAAGAATTCTACGTTCAGCATAAAAATTGGTAACGGTAAATATTGCCACCTTTCTCTATGGTGTCTGTCACCATGAAATCATGGCCATATGTTGTAACTTATAATTTTCCAACACTAAGAGTGATTGTGAAAATAACTAGTGCATTATTCATATGTACAGCATAAACTAATAATAAAGAAAATAACACATTTTAAGTATTGGCTCTAAAATTCTTCATTCTTGATGCCATTTCTGAGTTTCGGGTATCTTGTGTTTCACATTACCTATATTTTTTATACCTAAATGAAAAAGGTGGATAGCAAAAAGCTATTTAATGCTTTACTGTGCTAGTAATTTCAAGAAAGACCTTTTGTAATAGAAGAGGGTTTCTAAAATTACTTTGACAGAAGCACATGATAGTTTTGCCTTGGTACTTGGAAGTTAACAATTTTGGCTGAAAATTATTTGAAAATATTCTTGTCAAAAACTACAATTGAGCTGGAGAAGCTGATTTAGATACTGTTACTACTTGATCCAGGATTATACAGGCATTTTAGAGAACAAAAGCTTTGATTATCACAGCTTTATATATTTTTCATATTTAGCCTCTTAAAATTGAAATTATATTTGAAGTTCAAATATTAAAGAAGTAGACAAGAATATTTCTCAAAATGAAACTGGACCAGTTAAGTCTCCCTCAAAACTGTTCACCGATTTGTCTGAAAATATATTTTCCCTCGGATATTCATAGTTACTCTTTACAATATTTTGAAACAATAAAATTAATTACATATAATTTCTTTGTAATATGAAAATTGGAAGGCTTGCTTATTATTGTATTGTAAGTCACAAGAAAATTATGTCATCCATAATTTGAAGTGATTATCCTTCCAGGATACAAGACTGACACAATGCAGACAATAAGTTTGAAGTAAGACGTATGGTGATTGCAATAAGAAAGGCTGTATATGAATATGCACCTAATAGCGAAAACTGCAAGGCAAAACAAATTAATTGAATCTTGATTCCATTTCGTATACATGGTGTTCTTGATAACATTTGCCTACATATTAAAAATGGCACCCGAGTGCAGAGAATATAGAACAAATTTTAACAAACCACAGCCCACTAATATCATTTGGTACTCTCTTACCATTATTTTGGTATTGATATCTACATTTTCAAAGTTAAATACACTAATATTTAAAAAACATTGTCTATTAATCTCCAAGTCAGGCATACAATAAGCCACTTAACACTTTAGCTAACAGTTACTACTGAATTAACAAAGTTTATAGAAAGACCGTTAACTTTGATATATCGTGTTTTTGAAAGTTACGAATGTGAACCGATTTATACTTGACGGAGGGACCTTTGATGTATCCATAGTCTCCGATTGCATTTAAATATTTAGCTTCATTCACTTTATTGATTTAAATAGCGACATAATGAAATGGATGTCGACAGCGATTGATGAGAAAATAAATTTATCCTCAATATTCTTAATAATAAGTACCATAGTGATATTGCTTTTTTTTTTGTAATTCTATCTAATAATGATAAAATTTAGCATACATATTAATTTAAGAATTATGTTTCATGTAGCATATTCAGAAACTATTCATTTGGAGTGTATAAATTTTGCATCAGTTCACATTCTTCTGTTGAACACGAGAAATAACTACAAGTGAAATAGAAAGCACCAAAGTATTTACTACTTCTGAAATCCTGTAGCTTTTTATTTCACGGCATGTATCATTTATACATGTAAACAATATACATTAGCTGTACATCGAAGATTTTATGAGACTGCAGCAATATATATTTATATAATTTAGGAAAGAGAAAGAAATGATGATTTACCTAAGCATTAAAGATTTATTCCAAGAGACTGAGAATTGGGAGAAATACTTGAAGGTGTTATGTTTTCCTTTCAACAGTTATTGTGGATGCTCATCTTATTGAGAATCTTTGCTGAAGAATAGTCGGCGAGATGGTATAAAAAATTGAATTCCTAGTCTTGTAATATTTCCTTATCATAAACCATAATTTCTTTCTCTTTTTCTATCTTATTGGATCACCGACGCTCATATCCCGATTATATATATAATTGATTTATAATTCCTTTTACTGCATCATAAAATTGTAATAGTTTACAGGACAGATATGAGTTACAAAATTCAGCTTTATTTAATGGACTTTATGGTAATATATATACTGTATATGCATATAATAAACTATATTTTATACTTTATCTAGGTCAGACATATATTAAGGACGCGTTTACAAGGAATGTGTCTAATGGAACTTCTAGTAACTAAGCTTTCCATGTCCAAAATTATTGCATACATACATTTGCACATGTAACTTCAGACACAAAGGTCCACACATCAAAAGAGAATGTGTGACTGGCTAACCTGTTTCATGAAGTAAAAAAAGCCAATAACTATTTAAAAACTTTTCATAAAATTATTAACATTTTATGAAACATAATGTTCCTAAATTCAACTCTGCTTTTTTAAAAAATGTTAATTTATAATTGGTTTGAATTGAATAGAATCTAGTGTAGTATGGAAAATATTAAAATTATATTGGTCAGTTTTTATAATTATGCTGTGGCAAAGTTATTTTTATGTTACAGTAACTAAGGTGATTTGTTACAGTTAATTTAATATGATACCTGCTTAACATTGTCACTATCAAGTAAAGTCTGTATAAGAAACAAGAACAGACAGATAAAATTTAATGCACCACAGAAAATGTTTTCAAAAAGCTATCAGCCCGGCCGCCCCATACCGTTGGTGTGAACCGGGAGACTATAGATTGAGAGAGCAGATGCTGCAGGGATTAGCGCACTGATGCGGATGGTGCTCTGGCGTGGATTTCCCGCCGTGCTCCAGCAACAATCGGTGGTGGAGCATCTCGCCCACGTATACGTTGTTGAGGGCCAACCATGGGGCGGTGCTAGGAGACCACAGCAACTCTCCGCCGGATGAGGCGGAGGCCTGCTGTGCGGGGGGCTGCAGCTGGTGTGTCTGAGGCAGCTGCTGAGGCTGCTGGGTCATCTGGTGACGACCCACACCGCCACGGCGCCCTCCCGTGGCCCCTGCAGCCCCGCCCTCTACTCACATTACCTGAAACGGCAACGAAAGAATTAAATTTGGCTTCGAATATGAGAAAATTTAATAATTGTTTCAAATATTTCCATGGGCTGATGATTTGAGAACATAAAAGTATTATTCAAGATACGAACAAAACTATGTACACATTGAAAGGACAAAAGCATTGCCAGGAATAATACTTCAATTAGTTTGAAAATATAAATATTTCCCAGAGAATTGAATTAATAAATGTATCTCTGGTTTCCATCTGATTAATGCGGTTGAACAGTGACGTTTTGACTTGTGTCACTGATCCAACCGGAATATGATAGCAGTGATAGGCATTGAAATGTTGCTGTTCAACAACATATAACTTATTACTGTCTTACCTGCAAAATTTGACTTGCTTCAAAGGCTGTCCCAGGCAGAAGGATAACGGGGCTAGACACATGGCCAGATTCCACACACACCATGTTTGGAAATTCGTCATCGCCAAAGTCTGTTATTTCTTTCGCTTTCTCAACCCACGGATTCCATACAACTAGGTAATGAAAATGATGTTGAAGTATTTGTAGACATTATTTCCAAATTATGGAAGATTGAACAGTTAATCATTTTCATAAATATATATTAATCTTACCTGTATCTGGAAAGTTGTACTTTTGTATCCTCATTTTACGCCCTGACACCACATTTGTAATTATGTGCTCTTGAGGCGTGTTTTGATAAATTCGATCTGTCCACTCCGAAATAGTGACGACGTCACGTCCTTCTTGAAACACTGCTCCATCTCTGGACTGAAACATTTTTAATTATTATAATGTCAGTCAATATATTCATTCTTATAAATAAAATATATAGTCATATTCCAAAATTTTGTGGGCCATTCTGAAATTCTACAATAATCTCAATATCTTGCTATTTTCATAAAATCCTTTCATTAAGTCTTATTAATATTGTGATTCTGAATTTATTAGCTTAAATTACTTCTTAAAGATGCAAAATTAATAAATTTTGTTATCTGCTATCATTTGAAATTGCTCCATAGTCAACAATACCCATAAAATGATATAAAATAAATAAGTCCAGGAATAAAAAATATATCAAAATTCATGTAATCTCATTAATGATATTAAACAAAAATTTACTGATCAGACCTTTACTCACATGATGTATATTTATTAATTAACAAATACCTTATCGATGAAAGTACAACCGTGTAACCCCGTTATCTGACAGCGCCGAACATCGGGAACTTTAAAGTAGGTGTGCAGTAGCAGATTGAAGCTGAAAGTGAGGTCCTTGCTAGGGTTATAGATCCCTATATTAAAGTGCAATTCTTTCTCCCTCAAGATCAATCGGTATGTTAGACGAAACCTGAAAATGATTGCAGGAAGTTTTATCTTCTTGTTTCAAATGTAGAAACAAAATTTTTAATCTTTATTCCACAAAAATATATTGAATTTATATCAAAGTTATACATAAATAATATCCTTTTGATTTATAGGAATTGTAGCTAATGTAATGAAAATACATTGATAAATATAAAATGTCAGAGAATAAAGATATGAAGAATGCATGTAATTATTGTTTATTGTAGTTCTGTATGAGCTCAGAGACTTGCAAGCTGTTTGATGCCTGAGGGGCCATGTTTGGAATATACTGTACATTTAAAATTATACTCTTAGATAAACAGTCTTCCTCTCTTTCTGCAGTAGATATTATTCAATTTTACAGAGGTTTGTTGGTTGGGGATTGTTGCCGGAATCTAAATTAAATGCTGTTAAGTCAGGAAATAAGAGGAATGTACAAGGTGCACCCTGAAGGTGAAGGACAACACCTAATAGTTTGAATTAAGATGTGGAGACCATTCTTCACTCTGAGATAAGCCTGAGAAATTTCACTTTCCATATCAACATGATACATAAAATTAAAGTAATTGCTATGGAAAGTAAAGAGAAAAAGCAGATGGTTTACCTGAAATTTAAGTATGCACTCACTAGTGCACTAGAAAGGAGGAAATCTTTAAACTTTTTGAGACATAGCATTTTATATATAAATATACATCCGTACATGCACTTTTCCAAATTGATGAGATAGTTAGTTAGTAATGTTTAGATGTTTACATTAATAGTTATTAAAATATCTATGTGAAGATAGAAATAAAATTGATTAAGGAAGTAAAGAGAAAGTTACTGACGGGTAGTTCCACATTGATCTAGTGAATTCACTATCCATAATTGAAAAAATGGCTTCAACGTCACCGCTGGGCAAGCGTTCGGGTGCCTTTTCCAAGTTCCAACGGATGATCCTGGCAAAGCCGTGCTGTGGCCCAAAGCTCCATGGTCCGAATTGTGCTGGAATTAAAAAATGTAAAAATAAAATATACAACGATAACCATTTCGAGTCATAGCTAATACAGTTTTTATGTAAATTGCATGATAAAGCAACGACAATTTTAGCATTGAGCAGATTGAACTAATTGATATAAATTATTAATAATCATTACAATTGGCCTGGGTAAGAAGTCTTGCTATTTTTATACTGGTTATGTATTGTATTAACAGTGACATTCAGTAAATAAAATGGCCAAAGTCAGTAAACATTTAGTAAATTGAAATTTCTTTAGACCATATTAATTTTTGAAAGTGGAAGAACTTGGCATTGTAAAAAAATTGTAAGTCAGTAGGAAATTAATTGTAATTATGGTATTGAAAGGGGGTTACGAATATGTTGATGCTTGTAATGAAATGAAACGATGCGTAGAGCGTTGACAAGTGACACCAAGTTCTTCAAAGATTAAGCTTTTCTGAAATTTTGTAAGTCTTTCTCGTTCCTCAAATGATTAGTTCATTCCTGTTCGCATTGATGTAATCCAGTTCCGAGAGAATTTCCGTAACCAGTGACAGTAAGCCGTGAATTTATTAAATTGGCACAAGTCCGATACGAGACGAACTCTCGCTTTTTTCTTTACCGTTGACGTCCATTAGTCTTTTTTGTTTCACCTTCAACTTTTCGCTTCGTCATTCCTCTGACGGAAAAGAGGGAGCGGAATCAGAAGCAACAGGTCGAAGAGTTTTGCAACTCTCCTCGGATGTCCGGTCTAACCTCAGCTTTCCAGGACTACATATCATTCTTATTCCACAAGTGCAGGCTTCACTCACGTCTATTCTTGTATGTTTAACAAAAAGATGTCAGATGTCACATTTTTCCTTTATATATATTTCGATTGTTTTTTGGGCTACATGAGGTTGATCCTGAAACAGGCAACTCCTCTTTAATCCCATAGGAAGGGAATGGGGAAGGAAGACCACGTGGTCAAGGGTTGACTAGAGCCCCTGGGCTCCTACCCTGTGTTTCACTTAAAAGAGTTGCAGGGAAAACCCTAGAAAGCCTGCATCAGGCAGGCCAGGCTGTTGGATACTATTCTCACGCCCTTCAGAATGACGGAAGATGAGTTTGCTGTGGGGTCGCAGCATTCCTTCTCCGTGTCTCCACAATGGGATCAGCGGCCAACTCTTACCGTATGCCCAAGGTCTTCGACCTCCTAAAAACAGATGAAGGTGAGAACCTTGAAAAAATCAGAGTACGAGGCACTCTATGCAGTCAATCTGGGGAGAAATACCTGCGAGAGGAAACTTCCACATGCCTACATCTCTCTCTCTCTCCATACATATACACATCGATTAAACGATTGCCTAGTTTGAACCTAACAGTGAGAGGTAGAGGAGACTGCGGAGGCAAAGAAGCTTTTAAAGGACAGCCAGTGATAGGAGGTAATTCATAAAAATAAGTATGGGACAAAGATAAATATGGGATTCAACATTCAGGAGGAAACTGACCGAAATTCCCACTACAACGCATAATACAGGGCGAGTTAACAGAAACTCTGCAGGAATTGGCAAACCTGAATATTCCAGTTAGGCATGGGTGAGGTGGTCTACCTTTTAAAGAACATGGGAGCCATCTTCAATCTAAGTCAATTTTTTTAATGAGGGTTGGGCCGTGTTGATATCTCAAATAACATCAATCAGCATTTTCTGACAAGTTCATTCCTGAAAACAGATTCGAAGTAGCAGTAATGGTCCCAACGTTACAACACATTTTGGTTGCAGGTAACTGAAGATGGAGGAGAGAACAGAATTTCCCTGTGATGGCTGCAGATGTTTACAACTTCACACAATAACCGTGTGTGCTGTGACTTTTGACTCGCCCTGTTTCCGTGATTTATAGAGTAATTATGATCACATAACGAAACTGGACGATTTCTTCATTTGATTTGATTTGTTTCATTGCCTTTTATTTATTCAGTATAGTTAAACGAAGTGTTCGTTTCAGTATCCAGCCTTAACAGCCAGAGAACAAGTAAAGTCATATACATTTTGCAATAGTTAAATTGTATTCAAATTTATGTAAATAATTTTATAAAGTTGTAATACCGTTTATAATGAAATATCTCAATATATTTTATTAAAGGACGTATGGAAATGTGAACAATTATGGAGTAGGACCTGCAGAAGAGGACAAGATTGAGTATATTAAACTAGGAATACGACTGATTTGGAGAAAAAAAAACGATGAAAAACTGTAATTTATGTGGTTTTACATGTACTTACGAATATTGGGCCTTATTTAGAGGAATTTTTGCAATGCTCCAAAAAGCACCGAACTTCTCTTTCCATGTATCTTTTAAAATAGTTACTCTTCCCCTACAACATTTATTGTTTTATTGCAGAGTTATTGGTTCGAGGCCGGCGCATATCAGAGCAACAATTATAACTGCATGATTAGTATTTACGGATACAATAAAATACTTTGGTCCGCAGAAGACGTCGACCTTGGTTCGTCTAGACTCACCACTTACTTACCAGAGGAACGCAGATAATAAAGTTCTTTGTTTTACAAGCCCGAGCAGCGCCCGTAGCAATCGCACTATTAATATAATTTACGAGCCAACCGAAGGGTCAACGCTTTTCAACACTCGTTCCTGCGCCACTGCAACCCCAAAAAGGATGACACAACTTGCCGTCAAAATAAATTAACGATAATCATTAGGTATAAATTTGGCGATATATATCAATCACAGCGGTACATTATACCTTTACAACTGTTAAGGCTTGTGAACTTGCAGCTTAATAGCACACGGTTTTAAGACATGCGGGTCTTATAAAATTATTATTATTAGACGGTAAGAAAACCAATGATAGAATATGCTGAGCAGAGTAGGGAGGGGAGATGTGGTAGTTATGTGGAAATGAAAAGGCTTGCACAGAATAGGTTAGCATAGAGGGTTGCATAAGACCAGTATTGATTGTTGTTGCGGTATTCAGTCCTAAGACTCTATGCGAACCTATTCAGTGCAAGCCTTTTCATTTCCACATAACTTCCACATCTCCCCTCCCTACTCTGCTAATCGTATTCCATCCTCGTCCTCCCTCTTCTGTTCTTAGCCCACACACTTCCCTCTAATGCTTATTTTATAAGACCTTCATGGCTCCAAACGTGGTCTATTAATCTGACCTGTAATGCAATTAATTCATTAATTTCATAAATAGGAATTTAAAATAAGCGATTTCCAAGCATAACTTTATTGAGGCAAACCGAAACCAAATATAATAAAAAATAAAGAGGATCACGGAAAGACTAGGAGAAAAGGATCTCTGCTCGAGGGAATGCAAACGTGGAGTAATTATGGCGAGAATTATTAGAGAGAAAGAGGGAGAAAGCAGGACTTAAAAATGAAATTCGATAAAAAATCACATATGCCTAGTTACTTTCAGTAGACAGGACCATAATTTCGAAATAAAATGATCAAGAATGTATGGAAATTTTTCATTCTTAACTGAGACGATAAACGACGCCATTTTAATTTTCGCTTAATACATATCTTTTTTTAAATATTTACTTGTGGGAGTGTTGGGACTTATTCCAAGTCATTAAAGATAACTTTTTTTGGCAAGTGCAGTGGTAGTGTTTCGAAAAAAATAATAAATCTGATTTTCTAAATTGATTTGGAAAAGGCTTTGATGGAAATTTTGAAAAGGAATAGAATAGACTGGAGAGGAAGAGGATTAATAAAATATACGCGTTCCTGTCGTGATCAAGTAACAAGAATTTACGGCGACAGTTCAACCCTTCAATTCCTGTACAGTTCTACTCCATTGCATTCTTTATTTTTTTTTGGCTCAAACGGTCCAATACCACCACGTAATAGTTTCTATTTATCATCTGACATTTTTTAAAAAACTATTCGATGTGGATAGTTCCGCGTGCCTCCCAAAGTTCGTGATCATCACGTTGCTGGTCTATTTCACCAAGCTCGCCTTCTTCGGACCAATTTCATGTTTCGGTTTGTCGAGACCAAAGCGTTGGAAGTTATGTACAACCACGACAGGATTGCACAAAGACCACACGATTGTTCTTTGCAGTAAAACTTAGGCTTACATTTTTTTCATGCAAAATTTAAAACCACTGACTCATGGGATGTACCGGACGCCTCAACGAGTTTGAGTCGCTGATCACTAAACACAGTATTTTGCATTTTGTGTATAATTTTTGGCGTAATTCCCTCAAGCGGAATGTTACTAATGACTCGTTTAAATTTATTTTGCCAATTATAAGTGGTTTTGAAAATTGGGGCAGTTGTGACATGAACTTCAACTCTGGTAATTTTGCCATAATTAGTTTTTTTATTGTTTGAACAATACATAATATTGAACAAACTTACTCGGATTCGTCTGGTGCCAAGTCTTGGCTAATCGTCTAGACCAATGGGAATGAGGAATCAACACGCGGAAAAATGAAAAGTGGACGCGTGTAGCGCCTTGGCCAAGAAGAACATAGAGAGGGAATTGGCAAGGAGGAATGGCGAATTTTCGACGCACAGCTGCAGTGGTTATCAATCAGCCATTACGTGTTGCCGCCCCCTGCTTTGTTTTGCCGCCCGTCAGCCAATTAGCAACACAGATTCCCAAAGACCCTCTTGCCGCTCGATAAAACCAGATGGCGTCCACCGTTGTCGCCCTTGCGAGGTTATGACAACTACACTCAAACAGATCATTCAAGTCATAAAAACTACAGTCCACGGTCGACACTTCTCTCGTTGCAAATAGCCAATCGTAACATTTCATACAACCAATTTTCTGGATTCATTAGCATATATTACGATGAACTCATTCATCGGACGTAAGTTTGGATGGAGCACGCTTACAGCAGTTACTCTTCTGGTGATTAATACTGTCTACAATATGGCACACAATTCAGGTTATCGTCCACGTCAGAGGTACAGACAGCAGTCTCGATTATCCGCTTTACGACTCAACCGCGACAATGCAATTTTGAAGAAACAAAGGAACCAACTGAAGCACCTTTCAATATGTATTAGAGGGAGGAAGGAGAGTTTAGGTAACAGAAGTGTACGATCCTTTTATTTGGCTACATGAGGGTGATCCTGATGATCGAAATGTAATCTTATCTTAATCTTAAAATAAAATTGACTGTGAGCGTTTTGGTTTGGTTTGGTGGGTAACAGGCTACATGAGGGTGATCCTGAAGCAGGAAACTCCCCTATAATAGCATAGGAAGGTAGAGCAAGGAAGTCAAGGGTTGACTGGGATCCACGGGATATAGTTTAATGATCGTACCCGGTTTTGAATAACACTAACAGAATGTTATTATGTAAATAGTAATTGAAATGCAGTGATACGAACACTAAAAGGCCTCAAAGTCAAAACTGAAAGTTTACTGGAAATAATCCGCAAATGTGGTTTTTATAAGGATGTGATTATTGACCGGAACATTTGCTTTAGGTAAAATACCAGCGAGGCAGAGGAACTAGAAAATAGTAAGTAATGATAATAATGACATGTAATTTAATTAGCTAGTAAAATCACATAATATTGTCGTCCACGTCCTTCATGATCAGCGTTTCGACTCTTTTACTGATGAAACGATCCACAATTAATGTAAGGTGTTTTTATATACAATATAAAATTCTATTTTAATAATAGAGTAATAATAAATATTCACAGAAATTTACTCACAATTTAATTATTGCAAAATGTAAATAAATTTAATCCACATTAAGTAAGTATTAATTATGTGAATCGGTCACTATATATATACAAACACAAACCAATACACTGTCAATATCGCCGACCTTTTAGTGTGTGTGTGTGTGTGTGTTGGCGTCAGCTCCAGTTGCGTAACTTTGATTTCCGTCTCCAGAAGCCTCAAAGATGAACAACAACAATTTCATTCAGCTTCACCCTGCTGCTGTTGAGTCCGTCCCTCAAGTTCATAGATTAATTGACGGGACGCAAATATCCACTTTTCTCCTGACAATTTATATACGCCCCCCATTGTCTTTTCTATATTCCCTGCTCGCAGTGTCTCCTACTCAAGTATTATTCTCTCTTCTCTTATTGCGTTTCGCACTCTGTCACCTTGATTATCCAATCGTTTCCATAGTACGAATACCGCCCAGAACTACAGACAATAGAGTTCATTCAACTCCCTGTTACTAAACGGATTTTCAATCAACCTTTGGTGTCTTCTACGTTAATGGGACGTAACCGCTTCCCAATTGTGTCTATTATAGACACTCAAAGTGTTTTTCATTCTTGTATTTACTGCTATCCTTTCATTAGTAACTTACTTTGCGGCACAAAAGACTCGCGCACAGAAAAAACAATTTAATTTAGCAAACAAATTATTATGAATACTGCCGACTATTATCTAATTCTGATGCTACACTTTCTCCTTAAGTCAAATTTGAAACCGGATTTTCACCATCACGCGAGGTTTCTCAGACACAGGAATTTAAAATAGCAAACATTACTAAATACTCTATACACAACATTCAAACGTTCTGATTCGTCTAGAAAGAAAGAAATGACGATTTTCTACTTTATTTGGCCTCTGGAATTTTCCTTTTGATGGTCCAACAACAATCGGCTAGCACATTAGGATTCCATTTTCTTTGGTACCTCTTTTCCACAGCCGAATTCTGATGCTTATCGCACACTGCGCCACGATTTTCAAGGGAATGTTCACGAGTGCAGGAAGTGTATTTTTAAGGAAGTATCACTATCCACATATATCGTAACATGAAGTTACAGCTCCGTCTCTAATTTTAGCTAAGCCGCTCTAGACTCGTTGTTGTCGGCCTTGTTCGAAAGAAGCCGACAGAGGAAAGCAATTTTTGAGGCCGCGTTACGAGCGCGGGACAGAGCAAATGCACGGGAATATGGATAGTAGTGGACGAGCCATAATGGTGCAAGGAGATGCAGGTGTTGGGTCTCGAACACGTTACCAGACGCGCCGGCGGTGAGGCGCGCAGGACGTTGCATCCCATTAGCGACCACGCCCTGTGGATTGCTCGAATAAATTGACAGTTGTTTTAATTTTTTCTCGGTAAAATTACCTGGCGCCCAATTAGTATAAGGAAACAAGTGATCGAAGTCGGAGCGGAGCCGAGGAAAGTAAGAGTGCAACCGCAATATGCAAGATCCTTGACAATACTACGTTAATTTTTTAGCTATTTTCCAAAAAACTGCGTGTAATTTTCTTGAATCCTAATATAATGGTAGATTATCAAGAAAGATAATCCACAGGCAAAATAACAGAAAATCGTTATTTCTTCCTTTCTACGCCACTGGGATGTTTGAATATTGTATTGTTAAGAATGAAAAAATATTGCAGTGTTTGAAATTAAAAATGCCAGTATCTCGGAAATCTTGAGTGATGGGGAAAAGTCGACATCATATTTACATTCATAATAAACAATAAAATCAGAACAACATATCTTTCATTCTGATACAAAAGAAGTTGTTTATTCTGATTGTAATGAACGAAAAAGCTTTTGTTTTACAGAAATTTCAATTGAATTAAAAAAGAATTGTGGGTGTTGTGGAAATTTCGAACGTATCTTTGAAAACACGACAAGTATTGGTAGTGGTCAGACAGCAATCATGTTGACCAGAGTAATCGTTCGGAAGTCTTTTTAGTTCAAGGAAAAATTATGCCAAGAACGGATGACGCGGCGTGTCGTTGGCTTATTCCAAACAAACAGCCCAAAGTCGATTGCAAGGCGCCTCCCTCGTGTACAAGAAGCTGAGATGTGATGTGTCGGTACTTACGGAACACAAAGGGAATGCCGCCTCTGATGGGCTTCTTGCCGTCGAAGATCGCCTGCTTGCTGAAACGGAAGAAAACAACATTAGTTCGTGGGGAGAAATGCTTACTTACTATTACTACATAATACTGCCATCGCAAACGCATAAATATACCCAATACAAAAATACTGTTACTAAGCTCGAGATGCGACTTCATTAGATGAAACTGAAACGAGCGGAGAAATTGGCTCGATCCTTGTCGAAACAATGATCAAAATGCGAGACCGAGAGGGACAGTGGTACTTTACTTAATCATAATTGCACAATTTGGAAGAATTATATACATGTATTTAAATTTGACAACTAATTATAACCTCTCATTTAAAAAAGGTATCATAAGTACGAATATGGGTGCAAAACGTGGAGGATAGGAGTTGCAGAAAGGTGCGATAGGAGAATGCTGGAAATCAGATAGGTGGATAAAGTAACTAACGAGGAAGTTTTAAGCAGAATACGAGAAGAGAGGGATAGATTAATAGGCCACGTTTTGAGACTCGAGGGTCTTGTAAAATTGGCATTAGAGGGAAGTGTGTAGGGGTAAGAACAGAACAAGAAGGCCGAGGATGGAATACGCTAAGCAAGTAGGGAGCATGTGGTAGTTATGTAGGCATGTAAAGGTTAGTATGGAGGGTTGCATCAGCCCAGTCTAAGGACTTAATATAACAACATCATAAGAACGGTGCGGAAAAATTCATTAATTAACATAACAGAATTAAAAGTGCAGGGCATATGACAAGACACGCACGAAGCGGGTCAGATAGAAATAGAATGTGAAAGTAGGGGACACGTAGCACGTAGGGATCGTTCAATTGAAGAACGACACAATAATGTAAGAAAGGCCAAGTAAATAATAACGGGGCAAATAAAAGAAACTTTAATTTTCTTCTCTGATTTTATCGGTTTACTGTATATAGCATTTTAATGTTTCTGTTGTATAAAGATAAATTATGACGACCAATTTGCAGACAAAATAAAAGTTTTATTTAATTAATACGTTTCGTCCTCACATTTGAGATGGCATCAAGTAAAAATAAGTAAGAATAAAAACCAGGCCGACCCACCTGATGCAGGTTTTCTCGGAGCTCTACCTTCCGCATTCCCTTCCTATGCTAGTAAAGGGGAGTTGCTGTTTCAGGATCACCCTCATGTAGCCTGTTTACCCAAAAACCCGGAACAGTTGTAATGTAAATGTGCGCGACTTTTCGATCACTTTCTGTAGAAGTGTTCTGGATTTTTTTTTATGAATTTTAAGAGTATTATCTTAAATTATGATTGTCATCACTTCTTAAAAGAATAAACTGATATCGAGGACCTTGCATTTCTCTAGTCTCAAGACGGTAAGTGATCTCGTTCATTAGTTGACAACTCCATTTTTATGGAGTATGGTCAAGTACCGCCGTAGCTTGTCTTTTCGTCTATAACCTGTACTTGGCACAGCACATGATTCAGGTTCATGTCCAAGGGTCACGCCCTGCCTGATAATGAAGTTGCAGACGCAAGTCTAAAATTTAATCGTGTCCACATTGGACGGTCGACGAAATATACGTCAACACCAACCGATTTCTCTAATCGAAAAATAAGTTCAAAACGCAGCTTCCATACAGATAAAAAAATTGTAGGCTACAAAGGGCCAGAAGTTAGGTGCTAAAAATGCAGAAGTGGACCAAGAGCAAAGTGTTGGGAGAGCCTATAGTTCATATCCTCGCAATGTCTAATGACTTGTGGAAAACTGTCTCTTCTCGGAAAAACTAGATGCGATGGCCGAGGACGAAGAGAATCTGTACAGAAATAAAAATGCAAAAGAAAGATATGTAGGTTGGCAGTGAAAAAAAGCCCGTTTGATGAGATAAATGGAAAGGCGAAGGAGCATGAATGGGAAGGAACTTGACCGTGCTGGAGAAGTCGTCCTTCGGCGCATTGCCTTCCAATTTAGGACACAAAGGTGCAGAGTTCCGCTCCAGTAGAAACCGCGGGGCAAAAACCCTTCCGACATGCTTCATGCACACGCCCTCTCCCTCTCCCTCCATCAACGCACTTCGGAAATTATTCCTCGACACCCGATTCGTCGGCCAGCTTTGTTATCGCTCCAGTGAAACTTCAAATCTGTCCCATTGCAAGTCGTAGGCCACTGACTGATCTACATATACAAAGTGCGAACTACTACGAAGACGAGAAGAAACAGCCACGGAAAACAGGTTGCGTTATGCTCAAGTCAACTTCACAAGAAACCAAACCTCGCTATCTCCAGACAGTTTCCCACAGATGCACCTCAATCAGTTTCAACATATGTTCCTGTCATCAGTCCAACTCGCCAAGTTGATCGACCTAATGGCTTCGTTTGTTGCAGAACGTTTGTCTTACTTTATGACCTTCAAAACGCACAATCTATATAATAAAAAAAGGATATATGTACGTTTGTTTGCAAAATAAACCTTAATCCATATATTGTTAATGACTCGAGGAAAACATAAGAAAGCGATAAACCGCCGGTACAAACGAGAAAGAAATTATAGTTTAATTACATGGGAATGTGTCAGTATGCGCAAGTTTGTGACGTCACTGAGCAATGCGAGAGAATGCAGGGAAATCCACCAAATATAAATTACAGGGTCTCAAATTTAATCTATTATATCTTGCAATACAAATATCAGCAATATGCATGCGAAAGGATTATAAAAAACAAATCGAATGACCTTTATATTCTAATCAGTACCACATTTTTACCCGACATATTTCCCGGAACAACGGCAACTCGTCTTTTGGCCAATTGTATCCTGCAATACGAACTTTAGGAAATCCTACGGTAAGATATTTTAATAATTTTAATTTAATACATTTACTGCCAATTGCAAAGACAGACGAAATAATTTAAGTGAAACTGTCGATAATCTTAGGTTATATGTGCATTTTTGAATTTTTAATATTTAAATACGAAACAATTTATCAATCATTATAAATTGAAGATACGTAATTTCAAACAATTGACGACATTTGACATAATTAAAATTCTATTGAAGAGCTGGCTGATTAAATTATTTTTCTTTACAACTGTTCTATAAAGTGATCCATTATTCAAACTTACGTAGCTCTGTGACGTCCCCAGAAGATTTTAAAGTTTGATTTATGGAAGGGAGGCTAAATTACGCGAGTTTTAGGAACGGCTTTGAAATTGAAGGCGTAAACATGAGACGCTATTGAACAATTTGTGATTGTCCTGGCAAAATTGACAGAAATTAAATAAAAAAAAATATGATTCAAGACTCGGCTGTAATTTGCTTGGGGTAAACAGCCGGATGTTTTTATAATTAGCTAGGCAGAAAGCAATTTACCAAAAGACGTCCACAATTTTCAAGTCGTGTTAGGTTTCAATGATAGGTTGCCATAAACATGGTTCAAAAACATATCTTAACAGACCTCTCTAGCACCCATGTGACCGAACCCTGGACTGTGATTGGCTTCCTTTCACGCTCCAGGGAATTTCACGAAGATGGGTGGCAACCAGACTCAATCCAGTGAACCACGGAGCTTCCTTCTGGCTTGGTTCCTGGGGCCTTGCAGTAAAGTACTCTTCTTCTAATTTTCTATTAAAATTCTTACAATTCTCTACTGCTTATTATTTATATTCAAGACCAAGACTGGTACTACGATACCAATCCTGAAGATTCCTCTTCCCTTTAACCTATACCAATCCAGTCTGATTATTTTCATACTTTAACTGAAACTTCAAAATATTACCATTCTACTTCATTCGAATTCTTCATGGCTTAGCTACGTAAATCATGAGATATGAAAATAACGGGGATATTTTCACTCTTTGAATGCACCAGGATGTTTCCTAGTCTGCCAAGGTAAAACGAGCCTATTTAATGAACGAGGGTATTTTTTGACTCGCATGCCGATTAAATCACATGTTGATCAAGATATTAGTGTCGAATTAAATATTATACCGATAGAAATAACTCAGGGAATCGCGCAAGCGTCAGATTAGAACATCCCTGCGACAACTTTTGACAATGGATGGTAAACCTCCTGTGGTCTAGTGGCTAGCCTCTAGTTGCTGCCTCACAACCCAGAGGTCCCAGGTTCGAATCCTGGCATGGGCTTGGACGTTTGTGAAACTATACTTTGATACCCTTTTAAACACACTAAAACACTTACGGCAATACCTTGGCATGGACGATTTTCTACAAGTATGGGAGAATGGTTTCGTGCTGATTAGCGAGAAAGGAGTTTCGATTTACAATAATCGTGTCGAAGACGGCAGAAGTCCTCTATCTGGATACTCAAGTCGGTCGTGAAATAGGAAAAGTTATAAGTGAGCAATCACATGAACAAGAACTAATGGCCAATCACAAGTAAGCTAAGGCTAATAGTAGCTCTCAGGAATAATTTATCTCATTTTGCAACCAATTAACTGTGTGATCGTAGAAACGATGTCTTTTGTTTGGTAAACGAGACAAGACACACACGTGCCTAAAGATTATTTATTCCCCCTGGACAATTAGTCGACCACATTTCGCACGGCCGCCAACACGATAAACACGGTAACAAGCTTGGGGAGAAAGAAATAAGCTTATTTGTTCAAGTAAGCACGTTCACAACTGTGGGTTTTCTGACAGTCGCTTCAAATGAACAATGCGCACTACGTTTAAAACACCCCCATTAGCGAATGATAAGCCGTATAATTAAGCATTGAGCACTACTTAAGATGAAAATGATTAAATTAACGAATAAAACATCCTTTTATTTAAAATAATTCCTGTCCTTTTCTTTTTCTCGTGTGTACTATTTTGATAAAGAGTATACAAGAGACTAACCGCAGATATCAATTTAAGAGCCTTGAAGATCGCAACAGGCGAAATCTCAACAGCGACGAGTCTCAATCCTACCTAACCCTCACCCGAATCAAAAGTGAAAGGAGCCGAAATCGTTGGAATTATGGAATACAACTACGAGATATTTCGGGGACTCGGCCATTTACGATTTCGTTTCGAAACTCGTCGAAATACGTCAAAAGTGTAAATAAAGCAATTATGAGGCCATAGAAGAGTCCTATTTATGAATTGAAAAATGTGACCAAATATAGTATCGATAATTTTGTTTATGTGTTTTAAATATGCCCCTAATTATTCGAAAAAATAAAATATTTTTGTTTCACCGCTCCTGAAGACTGTAACGAGGTTTGCAGAAACGTTCGTAGTATATTGTTTTATTTTTGTAATTTTTTATTTTCCCAGGCATTAATATATTATGTCAAAGGCCTATAGAAATCACCAAAAGCCGTGTAAGTAACACGGCTGTAAGAACCTGCGGCTATGAAAAAAGCCAATGTTATCAAGCAGATAAATCTAAATGCCGGTTATCCAAATAACCAGGGCAAGGAGAAATGCTCACTCATTCAAGGAAAACGATATCAGGCGATCGCAGACATTTTTTTTCAAAGCAATTAGCGGTTATCTAGAGATATTTTCTAAGCTTTCAACGTTTTCCAATGTATCTCTAATCGATCGCTGATGCTGGAAATGCAGCTCGTCCATCATGTGGGAACATTCAACTCGAAAAAATAAATTACTATTACGTGAAATGGCACTTGTGATATTTTCGTGAACCTGATGTTCCCTAGAATCTTATTCGCCCTCTACTGAAATTCCGCGAAGAGAATGTAGGTACTTCAAAATGATTAAATCTTATTGAAGATGGCGCGGAAAGGAATAAAGCTAATGAAATGAAAACTGAATGCTTGTTAACTAGATATTTCCCTGCAAAGAACTTAAAATAATAAACTGAATCAATAGAATAAAATATTTTGCGACAGACGGTCTGTTATTATCCAATGACTACACTAATGCATTTGTTGTACGAGTTTGGAATTTGATATTGTGTTTTCAAATTATTTCTTGTTACACTTCTGTAGTTAGACGTAAACGTACAATTCTGCCAAATTTAGCCGAAATTATTCTACTAATTTATGCAATCAAGATCTTTGATTTTTATTAAACAGAAGTTTAAGAAATTTACGGATATTAGGAATCAATAAAAACTGAAATGTGATCAATTTATTATAAAAATAAAAAGAGCGACATAAATTTGATATGCTCGTCGTAAAATAAATTATTTTGTATGCTGAAACAGGGAAATATTTTCGGTATTCATCAGCAAGGCTTATAAACAGATAGACATAATTTATGCATAGTTCTTTGACATGAACGTCCAGAAGCTTTATATGTCAGAGGATCAAACTTCTCATATCTCATTGTATAAATTCATAAATTAAATGAATTGTATGTACTTGACGCAGGATACATTCATGAGATTATTACACAATAGCGAGTGTTCGTGTGAGATATATTAAATCAGGCCGTATTTACGGTAATCTCTTATGGAGACAAATCGTCCACTACGTGAAAAGCTGAACTTACAAAATGAAAGCTTTTCCAATGGAATTGATATCTAATTAAAAAGTTTATATTAATGAGTTTCCAATAAAAAAAAGAGAATACAAGTCGAATTTGCGATAAGTCGCTGTCAAAAAAAATGTTATGACGTTATTTTCTATTATTATTTACTCCAAAATATATTTATTTAATGTCTGATTTGTTAGTTATTTATGTTTGTAAATTATTAAATGAGTAAAACTTTGCAGAGTATATTGATTTTCAGCCGACTGTAGACCAGATATGAATGATGCTGAAACAGAACATTTATTCTCTCGGCTGACAATCTTAACACAGCCGAGTAATGGAGATAATCTTGTAATGATGTTAAAGTAAATAAAAAACAAGTGGTTATTACAATTATTTAGGACCCTGCGTTGGGCGCCATTTGTGTAATGACATTTTCGTTCTATGCGAGGGTTTCCTTTATTACTTAATAATAACACATATTCAATTAATTAACGAATTTTACTTAATGAGTTGTATTTGTAGGTTCATAAAATACAAGTGATTATTAAAAGATGTTCTGAATGCAAAATTAGCTAACCTAAAAAGTGATAAAATCAAATAATTTAATTGGTACGAAAAATCCTCCTATTTTCACAGAGTTTTCAATTTTATTTCTAATCATCCAATTAATCAGAAAAGAGCAATGGCGTTTACTTTTGAGGACAAGACCTTGTTGTTATCCAACAGATCACATCAATCTGATAATCTTAGTTATGTACTTAAAATCCATTGTGTAAATTTTCATCCTATTGATTTTATTGTACAACTAAATAACATTAGAATTAATTACATTGATAATAAATCATATTATAATAATTAATTTTTTAATATTGTCCATTAAAAATCTACTTCAAATAGTTGCATTGTTTAACTTCATTATGACCTACAAAATTAGAATTTTTATTCATAAAACAGAATGTGAAATTTTCAAATGTATTGAACTTTTTGTCTTTAATTAATGAATTGGATTTCTGGCAGCCGACCGTCATTAAGGGCAATTGAAATGCGACGCAAGCCATTCTTCATACAAGAGGTGATTTTAGAAATTGATGGAAATGATAGTCAAAAAACAGACAAATTATTTAATAACACAGTTTGTTTCGGTCCTCATATAACAAATAATGAAATCACAGATAAAACAACACACGGGTAGAAATAAGGGAGATAAAAAAAACGCAGGTTAATATTTAAATATAGGTTTATGAATCGTGATTGAGATTGTAAATGGTAGAGTTATCGTGCTTGATATGTAACATTCGGGAAACTGGTCTAGGTTTATAGTTACTATCCATATCTAAAATGTGGAAATCGTCAAAATTGATTTTGCGATTGGCGTCTGCCTTCTATTCCTGTTACACAATTTACTTTTTGTGATTATTTAGTCTCTTTCGTTACAGAAGCGGCAAATCCCTTTGTGGACAAACCAGAATTTTCTCGCGTTGTGTTACATTTTCATACAATACTTTGCAAATTTGAGTTGAACAAATGCTGTCCCCACATATAGGCCATATCATCAGTGTCTGTGATTCATTGCACGTGATTTTGCCAGTCTGAAGAAACGTGATGCTATGTCGCTCGAGACCTTCACTCAGAAGCATCACTGGACGGACAGCAGGCTGCTTCTTTTTTTGCTGTCGGAACGGAGATTGCCTAAGCTTTTGCGATGGAATGTGCGACTGTTTGAAACGTGTGGTTTATTCGTCGTGCTAAACTTTCTTGCAATTCTCTGTACAAATACAGTTACAGACAGGACAATGGGCTCTGCGGAACGAATTGGGAAGAGCAGCTCAAGTTACCGTAGTTGTTGGAGGAGTTTTGGGGTGAAGCGTGGCGTTTCGTAGAAGAGCTGTTTTGCAAACCATTAGTCACTCGTGTGTCACGAACCGACGAAAATTAGACCCCTAATTTTGTGAGCTAAGGCGACGCACAGACTGACAAATGCAAGCTTAAACCGCTTTACTGATATTATTAATCACAAAGCAGAATTTACGTTAATCTGCACAACCTATAGCTTAGGGCTGCCCGCCATGATGTGCGCCACAGACTCCCCCCCCCCCAAAATTCCAAGAGTAAAAATGTCATTACATACTTGAATGTCGTATAGCGTTATTTGTTAAACTGCAGCACTTCCAGGGCTTCTCATACTCTCCACCCCATTTGTTTAGCCATATATGCAGTTTACTATCATTCGTATTATATGAAGAGAGAGTGTGCGTGTTATATATATATTGTAACAGTCCTGCGGTGTCTATGTTACGTGTCTCGGCTGTGCTCCGAAGCCGATTACTAGATTACGTAGATTGATTGGGCGGCAGGTAATTTTTTAATTATTAATTACCAAAAATTTAGTTAAACACCACAAATTTATTCCAAGCAATGAGAGACAAACAACCCACAGGGCGTGGTCATTAATACAACCTCCTCTGTACCTTACCTGTCGACTGTCTTATACGAAAAGAAATCAGTGGGTACTTTACTTTAACATAGGACTAACAAATTGCAATCATTTATCCAGCCAGGGTCGTGTCTCACTACCTTTATTCGGCTAGCGTGTTCGAGACACAACATCTACACCTACGGTTGCGATTCCTCGCGGATCCAAATCCACCCTTACGCCATCTTCTGTCGGCGGGTCTCAAATGAAGCCGATAACAAACAAGTCTCCAGTGTCTTGACGGCTATTACGGACGGAGCCGCAACTTCATGTTACAATATATAACTAATAAAAGTTTGGAATACTTTAAAATGTCCGGCATCATATTACTTTTAAATGAATGTTTAGCATCATATAATCAGTGAATTTTGTCTCCCATTGGTAAAAAAATATTTTTTTTTGGATCAAAATCTAAAATTTCTTCCCGGATTATAAAAAAATAATTCCATAAAATTTGGATATATTTTCAATACAAATAAAAATACCTATTTTTCCTCCCAAAACCTTTCAAGTTCATTGTTTATTTTGCTGCCATGAATATTACAGCAGAAACCCACGACAACATATGGGTTATTTCAGCAATAAGGATTTCATTAAATATTTTATGAATAAAAGCTTATTAAAAAGGAATTCAGTTGTAATATTTTCCAACAACATATTAATTTAGTTATGTATAATAAAATAAAGATGGATCGGATTGGCGGTGTATGATGAAAACGTAACAAAATAAAAAATAATTGTCTCAAAGAATTGGATCATTTTTTATACATTTAGCTGTAGGACTTGAAAGCTATTATGAGAGAAAATTAATAAAATACAGCCTATAACTTTTGCTCCATTTACCAGACTTTTAATTATTATGTTATGAATAAAAATGATTTTTAATTAAAGATTTAATATTCGCTATAAATATTGTATTTCAGCTTAACTTTTGATGTATTCGAAAATCATATCTCACTGTTATGGAATATCTGAACTTATAAAGGGCCCCGAATTTCAAATAGCTTAGGGCCTCATCCAGTCAAAATCCGGTCCACAATTTAAGTTTACGATACAATCTTTTCATGCTTAAGAACGGACGGATAAAGAGAAGTATTACAGTTACAAAATAAGGAAACAAATATATGTAGATGATGTTAAATATGTGTTTTATTAATTACATGAACAAGGATGAGCTCAGCTCGAGAGGTTAATGAAAAAATATACTAAAAGTAGACAGAATTAGGAGGGACCAGCGATCAGCTCGTATGTCGTTTAACTATCTCAGCTACTTGAACTTTTCAAAAATTGGAAGAGTAACTTGCAGGTTAGTCTGACATAGAAACATATACAAAAAATAGAGAAGACTCGTACGAGCTTGGGACGACAGGGTGTCAGGGCTGCAGCGTACTTGGCAAAAGTTCCGGTTCGATTCCCGGTTCTTAAGAGTTATTCTTGAGAAAAATCGAGATTGGTGTCTATTCTGGGGTTAAGGAAGTCATTGAATTAAATTGTGACATTCAACATGAACTTAAGCTCTACTTCAGAGGAAAGAAATAAAAAATCAATCCCACGAAAAGATGTGGACCAAGTTTAATAAACTTTAGATTTTATTCAAGTTACTGTGCTTATTTCAGTCACCACACCGATTACGATTAAATTAACAACCCGTCGGCTTAGATGAGATGGATGAAGGGGCATGTAAATGTGAACGTTCTTGATGCTGACTTAAATTCTGTACTGGGATAATAGAGTTAATTACCGGGCAACGCCGGGACCTCAGCTAGTTTTATTATAAATGACACTAATGGTTTCGTTTCAGTAATTAATTCTACGATCTTGGTACTAAACCTTATTCAGCGCCAATAAATATTTATTCTTTCCATTGCACTTAACGCTAATAATTTTGACTAACAGCAACTAAATGAGTCACGAATTCATGGAAGATCGTTTCTGTTTTCAAGTCGCAAGGAACATTTTATTCAATGCTCCACGAGTTTCTGTATCCAAAGATATTTCCACCGTAAACCCCAATGTTTCATTTTCGACCCTTTTCCTCAACAGTGCTCGTTACGCGTTCTAGACTCTTATTACTACCTACGCCCCTTACGAAATTATACGGTGTCGTGGTCCTATCGTGTGGCTTGGTCGGTATTATCTCTCAAAACAACCCTTCATTTCAAATAAGCTTCAACCGTTCTCCCCAGAAATAGAAACAGTAACCTTCAATTAAAAGCAATATATACACCAAGATCCTGTCTCATTCCATTGCAGTTCATCAACGTGCAACAATATATTCATGACTTGAAGTTTTATATTATTGTATAACAAAAAAAAAATTGATTGCTTTAAAATTACGTGCGACTAAACTCAAACATTTTGTAATGGATCGTAAATTTATTTAATTTAAATGAGTATGCACATTTACATATAATGGAGAAAAATTAATAAATACGTTTTTATGATAATGGAATGATTTTGAAATAACAGCGGGTTCTGATTGGTCAACGGACTACTTCCTTTTCCCTTGTCCTGACAACTTCTGACACTTCCGAAACTTACCCTACTTATAACAAGTTTACATTAAAGAAAAATTCACTTCTATCAGTTGTACATAACCTGTTACTTTCACAGTAATTATAAGAAAAACGAACAGTTTCATACATAAAGTCGAGGTTTTAGGTTGCATTATCATATTATTATTTGCGGAAATACTTCCGTTGCAAGATAAATGATTTTTTAGATAACAACAGGTAAATTATTTGTGAATATGGGGATGATCGCTTCCGATAACATCGTACCCGTTTTTATATAAATGTAAGATATAAATTAGTGTATAATAATATCAAAGTAAATGATAGGTGTTTTCGGTGTTAGGAGTGGAACGGTAAAGTAATCTCTAGTGTAATTTAAAACTACTTTTCAATTATTTTACTAACGTTACAATAGTTGAATGACTTTTCATGCTCGAATTTGTTATGCTTATTCTGTAGAGTTTTACCACTTGCAACAGTAGCGAGTGTACCTGTTAATCGATTTGTTCGGAAGCGGATAGTCTGTCAAAAACTGTGATGATTTAAAATTTATAATAAATTTTTATTTAATCATTTATATACTAATGTTAGTTACCAACCGATAAACTGGGCAAAACAATAACAGATATATCAATGCGATGGAAGTTGCTAGCGACGCGTGAGTAAGACAATCCGTCGACGTCTATTACGTCATCACGATACACAAAACCACCGCAAGAGAGGGCAAGTCATCAGTATATATCACGTAAAACAAACAAAAGGAACAAATCGATCGAAGTCTTTTAGTTTTAAACTAAAATTTTCTGACATGAGATAAACCAAGCAGTTTCATGTTGATTATCACTGATATTACTTCAAAGAGATTTGCGGGTTGTCCTTCTACAGTCAAAACGAATAATTTATAATTTAGATGATAATGATAAATAACCCAGGTTTTAATCAGTCAAACCATTTAATGAACCGAAATTATACATTGATTTTGATTGCTAATCATTAATTCAATTTTGAAGGAGCTTTCGGCATATGCCATAGTCATCTTCAAATTTAAAAACACGAATTAATTGAAACATAACAAAATTATATGGTTTTTTACAGTATAAAAACAAATTTGAATTGACAACTGAGGGTATGTACAGTAGATTTAAGATTGAAAATATGTTAAAACCAAATTTGTTTTTATATTTTGTAATTTATTAATTAATTTGTGTTTTCAAATTTGTAGAAGACTATGGCATATGCCGAAAGCTCCTTCAAAATTGAATTAATGATTAGCAATCAAAATTTATATACAGTTTTGGTTCATTGAATGGTGTGACTGATTTAAACCTACTTTTCTTCATCATTATCACATTTGTTGCAATGTTTAAATGATATAATGAAAGTGCAATGTTTTTTACAATGGAAGAGTATATAAGTCAGAACATTCGGTTACAATAATGTACAGTGGACTTTCGATTACAGTTTTAGTTCAATAAATCATCTGCTGAGGAAATGGAACAAGTCAAATAGAAGTTACTCGAACATTAGACATTTAGGACTGTACATGAATAGTAATATGAAGAATTACAAGAGTATATGTTTGAAAATATAAGTACTATGGATCATTGAGTAAATATTGTCAATAATATAATAAGAGAGAATGTGTTTGGATTACAGAAAAGAAACCACAAAACGAAGAATGCTTAATGTAAGGCAAGGATAAAAATTATTATGTGTAATAAAAATTACAATTCACAAGTAGCAATAAATTTCACAGCACAAATAACGCTAGATTTTGATTAGGACAAGAAGATGTTAAACGAATTCAAAATGAATATTTCACCAGAATAATGTCGTCTAACTTGATAAGATCAATGCACTTTTATATACAATAACTACCATTAACAAACAATATTTATTTGATAGCACAAAAACGTTTCCGTACTCATCAGGATGAATCTGACGGAAACATTTCCTCAGTTTTTAATTATTATTCTCTAATAATAAGGATACAGCGTGAAGGTACAAGTGTGTACAGAAACGTTGTTGTGCAGTTTATGAAATTTTTTTAATAGTTTGTCAATGGCGATAAAATATGTTTTCTCTTAAAACTTTTACCTATTACTCAAGCATAGACAGTGGTTCTTAATTTTTTTGTCAGGCAGGGCGCGTTTCTCAATTTAATTTATTATTGCACTCTGAACGTATCAGTAGTGAATTTCCAACCAGAGAATCGTTCTTGGCTATGTGACCAGGTGAGTTGACCGTTGGTATTAACGGTTGTCAGGCTTTAGCTGACTTCCGTTTCAAATAATCGTACTTCTTTCAGGGGATCCAACAGTTGTTGAATATGTTTTGTAAGCCGTGGTTCGATAAGATGTCCGTATTTCAGGAGCAGTACGTCTAAACACGTAGGAGGTTTGTGTGCAACACGATCGATCGCAGAATATTCGCAGTTTCACGTCTTGTGACGATAATTTCCGCCGTGTCCGTCCAGTTTCGGATCGGTCAACGCGGTATCGTCGTGGGTTGTGGTGACGGTTTTTTGAGTTAGTAGTTTAGTGAATGGCTGCAGTCACCTGCTCCGGGCTGCTGGGATACGGCAGTCATTAGAAAGAGACGGGGATAGAGCCAGAAGGCCGCAGCCAAAGCGGCGGAGGACAAAAAACGCGCTCGGGAGCTGCTGCAGGCCTGCGCCAGTTTTTGCCCTTGGCCGGGAGAAGCGAGCAGCGAGCGAAGGGTAGCTGTAGCTCTCAGCCTCAACATTCCACGCAACATCTTACACTCACAATGCCCAACATGCCAACTCATTCAATCAACATTAACATTGCAAAATAATGACAGCGAAATTTTCATATACTGTAAACACTACAACATTAATTCTTCACTTATTCATTTATATTCTCTTTCTCGACAGCATCGGTCCCCTGAACCAAGTAATATGTATGACGACCTAATACAGACTCCATCAAAGATTATACATTTATTTAATCTATAACACATCTTTCGTTTCAGTAAATTTAAATTTACAAAGTATTAAGAGCAGGGAAAAAAATAGTTGAATTTGACTGATTTTTTACCTCTAATTCTGAATACATAACGTGAAGAGACTTATTGAAGATAATTCTTTTTAACTATAAAAACGTGATGTAACAACACAGTATCCGACATTAATAAGAGTGTAGTGCAAATTTCGTACAACAGAAACCATAAACAGAGTACAATTATGGATTGATTGGTTTGTTTGAGCCCTCACATTAAACACAGAACAGCGCCACGGATCTAAAACTGGCACTCATATTCAATGTTCGATAACTGCTTTCACTGGTCAATTCACTAATTTTAGAGAGGAGTTCCATTACGGTCCTGCGCCTATTTCATTGGTTACTAGGAAAATAAGTGTGAAAAAATTGACCTCAAATATTTGAAGTGTCTTACAGAAGATGTGCTGAAATAAATTAAAGAATGAGAATGTAGAAAGACTATTTAAGTTATTAGTGTATTTTCTGCTGCAATTCAGTATTATAGGAAATAATGTGGAGCATCAGAAAACTACTACAGGATTTAAATGAAAAATCTGGCACCGTTTATTACAAGATCAGATTAGTGGTATGTCCGTCCTTCTTCCCCATCATGTTTATGACATCATGAAATGAAGCTCTTTGTACTCGAACCGACCCTGGTCTTCAATCATTGAATTAGCAGCAAAAGTATAGCCACATTATGAAACGAAAAAGTCACCATTTAGGCTCATACTAAAACAAATTATATTGGACTTCATTATTGAAAACGAACTAAGGAAATTTAATAAATGGCATGGCCGCTCCGTCTGAAAATTTAGTTGAAAACTTTTGTCGTCGTGTTGATTACAGTTGCAGCAAGGATGTAATGAGAACAGGTAAAAACTGCGCTACAGTCACCCACCAATTAACCGCCCGGAAAAATTAAATTTCCTCGCAATATTGAAGCAGAATATTATTACTCCGTGTCCAATTACTTTACCCTAACGCTGCCCTGACTCTGCGACAAACATCAAAGGGTAAAAAAAATATATTCTCTAGATCGATGTATTTACAACAGTGCAGTCCCCGTACGTCCTTAAGGGATTCATAAACTAAATAACGTTTCAACATGATATCCCTGTCTGTCAGTAGTTTCCAGACTGAACGCGTCTCAAAAGTAAAACACTAAATACAGAAATAATTGTTCAAATATTAAATATTATGATAAAATAGGCCATAATTGAAGCAGTCGTGTCACTGATATTTTCCAAAACTAGAACTTCCTTGGTCCCTAACTTGAGATTTATTTACAGCTTTACCGTGTATCTTATATTAAATTATACTATGTTATAAGAATTATACTTCGATGTATTCATAATTATACTTCCTTAATCTATAACTAATTAAGATTTTAAATATAATATGAATTTCTACGTCGCTCAATATTTCTACAACCCCTCTCTATCGCACTTTGTTTATCTCGAATAAATTTACGACCAATTGCAAAGGTTTTTTATTTAATTAAACACAACGTTTCATCACAATAATTGATGTTTCTTTGTAATCTGGGGGAAACATTTACTACTCCTGTATTCCCTTCCTACTAGATAAATATTTTCCTTTGTAATTTATTTAATATACATCCACAAACATATTCCCTGGCCTCCGCGATCCTTCGCCATCATTCTCCGAGACTCGTGCGTGGCGTTATTATTTAATTTCACACCGTCCACAGAAGGAATTTTTTTTTTGATCTGTATAGAGAGGCTGGGAGAACGAAATCAGAGGGTTAATAACACTTGCCCCGGTATGGGTGGAAGATCATCAGCTGAATGACATCAGCGGTCAAGACTTAAACGTAAGAAAAATGTGTTGTATCGAGAAAACACAAGTATGATGATCTTGAGGGATAGTGGTAATGAATATGTATGAATATTGTTTTGATTTTTCATTTTTTAAATGAAATTCTTCATGACTACAGAAATAAGACTATTCTAAACGGAAAATATAAATTAAAAATATTGAAGAAAATATTAAGTAAGAGGGCAAAAAATCTACGTTCAACCTCTCAATAATGTTCGCAAATCTGAAAAATTGTAGCAAAGCAAATTTGTGCTGCATGAAAATTACGAACAGATTGGAAGGCTTTAACAGACATCGTGCATCGCCTTCTGGTACAGCGTCCAGGAGAAGACGACTCTTCCTAATAACAGATAATGGGAGGTTTCCTTCCTTCCAGGATATCACAAACAGCTGGGTGTCACGATATCCTTCCTTACCTTTCTCAAGCACCTCGAAAATAAAAGCCCCCGAAAATAAATTACATCAGGTGTTCATTGTCTTTCAGGGTACACGGACGGAGAAATCGGATTCAACCTTGGTTCAGGGCCACACTGCAGATTTCATTAAAAATATTCTATGATTACTCACTTTAGAAATTTATTATCAAGAAATTTTTTTTAACCAATCCACTGCACATTTGAAACTATATGCGGTTTTAATGAATACTGAGCTTTACTGTGCCCTGTTATCAAAACGGTCAATACTTGGATGAAGTTCGGATTTAGAGAAGTTATTGTTTTTATTCCATCAAAAACACTTCCAGTCATATGTAAAATATAAATTCAGCGACAAAGAAACAATTATAATTAGTTTAAAGAAAAAACTACAGAAAAGATTGAATTTACTATTACACTGGGGATTTAGACGTTGAATGTTATTGAGACATTAGTAATAAGAAATTTTTTGTTGGAATTTAGATCTTCAGTGTTTGTTCGGATGTCGTAACGGTCTGAACAGGTTAACGTGTTCATGAAATTTGCTAGCTCATTTGTCAAAATGTCGTAACTCCCACTGACTATTCTCACTACTCACTACTAGACTCACATCTTCCCTGTATTTCTCTTCTCTTAATATCATACTCTCTTCACCTCTCAAACTCAACAGTCTTTCCCTTCTCAAACCCACACACTTTGGGGCAAACTTCCTTTTTTTAATATAATTTTATAACGTCAACTCTTTACCCAACGTTCCTGAGCGGTGTCAATGCCCTACTTGTCGCGTCGTATTTGGTTACAGAAAAATTAATTAATCTTAATTTCTTGATTGTGCGCGTTCTCGCTTCCGTTAATTTGGTTTGTGCACTAGCATCGGATATCCGTGAATCCTGTGTCCTAAGCACACTACAACTCTCCCTGCTCTTAAGAATGCTTGCCTTGCGAAATGTTGCCATATAAACCGAATCAATAGCATATAAAATCATTAACAACATACATCCAACAAACTTAATCATTTTACATTTATACTGAGACTTTTCTTTCATGACACACATTTCGCTATAACATAAATTAAGTAAAAGTATTTTTGAGAAGGGTTAAAATTCGACGAATGAGGGAGAGAACGGGGAGTGATTTATCCTAAAAGAAGATATAAATTGACAGCTAATTACTGTGGCACCATAAATATATAGTAAACGTGACTATCGAGAAAGTTGAAATGACGTGAAAATAATACGGGAAGAAATGGAATTGCCTATACCAGACAATCTATCGAAGAATTTGGTAAATTACGGAAATAAAATTGATAAAAATAAAATGTTACAGAAGGCGTGAAAGATGCAAGACCAGTCAATAAAATCAGTGATAGTATGACGAATTTATTCGAGCTCGTAAAGGATGTTTCCATCGTAAATATTTTATAGAAAGCCGTGATCGTTTTCCCAGTACTCTAGATTTGAAGTTTAAATATGATGTTGGAAGTCAGATACGCACAAGAAAAAGTTAATGGAACCGTTGTAGACGAGGTAGCATAAACAAGGAAACAAACCTTAATTTCCAATATTTTCCGCAAGCTGATCTAAACCGAACTTTCTAAACGAAAATTTAAAAATCCCTTTATGATTAAAATGTATTTTCACAGAAACAAATGTTATGAGTACTTCAAATATATAATTCCTAAATTCGAAGCGACTAACGAAAATTCGTCAAGACAATTGTACCCTCCTCTACGCCCTCTTGATCCACAAGCGGCCACCACTGATCTTTGAGTTTCCACAACTCATTAGATCTACGTGCGGACTCATGTCGGTGCTCACATTTCCTCGCTAGTACCTAAATATTGACAAATTTACTACCATCAGAACGCTCAACCGTTCTTCATCATACGTGATAATTTGTTCTCTAGAATGTGTAAGCTCGTCCAGAGTAGAAAGTGTCAGGATGTGGTTGAGGAACGAGAGCTGCTGGATGATTTACTACGGCAACCTCGCGTGTTCTCCGCGACGAATCGTGAATGTGAATGGGTTCTCTCCCAGGAGCCTTTGTCCGCCGTCATCGGGGAAAACCCCCGCGGTCCTTCGCCAAATGAGAAAACTTTATATAACCTGATTTTGAATGGCTGGTCGGTGCTTGTGATTAGGACTCAAGGCCGTATATTTTTTCTTTCGGGCCGAGGACGTTGACCCCAGAGGGACTGCCGCCGCCGCCGCCGTCTGATGGTGCAAACCTTTCACCAGCCAGATCAAACCCTCTCATGGAAAGGTTGGGAGGGGGAGCGGGAACGGGTGTAGGGATCGGTAATAGCCCCTCCAGCACCGCAGGTGGAAGCCAAACAGCAGCAAAAAAGACAACTTTGGGAGGCAATCTTCAGCTGTAACTGGCAGCAGTCATGCAACTGGGGCGACGGCGATCAGTAACAATAGACAGGACAGGCATTCACAGGTGCCAACCTACTGTACTGCAAATAAGCAACACAGATGTTATTCAACTATACGATATAAATATGTGAGTAGGAGACAACCTGCTTGTAGAATGTATTTTAGCCGGCGAAGTCAAACGGCTTGATGAAATTCTCATTACACTCGATCAATGTGTCCGTTTCATTTGTTAAAAACAAATGAGAAACGAAGAACGTGGAATATCACCAATAAAATTTTGTTGGATGAGGATGCAACAAATGAATCGTTGAACTTGCTTCTTCATCATGGACACATTTTTAGGAGTGTATAAGCCGACCTGAATTTTGAGATAACGTTTTAGGGGAATATTTGATTAAAAATCTCATTGTAGACTCGTTCTGCGAAGTGTGGCAATGTTACACATTCATACACAGGAGTTGACAAATTTTATGAAAATTTTAGGGCATTTGTTGACAATTTTTCTCCACTTTTGTGAATCATCTAACTGCGGCAGTATTTAATTTGAAAATTCGGTGTACAAGCCGCACCCTATTTTTCTCTATATATTTTTAGTAAAAAAATTTTTTTCAGTCCTCAACATGTCGATATTTTTGTCTGAAAACTGCGATTTACGAACAGCATTGCAGTAAGAACTAGGCAAACTATGCAAAAGTTATGATTTTAGATTTTAATAACTGATAGCTAGGATCATAATTTAATTTTCAGTCGCCATCCTTTTCCCGCAATACAAATTCCGTAGCTGAATATTGCATCGCGACACACCGTCGTCTCCGATTTGATACAGATGTTCGTAAAGGAGCGGAAGTGAAGAAGACTGCGACAGTCAGGCGCCATAATGAGTCAGCGCAGGGCCACAAATCTCAGGCTACACAACACACCGACCACCAGAACAGGGGTCGTCACAAACTTACACTCGTCATTTTTTAAATTTTCTCACAAATTAATTAAAATAATTGATATGGAAACGAAAACGAGAAAGGTGGAGTCTCCTTTTATCCTAAAGGAGTCTGACGACTCCGAAACTTTAAAAAGAAATTTATCTTGTCCTGAACTGCAATTTCAGATAAACGACACCTTCGTTCCTTTACACGTTAATTTACTTAATTATATATACAACATATATATCCACATTTATTTTTATTAATATAAAATTGTCTATTGTAATTTTATTTTACGAATTTAAAGCTATAAGAAGAGATACCGCGGCCTCTGCAATCAATGTGATTTATAGGAGCCGGAAATTTTAAGATCCGACAGTCAAAGCTACAAGTTTAAAACTTTCAACCTGCATCCCTTCGGTACATAATATATCAGAAGGCCTTCATTCCACAGGTCTATAGCCTACGCGAATCAATTCGGGGGAGAGTATTGAAGAAATACAATCACATTCGAATCGAAAATGTTATTAAACATTAAGAGAATGAGTAGTCACTATTACAAATATGAAAAACTCCGACAGGTTGAATTGGAGTACACGCACACACATATATATAATATGCGTCCGGAAATGACATTGCCATATTAATTAAAACAATTAATAAGGAAAGGAAAGAGAGATAGAAAGTAGGCGAGGTTCATAGATGGTACGCACCTTGTGCGAGGTTTGGAGTTTTTTAAATTTTCGGAGGCACCACCCCCTTCATCAGACCGGCTAGCCGACATCTACCCCCTTATTTTGCTGTTTGTTAATTTTTCCTCGAGCTGTCCTCCAGAAGTCCATTTCGGTTGGTAAAGCTTGTTCTCCGTTCTGCTCTTCAGTTGCCATACCTCGCTCCCGTAAGTTATTATACTTTTAACTATGGCATTGTATATAGTCTTTTTATTTGTTTTAGAAATCCCATAATACCACAGTATACCCTTCAACATCGATATTGATTTCCTTCCTTGGACTATTGGAGTAATTTATATAAAAATAATAATAACAATAATAAAACTTAACGTCTGATTTCCAACATTGTTTTTGGAAATGAGCGTAGTTTGCAGTCTTTTTTAACTGTAGAGGATTAGTCACATTTAGGTAGTACTCAGAATACAGATAATATATTATAGTGTTCAAGATTTAATAACTTTGGAAGACATAACAGACCTCGTACATCTGAATAAATGTAAACTGTTGTCTATTATCTACAACTTTTATAAATAAAAACGACCATTCGTATAAACGATGACAGGAAGAAAAAAATTCGACGTAAGCACTACTGCGTTGAAGAAGGTACAAAGCAATTCTACAGAAGATTACTGTTCCATGTTCAGTAAATAGTGGTACAATTTCACAAATAAAGCGTTGTAACATGATTCTCGAAAATATTTTTACAATAAATTAGCGTCTATATGCTATTAATACGGCCGTAACCTTCTCCTGGCACAATCCAGGAGACCATTTTATTTATTTATTTGGCTCTCGAATGTTTAATTTATATATGAATTTAACTATTTATTTGTCTCTAATTTTTGGTGGCTATTAAGTTAATTTTGCCAAAAGGAATGTATTTATGTAGATATAGTTGGTATTTATAATTTACTTTTGCAGAAAATAAAGATATTCGGCTCCTAGTTGTAGTCAATTGTTATAAATTAATTATATGCTGAATTAGATGGGTGGATAGAATTGTTAACCAGGAAGTTCTAAGCAGAATAAGAGAAGAGAGAAAAATATGGGGGACTTTGACCAAGAGAAGGGATGGATTAATAGTCCACGATTTGTGGAACTAGAATATTGTAAATTTAATATTAGAGGGAAGTGTGTGGGTAAGAACAGAAGAGGGATGTCGAGAATTGGAGATGTGGTGGTTATATTGAAATGAAAAGGCTTGCACGTGATAGGTTAGCACGGAGGGTTGCATCAGGACTGAATACTAATACAATAAAGAACTTGAATTATAGTTATGAGAAAAATTTTACCTATTCAAATTTGGTGCAAACTTACTTTAATTGCGAAAATAAATATGGAAGGATTCGTTTTTAGGAGGAATCCTGGAAGAGATCCCAAAGGGGAACGTCATCGTGAAAAGAGGATCGAGAATCTTAATCAAATTGGTACAATTAAATCATAAAAGAAACGAAAAATAACACCTGGGAGGACACGATGGAAGTAAAGAAGGTGGTCCCTGGACAACGCGAATTCTCAATAGAATTTATAATTAAGAAAGAAATTATAAGCGATTGAAAAGACAGCCAATTATCAAGTTGGCCTATGCCGAAACATATAGGAGATTAGTTACATCATAAATGTCCTATGCTGAATAACGGAGAAAATACATTGGTATTTAAAGGTGGGAAAAGTGTATTGGTGGCAGCAGTATGGAAAATTGATATGTATATATAATGAAATTCTGTCGTCTTGACACAAAAAGGATTATGAAATCATAGTGAAATGGTAATAGATTGTGAAAGAGAAGGACGGTTTCAGGGATGTAACGGATTGGAGAACCATCTGGCAACCACGCGGCCTGCACAAGGGGGAAATCACAGCAAAGATGCACTGACATCATCTCCAGTCAGAGTCTCCCTATGCACGCGAATATAATAATGGAAAAGCACAAGAACGTGCTTGGATCATCGGCTCTTAGACAAAGCGGCGAACTGAACACCATAAGACAGAAACTTCCATCTGCAGTTGCGCCATTACGCTCCCACTTCAGTAATAGTGTTGTCTCGCAATTTTATTTCACCGAGTCGTAAACATTCTCAAGTTGTCAGGTGAAATTGTCATGTCTCCTTCGGACAAACATGTGACTCGTTCCCATCCGGTTATGGGAAGAATGGAAATGTCATTGGAGGTCGAGATCTTCTCTCACGCCTTATCGAAATAAACTACTGCAAGGGGTCAGAACTTATCGCACCAGAACTTTCTAGCGTGGGAGATTCTATAAGACGAAGAACAGTACACAAAATAAGACAAGACTGTGGAGACGTTGGTGTTGAGAGATAGAACAGACACTGCCAGCCAAGAGGACAATCAGTTCTCTGACAAGCTCTTGGTTCACACCTCTATACTTCTATTTTTACGACTTCAGCTCATTCCGATTTATGACCATTCCAGTGCTTTTTAACTGTCCGTGGAATGTTCTACATTATTAACATAATAGGAGAAATATTTTTCATAATTATAATTCAGATATTAAATGCCAGGATACAAGAAACAGACAAAAGTCGGATTTTTATTTCTAAAAATGAAAATAAAAAATAAATGAGTTCAAGAGTGTAATGAATCAGAAATAAAATCAAATTTAGTGCACAGTAATAACAACTCATTGGAGACTCATCACATGCGATATTAAATTTTTATAAATCTAAAAATACAAAGAAAACCAGGCTTTACTCACAGTTACATGAGAATATATGAAACGTTACTTACAATTTATATCATGACATACAAACGATTAATGTTTGAATTTTTTCAACGCATAAACATTACAGTTGAAGTGAACCATAAATTTTATTTAAATTGTTATAATTCTTCACATTAATGACCGATTTAGGGGATCTGATGTGTAACATGTCACTCATCAATCTAGAAGAGTAATTTGAACATTTTCATTGTTTAAATATGTTTGCATTCGACTAAAAAATTTTAAACCCTGAATTTCAAATTATTTTTGTGGTCATTCATGCGAGTTTTTAAAGAGTTTTGTTTGGCCCATGTAACAAGCTTTAAAATCTATCAGTCAGTATTGTATAATACATTACGTCTGTCAGAAATGTTCATTATATCTTTAATATTTTTACTAAGTTTGAATTAATACAAGATTTAAAAATAAGACCGAATAACATAAATATCAAAAGTTTATACCTCATTTTTTTTTAAAAAAACAGTAGAACTATAAAAACTCAAAATTTTGTCAGTTTATACACCTTGCATTTTAAAGTAATGTCTCATAAATTTTTATATTCTTACATTATATATGTCATGTTTCTTAATTCTGGTTTGCTTTGTATTGTTAGATTCAGAAGCTGCTCCAATGAAAGGAACGACACATCGTGCAAATGTCATTCCTATGCACTAAACTTTTCTTATCAAGTTTCATTTTATTTATGTCTAATTTTGCTGCTGAACTCTTTTTCTTCAATTAATTCGGATTAATGTAACTAACTATGAAGGTTATAATTATCTACGATTGTTATCGAAATGAAATAAAAACTATGCCTTTACAGAATTTTACAAAAAAAAAATTCAAATCAAGCCAATCAGCTAAGTTGTAGCTGAATATAAGGGAGACAGAAACAAATGTTAATCCATTCGACAAAGCCGGGTGTAAATAAACCAAAAATATCACAAGAAAGCATATACACAACAATTAATCATATTTCAGTGTTAATTTTCTACATACTTTTTTTTGGGGTTAACAGGCTACATGAGGGTGATCCTGAAACATGCAACTCCCCTTTAATAGCATAGGAAGGGAAATGAAAAGGGGGGATGCGGAAGGTTTATGTCGTTTAAATTCAGGTATTTATATTATATTCCTACGAGAATATCTTAAATTGGAAGATATGAATTTGCTGTTTAATTGTTTGCACCGTAACAAGTGAACTATTCCACTCCCTCATTGTTCCCTTTGAATCGTCCGCCCTTGTTAACAGGAATGGTCGTTTGTAAGATATTTACATTCACCCAGGCGCTGAATAATGCACAAAACTTAGCAACAAGTTTTCTTCTGTCTGCAAGAGTTTGTACATTGCGAATTTCGTTGCCCGTAGCACTAAAATACAATATCATCATACCTATTTCTGGATTCTGTGTAGTGCCTGATCGCATTGAACACTTATATATAGGTAAAACCTACTTCATCGCCTGCGTTATATATATATATATATATATACATCTTATATTAAATAAATAAAAATACGGCCAAATAAGTCAGCAAATAAATGTACTTAGTATTTAATTAATACAACTTCAAAAGTTTCATCCAACTTTCTGGACTTGAAGTAACTATACCCACACACAAAATTATAAAATCAATATTACGTGTAATTTTCAATATAAAGTAAAATAAATGACAGATAAACATTTGTAAATTTAAAATAAATTTGGTGTCTGGGGCAATCTCCCGCGAGACGGTTAAAGCCAAAATGATGTGAATGCTTTGAATGCCGTTAAATTTAGACAATGACAAAATGAATTTACACACAAAGATTAAACTATTATAACAAAAAAAGAATCGTATATCTTGTGCAAATTACTCGATTCATTTTTTTTTACATTGAGTGCACGAGAGTTGCACGTTTCACGTATTTCCTGGAGCTACTACGGAAGCTCATATTCCTGGTCAAGCAGCTCCAAGAAGTGACATTTCCATTGATAATGCTTGTGTTTGTGCTTTTCGGTGTGCGTATCGTGTTTTCAGTTATCTTATACTATTACTTGTTTACTCCAGTTACGTATTTAAGTATTTTTGGTAGTTAATTGTATCGTATTTTATTTTGGTCTTCATCACTTGTTACATGATGCAGAAACCTCGTTACTTTTCTGACTACGATATAAATCTCCGTCCCAAACAGCGCCGGTCTTTCACTCGTCCCACAGAAACCGAAATTCTTTGACCATTCGAGCGGGGTTGAGTTTCCATACATGAGATGGTGGGAGGAGGCTGGGCTATCATCAAAGACATCCGCTGTTTCTGAGACCGTTTTAATCACTCCTCGGCCTGAGACCCTTCATTCTCTAATTGATTCATTTGTCTCCCTCCTCACAAACACTGCACCACTTGGGGGCGAGGGACTGCTTCCACTTTTCTTGCAGATGATCGTTGATTTACTATTCCCCAGCCATCGTAAACAATGGCTCTTAAACACTTTAGGACACAACCCCAACTAACCAGCCACGTTAACTGACAATGTCATCCCGCAGACAGAACGTCGTCCAATATTTTAGAATCTGGTCTGAATTCATCAATACCCAGTACAGAGATATAAGCGTCGTTTACAACCTCAACGAGCACCAAGTGGACGTAATTACGCTGTTATTAGGATCAGTCTAACCAAGGAATGTTGTTTATCGTCACTACTGGCAACTTATAAACTGAATAAGAAATAAAAATGTTATCCCAGGAATACAAATACAACGAAAACGAATACGCACGGTGTCCAATTGTAAGGCAATGTTTGGAAAAAGCTGTTGAAAGGAAAGAACCAACTGCTGCAGGAGAGATATTCATAAGGAAACTGACAAAGGAAAAAAACTGTGAACTTTCAATTAGAAAATAAATTAGTACCAGCATTCTTTATATGTATGCTGTGATGAAAGATGACAAAGAACTCTCGTATGTTATACTCGATACCCGTTAAAAAATTAAGTTTTCTTGAGTTCTTCAAAATAAGCTTTTATGTTGCCAATTACCTGTTTCGCCACGATTAATTTCGTCAAACTAGAAAAACAAATTAACAAGTGGTCAAATATGGTGAATTCTGTGGATGCCACAACAGCCCGAACTCGAATTGTACTATTTTTGCCACCAGTCCTGCACCTGCGTATTGTCTTGACGAAAGAACACTTTTTCTTGGTCTCTTTCTTTCTTGCAGCCCATATAACGATACATAATAGTTACTATTTATCGTTCCAGCTTTTTTTATTAATAAAACGAGGATCATTCCGCGACACCCCAGAAACTGTGGTAATTACCTCAGCGTCAGATTTTACCGTTCTGACCTTCTTCGGTTCGCCTGTAGAAACAATATTTCCTCTATTCTTGTCCCTGCAGTGTAATGACAGATCAGACGAAGAAAATTGTCAGGCTTGCTAGTAATAAGTTTCAAGCAATCATACGATGAGAAACGACACATTCATCTAGCCGATAATTTTGGACGCATTTTTTCGTGCAAAATCGAAACCACAGAGACATGAGATATGGCAACAATTAAGTTATGCAAATATTGGTAATCAACAGAAACAAACCGGTGTCGATATTATCAGCGCCATCTGTTCCATTTTGCAAGTACTTATTGGCTTACGTCGTAGCTCAATAAATCAAGGAATATTTTCTGTTTATAGTCGCACGAACATCGAGGTCATTAGCGACTTGCTAATTAGGTAACTTATTTCCTTTTTTATTTTTGGGGTTTACTCAGTCAGAGAACTTGAATACACACACACAAACACCCAGAACCCTTGCCAGGAATAGAACCCGGACATCTGTAGTGCGAGACCGTGACTAGGTACACAACAGAGACGGCCAAGAATAGTATTATTGTTTTTAAATTGAAGAAATTTCTGAATTATTCTAAACTTTGGTTGAAATAAAGGCAGCATGCCGATAATCTGGCTAAGTTTAACTGAGAATAAACTGTTAAAACTTTGGATTTCACTTGCTTACATGACACAGAATTTATTCGCTTCCTTTGTCCCTTCCTTTTTTTTCAATTCTTTTGATTCGTTCCAGACAATACCGAATAGTGATTAATTCAAATACAACGGTACCGCTGACAATAATTTTGCAAATAATAAATGAGTGTTTACCTTCAACGGACTCCCCACTGTAGGGACGGAGATGAATACCTGGGAAAGATTTTTTTCCGTTAGGTAAATGATTCCCTCCAAGGAGGAGAATGTACACTAAGTTGCATTGCAAATTATGTGATCCCCTCCCCTCCTTCTTTCTGTTAGTGGCCCCCCTGCATCCAGCCCTCTAACTTGATAAATTACTTCTCGACCTCAACACAGAAATGATGGTGACAAACTATGAAATCTCTTATATCTTTCCCTTTGAGAAAATTATTGAAGAAACTCTAAGCAACCAACCACGAACAGTCCATCAGTCGTACCAATCAGAACTTATTATAATGCACAGGAAAAGTGGACCTTTAGTGTCCAAAAAAAAGTAAAGTGCCACACTTGCCAAAGACAAATGTTTACTAACAATACAGTAAGCATATAGGAAAAACAAATGAATAAAGCATCCCAAAGTCGCATCGATGACGTTTCCAGCCTTCTAAACCGCGATTGGTCTAGAATACACGCAATGCGAGTATAAAAACTGAATTAACGACCAGGAAATAATAAATTACAGAGAAAATTTAGATACGGCTAATGCAACCGTTTCGAGTGGGGAAAAAAAAACCACTGAGCACCGTTCGAATGAATAAGCATTGGCGAATATTATTTTACGATTGAGAAAATAAAACTAGTATAGCGAGTCTATTTTCATAAATGCAATTATACAAACAAAACATTGAGTCTAAACAATTTACCAAGCCGGCAAAAAATTTAACTAATTCAATTTCCGACGATTGTTAATTGAAATTAACTACTCAGAGAATCTGAAGTTGTATGACTTATTAAAGGGAAAACTTCCAGCAAAATACTATAAGGTAGAATAATAAATGCGTAAGAACTATGATTTATAGGATTTCAGATTGACTTGAGAATCAAAAGCAAAAAAAACCGGCAAGAATCAAACGAAGCGATGATAGATAAGGGATGGAGTATCAGTAGAAAGAAATCTGTTATCAATGAATAAAAATTCACTTAATCCTTTACAATATTATGGAAGGAGGGGGGGAGGGGAGAAAAGCGATTTTGTTACCAAATGAGGGATTGGTGAAACGAGCCAAGGTCAGCAGACATCCCATAAATAGAGCGTTGGTAATATAGTGTGAAAGGTCTGAAGCGATTCCGATACCATAAACGAGAAGACCGCAAAAACTCTCATCCATATCTTTTACTATATCATTACAACAAACGCGGTTCCGTAACTTAAAGGTTTAAATAATCAACATGTACAACAACTGGTGGTGGTTGTTGACACTGATCACGCCCTCATTAACAATTCATAATATTACATGTAATGGGGAGTCTACAGACCTCAGACAGCTCTGCTTACAGACTCACTTACTCGAGACAAACACACGAAAGTATTTTTCAGAATTAATGATAAACGCAATGTGCATACTGATATCACACATAACTTTATACAACAGCTGTCGTTTGTAGCAGCCTTCACACAGCAATCAGGCCAGATCCTACAGCAACATCACAAACAATGGATAAAATAACAGGATAGAAGCAGTTATTTTTGTATGTTAGGTCTTTGGTGATCTAGGTTAATGGCTTGGAGTGTGTGTGGTGCCCCACGAAGGAGCGGACTGAGCAAGGTCAGGGATAACAGCATTAGCATATGAAAGCTCTGTAACCGGTTACACGTGGTGCTCCTGTTGCTGCATTTGCATTTGTCAACTAGGAAACACGTCACATGTTCCGGGTCCCAGCTTCCTCAGTACCATTCCGTTTAATCTCCCTGTATTTAAGATTTCTAGAGGGCTTCGGAAATTGCATCTGTTGAGAATCCCATTTCAAGATTCGTCCGCTCTGTTCCCTCACTTCTAAAGAATTCCAATATAGTTTTGACGGCCGTTGACAACAGTTGACTGTATCGATGAAGAATTCTATACAATATAAAATGTTTAACATAAACTATTTGCGAATCTAAGCAATTCGCGTATCTGAATATGTACGTGATTAGAGATCTCATGCCCAATACAACTAGATTATATCCAAAGAAAACTCCCTACAGTTTTCATGGTATTTATAGTACATAATGTTTACGTATAAAACTGTTAGCAATTTGAAAAATATATTTTTTGAAGTAATAAGCAGTTTATCAAGGGAAAACATTCCTGCAGCATATTTGGTTAAAATTATGAATACCTATTTCACAACTTAAAACGTTTCTCCCAGAATTCCAGGCCGGTCCAGTGTTAAATGATCTTTCCTTTTCTTTTCAATGACTTGAACGTTATTCCAGAGCAGGTGTCATTTGTGACAGATGAGAAGCTTCAGAAAATATTTACATACTAAAATTCATTTATTTAAACCTTACTTGGGAAACAAATAGTGTAAAAATAAACGGGATAAGGCAGAAGAGACAACTTATATTGGGAGCGGCTATCGTAAACTAAAATTCAAAGCTAGACCACAAAAAGAATCGAATGTAGGTAAATAAACGATCGGAACAAATTGCTGCGGCAACTGTTAGAGAATAATGGCCAACATACATATATATCATGGCTGAACCTAAGCATAATCTTGGATCAGTGGCCCACTTTTTTTTGTGACTTCCAAGCGCGACTGATGTTCTGAAAAGTAATTTCACGCGTATCGAGGGGCGTGAAAAATGCTGTAGCCAAGAAAAGTTCAAACTCATCGAGGAATTAAATTGTGAAAGGGTTACGTTCACTAGTGCACGTTCTTCACAGATTCTGATTCCTAAACTTAATAAGCATTCGTTACAAAATGTTTCTTTCTCCTCTTTGATTATTTCATCGATAAAAAAATTATAATCTTCGTAGTTGTCCAATTTTACAGACACTGACAATATATTGAATTTAACGTACGTTACATCCACTATATTTTCAGTGTCTGTAAACTCTACGAATAATAAACAGACGTAAATTTAATACATTTAAATGTTGAAGTAGTCAGAAGCAAAACGGTACACTTGTGTTCGAATTTAGATCGTGCACTGTCCGAATTAAATGTTATCAGGAAATATATTGATATCACCTTAACAGATTCATATGAACTCAAGTGAACGTAACCCGTCCACAATTTAATTCCTCGCTGTCGACCGACGAGGCAGGTAGGCGAAATGCAAGAAAAATTAACGGAAACTTGGAACGAAAAATAGTGTTTGAAGTCGCGCAAGTTTTCCTGGTTTCTTGTTGAAGCTCAAGATCCTCCACTTTCCGGATCGTTCTGGTCGAATTCTTTTGGCAAGACCGCAAGCCCTCGTGTCCCATCAGGACGTGATCCAGACAGATCCCGAGGGTGTCCAACGTTAGCAACACACGCCACCCGGCCTTAGGGATGGAAAGAACACAGACATCACTGCGCCTCTCCTATTATCAACATCACACACAATCATCCATTTTCCAGAAAATTCAAAACAATTTTTCATACTTTTATTTATTTTTATAAAATTATGATTTTTTTTGTACGTAAAACAAAAACTACCGTTTAGAAACAAAGTCAAAAATGCGCATAGATCCCCTTTATTCCAAACGAATAGTGATCACTTGATTGTTAATTTCATAATATTGTCAAACGTTTTAGGGAGTTACAAATGAGACAATGGTGCCAATTTAGATACTTCAATATCAAATAAAGATATAAAAATTGAGCAGTTATTTTAGAGGGTCTAAATCTATGAAGCCTGGTTTTTAAAGAAGTATTAAGATATATGCTGACGCATTGCAACGTGCAAGTCCAAAATGATCGAGGCGGGAAGATAGGGGACGAACCAAGAGTTCTTAAAGAACTCCTGAATTTGACAACTGGGGTAGGGTAATGAACATGGATGACAGAAAGGGAAAACTGGGGGAGAAGTAGGCATAAAATGAAACAGGAAAGACTGTACTAGAGGTACGGTTTTCACGATCATTAATGTAGCAAACTGGTGCAACTTTACCCAGAACCATCAGCGTCCAGCTGTAGCCAACGCCAGAACATGGTAAATTCCTGAAGGAGACTAAATTAGGTTTAGAGTTGTTGGCTGGGATACCTGCTGGGGCTGAGCGTCACCAGAAACCTCCGAATTCGAGACGAGCGAACCAGAACGGGGGTGCCACGTTACCAAACTTCCGTCCTCGCCAAAGGCACGCAGCCTTCCATCCACCACTCGCTTAATTACAGACATTAAGCCACGTGATTTCATTTAACCGAAATCTCACTGCCTACCTTTCTTTCCTTGTAACTTTTAACCGCCTGCTCAGTAAGACCATAATTACCAATAACTTTCGCTCTCTGCCCCGAAGCTCTCTGGCTGTAGCGTTTACGAAACAACCTCAGAAGTCTGTTTCATATCAGGAAATTCCAAATTACCGACTCCAAGTGCTGTTTCAAGGGACGCATTAAAACGTGCTCGAAACATTCCCTGAAGTAACTTAAATAAATCATATGGCCCACATACATTCTTCCAGATATTAAAATAGAGATTTAAAAAAAACCACTGCGAAAACTAAAGAAACTAGCCAAACGATACAATTGGAAAATAAGTCACTTTCGTCGGCGTCATATTGAACAAACAGACCGTATTTTTCGTAGCCATAATTTCAATTAAATTTATAAAAAAGATAGCAGATTCACAGAAAGAAGTAAAATAATGCCGAAAGCTCAAAAGTGTTAAATTTTTGTTCCGGATTTGAGCTATGCAAGTGTAAATTACTAAATACTAGTAATTCTTAGGTTAGCATAACAAACTATTTAATAACTATTCGTAATTCGTTTTGGGAAGTAATGGAATTAATAAAATTCTAATCTGAACGACAAGAAACAGCCGGAACAAGAGTCGATGATATTCCTATACAAAGTTTCATTAATCAAAATTATGAATGTGTGTGACTGTCCTCTTGTCTTGAAATTCGGTCAAATATATAGCCCTATAATGAACGAATATGAAAATTTAACTGAAATCTATTCAACCGTTTGAGTTCATCCTGTTCAAATGAATCGACAATCGCGGTAGCCTTTATTTAAGTTGGTTAAGCTTTCTACAAAACTACCACCAAGTCTACACCAACTTTCCATTTTTTTTCTTTACGTAAATATTCCGTTTGAAGTTGGAGATTTAATGACGGTTGTACGGGTGTTCCAGAGAGCTTCGCTGGCAGGTTGAATCTGTGTAACCTAGTAAGGGTAGAGGGAGACATCTGTGCCGGCAGCTGGAGCCTGGAAAGTGAAATTCCCTACCTGAAGTGCACCGACCTCCAAGGGGAGCCAACCGCTCACAATGGACACGCTACACACCATAATGTTTATGTTTTTTTTCTTTCCTTTCTTTCCCTTCTGCTGGTCTGGAAGAGGGACGCACTCAGAGTAACATCCTCCTCAGTGTGGTGACAGGATCCGTGACTCACGTCTTCTTACCTCTTATCCTACTTCACGTCACGATTCTGTTATTTTACCATTATCTTATCTAGCTCGCTTTCAGTTCCTACCTCGCTTCTGAGCCGAGATAAAACTTTACTTGACGTACAAAAAAAAAATAGTAGCCTTACCGATTTTCAGAAAGGAAATATAAATTGCTTTGCTGAGTTACTTCATCCTTGTCTAACATAATTCATCTCTTTAATATCAGAGTAGCATCTACTTGGATAGTATATCTCAACTGTCGATAGCCTCCTCGTTAAGCTTCCTTGGGCTGAAACGAGTAGGTTCGTATGTCACCTGAACATGACTACCTCTAGCCTTATTCACTCTATCTAGAGTAGTGGTCTTCCATCTGTATACCATGGAACCTCGCTGACACACGTCAAATTAAAAATATTACACCTATTTTTGAGTTAAAAGATGTAATCAATTATGTGGCAAACTAAACAGTTTTTTGATGGAAAATAAATTGATTTTGGATGACAGGGTTAAGAATTATGTTATCAGTCAAATTTTCAACTATGCTAACCACTACACCAAAACAATTCGTATTTCTCCTTCAACTAGATCCTATGTCAACTCGTATTTTCTTGTAAATCGTCAGTGGGACACGCAAGTAATAGTATCCCAAGATTATTACTATTTATATTTAAGGTACATAATTATGAAATTGATATATTACGTTCCACTGATTACTGATCACAATGCTTCAAGAATTTCTCGGAAGAGGTGAGATGGTAGTTGCATATCTGAGGCACCTTCAGCTAGTGATCATGGTAGTAAATGAAACAAAGAAGGATAGAACAGCAGAAAAATGCCTAAATATATTTAAATTAATTAATAATAAAAGTTATGTGTGGTAAGTATTGTGATATGAAGTATTTGGCTGACGATAACACGACTGATTGCAAGCCAACAAGGGGGCATAATTTGTAGTACTATGGAGATCTCCGATAAAAAATGTATTTCGCATCAACAGAAATGATTATCTGGTATTCTATTATTTTAAGTTTGTGTGACGTTTCCATATTACTCATACACCGTCACTCATATTTATTCCAGTCGTCGCGCAACTTACAACGAATTATACTGAAGCTCATGGATACGTGTAATTTCAAATCCTAATAGTGGATCACCCTCGTGTAACCAGCCAGCGAATCAGATAGGATCCCAAGCAAGCAAGCAAGGTCGGGCCTGACGCATCCACTCGGACAGCTGTGAGGAGCAGCAGCAGGTAAATACTCCGTCGTCCCTCGGATAGGACGTCGCGGTCTCGCTCACTTAATAACGTGGTCCATCAGAAGGCGAGGACAAGCGAGAGACAGACGGCCTTGGAAGAGCAGCGTCTGTCTGGAGGCCCGCATTCTCGCATTGCTTCACCATCGGCATCCTAATGGCGAATTACGCCGAGTCCTGGGAAACTATCTCAAGACGGGCTCGAACCAGCAACCTTGGCCTGCCACCGGAAACACAAGCCAATTCTCCTTTTTTTTACACAACTCCGTAAATACTTCTGTAACTGCTCATCTACAGCAACAACCATTTTTTCGATTTACTCCCAAAATTGGTATGAAATACATAGGCATACTAAATGATGTGCATCGCACTTATTAATCAACATGAAATAATCATAAATTCCAGCGTCTTTGGTATGAGTGATCGCACTTTGAGCAGTTATAAAACACATAAAAAAAGAACGAAATTCTATTTTTCTTCCTCACATAATTTCTAATCTCAACATGTATTGCATTACTCGCAGAACAGATCTCTGTCAAATATTACCGCATCATTACGAACACCTGCTTACGTCATCATCTATGTATAATATACACCTCCGCACTCATTGGAAAAATAGTAAGCTGTAATATTTTAACATTAACAGATCGCCGTGTTTCATAACTTTAACAGCACCAGCCGATCAATACGTGTTGTCTGTAACCCTGCCCCTACGCTGACACTTTATCTGATAATCCCCCCTCTCCAAAAAACCATGACAAGTCAGAGAAATCCTTACAACAAATTCAACCAACTGAATAGGAATCCACCAGCGTTGATGGTTGTTCGCCACTCACCAAGTATTACTTATTTCCTAATTGTTCTATGTTAAAGAACATTATTATTGTTGGAGGGAAGAAGAGGGTACCACGAGCCACATCTTTGCCTATGAGATGAAAGCTGCGTAACGGAATTCTCCTTAAATGTGCGTATCTTTCGGGAAGAAAAGGTTTTCTATTGTTGTGCCTGGAGCCAACTTCAGACGGCCCCAGATGGAAGCTCGTTAACGAAGGAGTTGGGTCACATCTGGTGGCCAGTACTAGTCGCGCGTTTTGTGCATCGCTGCATCAAGAAGACTAATTGCTGTGGGAAGGGGAGGGAAGGGAGGGGGGATATGATTACGGTCTGCAGTGACGCAACACCTCCCAGCACGACTGACACTCTACCATTGTCTCAACACCAAACTGGAAATTACCAACATCTGGAAGAAGGCAATCACCAGTGCAAAATTTGATCGACCTCTCAAGTCCGGAGTATTGCCGTCGATGGGACCGGAATTTATTAGATTATTTATAGTTAACGATTTCATTCCTTCAGCAACTGATACAGATCCTTAAATAGGATTTTTATTCAGCAGTTTCTGATTAATTATAGCGCCATGAAAATCAGCCCGGAAAAATATAATATTATTAACATCAATGAACAGACCAATAATAAAATATTCTCATTATTGATAAAAAAATAAAACCCTGATATTCAGAGGATAGGCGTGAAAATAATTTTCATTGAATTTTTCAGCTTTATTTTATAAATAACATTTCACAGAGTCACTTCATTTCCGTTTTTTTTGGTAGCATAACAGTCCTCGTTTTCAGACATCTTTCTTGCGAAGATTGATTCTATTCTAAACATGTTTTTCTTTCTTAAATTATTTAATTACGGTGGTTTTGAGAACGTACTGGGCATTTGTTTACACTGCACTAAAAGATTACTGTCCCAAGGCAACTGAACCACTCGGCGAGTTGTCTGAAATATATATAATGAATGCTTTCACTTTTACTATATTGTATAGGTATGTAGCTATAGGTCACTGGTAGATGACGCAGTTTTCCGGAATGAAACACTTCCAGTTCTTTGCTTAACCGCAATCCAACAACAAACGTCAGTCTGGATTATCGTGAATTATGATACATGTAAAGAAGACGAAGAACGAATAATTACCCGTTTCAGTAAGAGTTACGATATGTCAACTCCAGCTTATCGAAATCAACAAATGGGTAACGAGGAACCCAGCCATAGCTGAAGTTGTGGATCCATGCTTTGAAGAAATAAATAACACATTCCCGGAAAATATAAATAAAATCCTAGTGTTGTTTATATAAGATTACGATGTATGTGATACATATTATAATGCAGTTATACACAAGAATATATAAATTATAATTACCACTCCATAATTATTGGTGCAAGAATAATAGACAACATAATAATTAATTCTATAACTTTAAATTAATGAGGCCGAAAACAGACAAAAATTAATACAACAAAACGAAAAAGTATTTAATTCTTTTTGGTTTCGTTGTATTAACAATAAAACATTAAGGGCTTCTCGATATCAGTATGTCGAATGCTAGACGACAACATCCAATGGCTAAGAAAAAGACGAGGCGTTTGGAGAAAATTCGTGACAAAGGTGTTGACATTGATTAATGGACCTACCGGGAGTTATCCTTTGTTTGCTTAGTGCGAAAGAGACGGAAAAGAGAAAGACAGCGATAACGCAGTGTTTTTCCCAAACAAATGTTGGTTTTTACCTTCCATTATCCCAACATTTTTGCACCTTACGCTTGGTGTTCATCCGGTAACAATTTTTCCCTTGGGCTTTCTCTCACACGCCTCGGAAGAAGAAGAGTTGTTAAATCTCGAAAACAGACGATCAAAGTGGAACAAGTACAAATATCATGATACTAGTTTTTGCTTTTGGTCATAAGCCTCTTTTATGATGGAACATTAAACTTGAAGGTCACTTCAGCCTGAGGACTTTGAAGAGTTCGGGTTCGCATCCTGCTGTCCTCCGAGAATCGCGATAAATGATAATTTCATAACAGAAAAAGTCATGTTGATGGAAAGAACGGAATAAATGGGACAAAACCGTTATTATTCAGTAAAAACTTCAATTGCCTCTTATAACCACATAAAATCGGATGTTAGAATATCCAAAATTATTACTTGGATGGGTTCACGATATTTAGCTTCAGGTCCAGGTTTTATTATTGGTTTCCATTGTACTGATTTTAAAAGAGATGACAAAAGCACGTTAATTAATCAACACTCTGGAGCATCCAAAAATTTGATGAACTACTTGGAACTTCAATTTCAGGTAAGCCGCTGTTTTTCTATCCCTCTCATTTACATACTAATTATTGTAATTATATTTGACATTTTCAGGTGGAAACGAATCCTACATAAATTGAAGAGCAGCAACTAAGCAATGGCAACCCTTAAAAATTACAAAAGTAATAACGCGAATTTAATTACACAGATGAATAAGGACAATAAAATATTAGCATGTCGTAGGACTCAATATTCGATATTGAGTAATTAAACTATAACTTTCCCATTGCTATAGTAGAAGAAATTAAGAGCGGTAGAAGGAAGAAAAGGAATAAATCATACGTTTCCAACAGTGAAGCCGATTCTCTGGAAAAAACTGAATAATTTAATTTAGGATTTTTTCATGTACGCAACTATGATTCTTAACCTCTTGTTTTCCATACTGATCGAAACATGGTTTCATCCTTTTTATTCATTTTTTCACCTTCTAATGTAGACGGTGTAACACCAATAATTTTATCAACACGATTGTCAACAAAGCCAGAATACGACGAAATATTCGGTTATGGAAGTAATTGAACTATTTCGTGTATCTCCTGTGACCCAAAGCATATTTACTAAACTGCAATTTTCAATGTATATACCCGTTAACAGGACTAGAGATGAATAAATACTCTGCATACATATTGAGCTTTTCTGATCAGGGTATGTAAATCAGCACGTTTACAAACTTTAGTCAAACAACATGTCTTATTATTTTCTACGATTAAATGAGAAAATTAAAGATGATAAATTTTAAAGTGAGGTTACGGAGGGGGGGGGGAAGAGGGGGGAGATTAGAATCGTGAACCAAGTTGTAAGTTATACACTTGGACCATCGAAATATGGAGGTGCATATGTTTTCGATAAATCATTGCGGAATTATTAGGTTTTCAAATGCAACTCTCGATGGGCCATAGAGAAATGTTAGCGACTTTCCTAGATTCGGGAAACTCATTTTTTGTACGCGTTTCGTGGTGTGGAAACTCACACAACATGCACGCTCTTGCCAGGATCGGAACCCAGGAACTGTGATACGACTACATCACAGGAGGACGGGAGGCACGTGGAAAGGAGTAGACAATGGTAGATATTAGTTCGTAGAAAGTTAAGAATCGAAAGAGAGGGAAGTAGAGATCGCGAAGATTCTAATCTGTCAATCGACGGTTAACAGAAATAATCTATAGTAACGGCTGCTTGATCTTGTTTAAATTATTCAACCGGACTCCTATTGATTAATATTGCTTATATTTCACGAAAGTACACTTTCTGAAATTTACAAATTTATTAATAATTATTAATTTATTTACTTTCTTTCCAAGGTACGTTCGGTCAAACTGTGTCATATTCATCTATTTATAGAAAACAAATTTGTAATATTATATTGAAAAATTTTCAATACAGCATCCCATATACTGTTTCTCTATTTAAACATAATCAATTTTTTATATTTAATTAAACATAAATATAACTTAGAATTAAAAATAAATAACCTCTGATTATAACTTTACTAAGCTTCAATTTTGTCTATAATTTTTGTTTTTGAATGGTTCTACGGCAGAGTTTATATTTTCGTTTATTGCACCGGTTCATTCCAGGCAATTTTCTTACGTTGTAACATCCAGTAAGATTAAAACAACGTCCCTGCAGTACGAATACACTTCGAGAAAAGTAACTAAATTATTAAATATTATTTATTAGTGAATTTGTAAAATTGATACTAATTTCAAATCTAATATAATTCATAAATAGTCAAACTAAAAAAAATATTACGAAATTTTTTGGGAGTCCATTTTACCTTCAAGGTTACATTACAATACATCGTCAACTATCGTTTGCTAAAATAATAGCTGACGTATAGAAATTTAAGGAGAACGTCTGGTTTACTTCAAAACACTTAGAAGGATATTACTGACTTTAAATCAATTAATCAACGAATTCAGACATTTACATCGCGATATTTCTCTCTATTAGTGTTCAAAACGTAGGATTAAATTTAAATAAAACAGAACGAAAATAAAGGGAAAAATCATGTCGGTCACAGATCGAAATATTCTGAATCCTCGCTTCAGTTTTAAATTTATCTTTATCTTAGTTCTGAACCAAAGTATGAGCAAACTTCTTAATAATACGTGGCTCATTAATCTCTCTTGCAGTTCAGTTCTCTCTCCAGAAGATTAATCGTTATCATGATAGGAGGTTTTCCTATGCTATTAAACGGGATTTGCCTGTTTCAGTATCACCCTCATGTAGCCTGTTAACCCAAAAATAAGGGGGTTTTCAAGGTTCTCACATGCCGAGGAACACCTAATCTATTTTAGAAGGGATATGTACTGGGGTCGAAAACCTTGGGCACGGTAAGAGTTGTCCACTGATCCCATTGGATCAGCTGCGACCCCACAGATAACTCATCTTCCCTGATCCAATAGCTCGACCTACTTGATGCAGGTTTTCTATGATTTTCTGGATCTCTTTTAGGGGTAACAGCGGGTAGGATCCTTCAATTATAGCCCGGGAACCCTAGTCAACCCTTGGCTATCTTGCTGTACCTTCCACATCCACCCTTTTCAATTCCCTTCCTATGCTATTAAAAGGGAGTTGCCTGTTTCACGATCACCCTCACGTAGGCTGTAAACCAAAAAAAAAAGGAGACGATAAAAGGTTACTTTCGGGGATGCCTCCTCTCTTTGACTTCTCTTTGAGTCCTCATAAGGCGAAGTACCTCGGTCAGTTTTGAGGAGTGAGCATATATACTAACAGATGGCCGCTGGTCTTATTGGAACAGTCGGGTAGCAGCCTTCTAAAACTGGCGAAGACAAGGAGAAGGGAATGTTGGGACCCCACAGCAACCTTATCTCCCGTCATTCTGAAGGACGTGAGACAAGTACACAAGTGCTTGACATACCAGATTTTTTTTTCAGGTGAATACCGGGTAGGATCCTTAAAACTATTGTCCGAGGCTCTATTCCTAATGTATTAAAGGGAAGTTACAATTAATTGGATCACCCGCACGTAGCCTGTCAACATAAACAATGATTATGATTGGTACGAGGCGAAGCTGGCGGACGTTTCCTGTAATGCCTTCTCCTGTCTTGGCTTATCAAGTACAATCTCCATGAACAGAGGTGCTGTATTCAGGTCGCAGACGTTTGGCATACCGACAAGACTTATTGGACAACTAAACTACCTCCTGGGACATGTATCAGGAGTCCGATCTAGCTTATGGACGTTTCTCTCAGGAGTTTTCTATATCACATTTATGAATTTTCCTTGGAAGGATCCAGGGGCCTTAGTTAACTCTCCCTTCAGCATCCACTTTCCTATGAAAGGGAGAAGCTCCTACGTAGATAACCCTCATGTAGTGTCACTATCAAAAGCATATAATGATTAAAGAATCAATCACAACTTATAAATCATAGAAGGAAATGTAAAAGCCATATTTCGTAAATGTCCAAAACAGTTGATTAAAATGATTAATATCCGAAATTTTCTCTTTTCCGCCACAGAAAAGAAAAGCTACTGGTGACTTTTGTCGCGCGTAATTTATAAGATTTTTTTGTGTTACCGAAATGTCTGACGGAACGTGTGCGTGTGTGCAACAGATATTTGCACAACTGCTTCATCATTAGGGACGAATCGGATGACAAGGACCATTTAATCATCCGCTTGCGTACATTAAGGAGCGTACTCTTTTTCTTTGTATAACATAATGGGTTGTATTTAATATGCCGTGCAGACAGACTGTTTCGCTGGCGGCAACATCATCATGGTCGCTCATGGGGAAAACAAGCTGCTGTTCCAAAATGCCAGAGGCGAAGAAGCTTGCGTAACTCGGGCAGGTTGTCCTAAATGCCACAAAGCATCTTATGTCATCATAAAACAAGCGATTGATTTGAATTACTGATACGTCCAGGCATCTCCGCCCTTCAGCGGGACGATTCTCCATGCCCTGATTTTTCTTTAATTTCTAGATTTAATTGTCTGTGGCCTATTTTAAGACTGTTATCAGAATATTGATATTCAGAATAGCTAGAATGTGAACTTATAGAGACGAAAATAGACCTTTGAAAAACTATAATAGCAATGAGAAAAACAGAAACTGTGAGAATTGAAGAATATGATAATCCAATTTAATGAGAATTACAGCTATATTTCTAGGGCTGATATAGCCGATGTTATGAATGAGCCTCCACAGAAAACAAATATTCAATGGCTCGAAATGAATTTTCAAAATAAAGTACAGCAATTTCATAACAGCCCGTCTGCAGAAACATAAAATTTCGATCTGAAAATCATTAAATCAGTTTCGCTTCCCTTTCGCGCCAAGCTCAACTTCAAAGTCGCACCATTAAAACTCGAGACAAGATTTTTTCTTAAAAAAATATATTATTGAGTAGAAGCCTTTTCGGTTAGCGCTTCTCAAGGGCATAAGCACCACCCATTAGTGTTATCCATCTGTAGCACTGAGACATCATTAAGAGGGGTTGGAGGGTGTGAAATATAGCTGACGGCCTCGGGCCAGGGCACTTTGCCATCACAAAAGCGTCTTTCTCTCAACTTATCAAAATAAGTACACACACACACACGTATTTATCACACTATCAAACGAAACTGCGAGAACCTAACATCCTAAAATTCATTTTAAAGGTAACTTTTCCTGCAGTTCTTGGTAATTAATCAATATTCTATCAAAGTTAATGTTATTTTAATCGAAATACTTCAGGTGCGAACTAAATTACTCACAAATTAGCCAGTCGAAACAAGCAATTTTCACGCGGGTTCCAGGAAAAATGTCATTAACTATCCCTCAGACGCACAAAAAAAAAGTCGCGGCGAGGTTGAATGCAATCATCAGTCAAATGCTGCGGGCTGAATTGAGCGAAAAACGCTCTACCACAACAGAAAATAAAATGTACCAACAGATTTAAAATAAGTGAAGAAAAAATAATTACCTTACGAAGAGCTGTTCCTGGTTGTTAACGCGCCATGAAACAACAGTCGCGCCTGAAAATGACACGGAAAAAATATATTGAAAATAAATTACTACCCAAATGATTGTACGATACAGTTAAAAAGACTTGATAAGATCGACTGTGCGAGTCATACGGTAAGGCGCCTTGTGTCATCGGCATGACTCAGGAGGTGCCGAAAATGTTTTCGCTATAACTACTTAAAGACACAATGTAATGCAATTAAGTAACCTCTCGGTGATAGAAATTACTACTATAAGTTAGTATGTAACAAGTATAAATTTCTTACCGTGCAAGTTTATAGTGCACGTTGTGTTATTCCCTCTGTCAAGCATAACAACACTCGTCGCCGCTGCCATGTTTGAATCTAAAACCGCCTGTGCGGCAACCTTTGTTAATTGATAGCTGCGGCGGGATGAGAAACACAGCTGGCAAAGCACCGCTGCCAACCCATGCGTGCAACACTTCCTTCTTACACGCTACAAAAATGTGATAGAAATACGATGAAACTAAACTTAAATCTTCAAAAATATTTTTATGTTATAAGTAAAGTTGATTTTAATTTTCTGACAAGTATAAACAGTTTAAAATACCGTTTTATGTCAATACCTATGAGAAATTCCGCAATCAAAGTAATAATAAATTTCTCATACTTTGATTGTTCCTTGTTTAACTTTGTAGTGACAGTCTCACATGATGAGATTTACGAAGATAACCATACTTAGACGAGAATCCAGTGATATGAAACCAAATATTCTTGAAAACTTTGTGTGGTAACTGCTTGCAGTTTCGTTAATTCCGCCGGCGATTTTTGCGCGGGCTGTCATTGCTGCATTTAACTAGATTCGATGTTATATTTTGGACTGGAGCGCCGTTTTAGCCGACGTTCTGTTGTTTGTTGAGTTCCGTTCCTTGTGTCATGTTTAGTGCCAAAGCAAAGATTCTGTGAAGCATGTGCTGTGTGTTTGGTCAAATTGAAGTGAATGTGTGAGCGCGATTACCTACTCACAAGGCTCATGTACTACAAGTGTAAATATGCTAAAATTCGGGAGCAAAAGTGACATTAATGTGAGTTATAAGTGCACAGTAAGATTACTGGAAGACACTGAGGTTGTGGAGTGCGATTTTCAGGTGAGTTTGAACCCCTGACAGATGTAGAAAAAAATACAGGTAGTCATTGTATTGTAAACATACTAACTCAAATAGTTTCATGTTATAATTACACTTGTATATAACATATATACTTCTGTTATTCCTTGTAATTCGCTGTGTATATTATAAAATTTTCATAAACGATGCGAATTAAATAAATTTATTTAATATATTTTTTATCTGAGAATATATCGATAAATAAATAAACAAAGAAAAATGTACTTATTATCTGTAATTCAATTAAGATTGTCATATTTTAAGTAGAATCATTAATTAAAATGGCAATAAACATTTGAAAATGTTTTTCATGAATCTATTCCTTATTTGTCAAGTCAAAATATTCGTATGTAAAAGTTCCCCAATTTGACAGATAAAAGTAAACCTATTGGCTTGTAAAATTAATTCCAAAATGTTATAATAAACAGCTCATTATAAAATTTATTAGTTTCTGTCTGAATATATTTATTCCTTGTTATGTCTGTTATTGTAAATGTAAAAGAAAGAGTTTGAATTTCTATTACATGGGTGGCTGAAGAGGAAAGTTATCCCCCAAACTTAATACATCATGATTAAGCCCCTCCCGACTTTGTAATTAATTTATAGCCTTTATCATTGACACTTTTGTAATATAGTGAAAGTTTTTAAAACCCATTAAATTTTTGTAATTAAGTAGCAGTTTTCCCTTCCTTTCGCAGCACCAAATAGAGGATGGGGGATAACTCTACCAGTTCGAAATGGGGAATTCAAAAGGACACTAATTTATAATTACATTGTAATGAATCATTTTTTACAATGTGTCCATTTGACCAATCAACAATTCTAGGTTTGACAATAATAGAATACATTTTTGGACCAAATGATAAATTTTGTATTACTTTGAATCACTCAGTACTCTTAAATTAATTTTTCTCTCTCTTAAATATATCACAAGTTTTATTTCATTAAATATTTTTTATATAACTTCACAATCACTTCTGATCCAAATTTCATTAACTACATTAATTTTATTTGTAAAATTGTATATTGACTTTTGTCAGAATTTTAGAGCCGGGTACCAAAATGAAGGATTTTGGGACCTAATTGGATAAATGGACTACTCCTGTAGATGACAGTTTCTATTGTCAGAAGCAATGTACATAAAGATAATTATGTGCTCCCACCGATCAAGCAGTTATCCTGTCTTTCTTTGACATTGTTTAGAAATGTGTCTTTCACAACTTTGTACTCTTAATTTCCCTATTTTTTACTTTTCTATTTGTTTTCACCTTTTTCAGAAATTATAGAAATGTATGAAATCAGTCAAGTAGTGGTTGTCTAATCTCCCTGACACACTATCTGAAAGGAATACATTAATTTTATCAGAATACTAAAAATAAGTAGTTTATATAATGTGCAAATTAGTCTCAGTTGGTGATAATGATATAAAGAGTTTTTGATAGTGTATATTGGAGTAAGTATAGTGAATTCCTATAGCATTTAGGAATACACACCAGTGTATATTGCAGATATATTGAAAGTCTATAGACTTAAATTTGTTTTTAATATAAATTTTACTAACACCATATTAAGATAAATCATTATTATGTTCAAGGAAATATTTGTCAGTGTCATACCTGAGCTATGTATTCTATCCGATATCGATATCCCTTTTTTGTATAACGTTGGCTGATGTAGGTGGTCACAATTTTATTATGCAATCATTAACATTCCAATGTATAGTTATTCCTGTTCTGCAGTATAATGTTTGTCTCATTGTAATCCACTAGATCTCGTGCATTGTATCAATTGTACAGTTGTCTAATGGTATTTTATCATATGTTTGTCCATATGAGTATCTCTTTATGAATATATGGAACATATATGTAACAGAAGCTATGTCATTTATTGATGAACTGACATTGGACTTATTTATACTTTTTTGTGTTTGATCAAGCACAACTCAAGTTCACATATAAAAAGTTTTTAATGTCTTAAATCTAATGAATTTACTGTAAAGTTTCCTTAAAAGTTTATTTCATTTATCTATTCTACTTATATTCATCTTCTATAAATGTCTCTTATCAAAGTGGGGTTCAATACCCATTATTTCAGACAAAAAAGAGACCAGATCAATATTATCTATAATCTCTCATACCCAATTAAAAATTTACGCCCAAGAGTTGGCTTTAAAATTATTAACGTTAATAATCTAAACGGCATTGAAGTATTTTTATAGTGTGATTATTTATTATTTCTGTTAAATTGATATATTTCGTCTACAATTCTTTGATGAGCGAGACAATTTGGAAGGAATATTCTGTGTATTGTAAGTACTTTGTGACAGTATTCCATGCTTCAGTAAAATTTATGGTCATGAAACGCTGTCGTCGAACTCTGTCACTCCAATGTTTCGATCCACTTCTGCTACGTAACTTCGAACAAAGTCTTTTACTTATTAAATTTTTAAGTCTATCGATCATCAGGAAGCTGAAAACGAATGACGTAACGAATCGAAGCCTCGGAAGTAATGTAAATATTTACATATCGACTGGTATTATTGCATATAAAAGAAAAATTGGCATAATTCGCTTCTTTTTTTCGGGTAACAGTAAATGTAGTTCTTTTGTGCGTGTTTGAGTTACGTTTTTGTGTACATAATTAACATCTCTGTCAACTCGTACTGCTGACCGTGAGAATGTCCTGTTTCCCTTTCATAATGCTGAGAACTTTGAAATAGAAGGAAGAGTAGTCTATGATCTTTACAGTCAAAGGATGTTTGATTACATATTCCACATACCAATTTAAACGTGTGGAACAATTACGACCAAATTTTGTACACGGTCCATCAGAAACCGGAAACAAACACTGGGCCTTTTATAGAAACTCGCTACTCTTGCTAAAGCCGAAAAATAAATGGGGATACATTAGCGACATCACTGTTCAGTTTACACAACGTTTACGGGAATGAAATGATAAAAACCTAAATTCAAATGAGTTATTTCTTATTAACGAAAATGAATTGATAGATGGGATTAGCAGTAACAGTACTATAAAAATCACTTCTGTTTCTGAAATTTCTCTGTACGTAGAGTATTAGCGGCGACGTAAAATGGAAGAAACTATATGTAAGGAGAAAGATGGTGAAGAACCCATTACTCACTGAATTCTGATTCAGGGAGACGTTACGTAATATTTAACATTCGACAAATGGAAACGACAACTCATCCCGTGATAGTTAATCGTTGTAGTACAAAAGAATGGGAAATAACAGTGGAATTAATAAAGATGTCTTGTTTTATAGGTCATTTTATAAAATTAGCCCAAGGAAGCTGAATACTTTATAAGTATGTATTATAGTTGCTCCATGTACACAATCGCCTTTCATTTATCAACAATGATTTTGTTTGTTCGTATCCTCCAAATTGGTTTCCACAATAACCAATTTTTTGTTCTGTTATACGCCCCACTAATATCATCTTGTGCCCATATTTTTCTATATTCCTAGCTTGTGTCATTTGATTTGCATATAAAACACACATTTAGTGTTTAGTAGTACAGTTGTTCAGAGAAAGCATGGCAGCTATAATCGTCCCGCACGTTGCTAAATTTCTGCCGTCAGTGACAAATTAGTAGTCGACTGTGCACGGTTGGTTGGTTGACTGATTTCCCCCCCGCAGCCAGCCACATGTTGATTTTGCCCCTGATCGATGCGTATTTGAATATTCTCTTTCCTGCACTTGAAGCGATAATAGTTGCTTTTAGATCAGATCAGTGTCGACATAACAGTTGGGGTAACGGCATCTAAATTCCTCTGTAAAATTACTACCTTTGTTTGATATTTCTGCTCCATTTCAGACATTGAAATTGGGTTGGTTAGACTAAATTTTTTTTTTACAGCGTGTAAGCTTCCGTGAAAAACGAATGATGTATGTGATGCATTAAACAGAGTTCCATTTGCTTTTCGCTCGTCTAAATTCGCTGTCTGCGAACTCGCACTTTATTTTATGACTTTGCATTATCCTCCTGAATCGTGCCATTCATTTTACTAGATTTGCCCGCAGCGACGTGATGGTTTACACTTCTGGCAACAGTTACACTTTTCTCTAATATCCTCGGTATCTCAAGTGCCTGTACCTTCTAGTTAACGTTATTCACATCATTGAATTATTCTTATTTAAATAGTAGCACGCCACATCGTTGGGTTAGTTAAACTGAGAATATCTCGAAATTCTTGCCCAGTTGCTCCAGAAAGTATTTGAGAGTTATCAAAGTTAATTTTGGTACGTAGCCGATAATTAAGATCTGAAATTTCTACTTTTGCATTTACCGTCTATACATATTGTTCTTTCATTGGACTGCTTTCATGTAGTTTTTTTCTGCCAGATATGTATTTAATGCCTGTCATATCCTTTCAGTTACGGCCGCTTCATAATTTCGAGTTAGAAATTCTTTGTCCACCGGCCATCTTATTTTATACCATTCCGTATTTATTACTAATTCTCCTCTTTCATTTTTGTGGGGATTGCAGTTATATACGCTGATTCTGATTTAAATGTTTTTCCTCCTGAAAGTATCAGTCTCCCTCTTCCGTCTAACTCTTTCCCTGTCTTCCTCCCTCTCTTCCTATCTCCTTTTCCTGTCGCCTCTTTCTCCCTCACCCTCTCCCTTTTCTCTTGCCCTCCGTTTCTCCCTCTCTCCCCCTTCCTACCTTTCTCCCTCATTTTCCTCTTTCTCCTTCCATCCTTACTCCATCTGTATCTTTCTTTCGTAATTGCATCTTCATCTTTCCACGTCCTCGTTTCCACCATCGCATTCCTCATCTGTCGGACAGGCCGTACCTCTTGAGAGTTCACTGGATTCCTCTACATCCATAATTTGCTCTATCGCACGATTCTTCCTCTCTAACCTGGGTGCCCCATCCAATTCCCCGAGCTCCCCTTTTACTCTTGCATTTCTGGCATTCCCCCAATTCTGACCCTTCTCGGCAATATGTCAATATATTCGCCACTATTGTTTGCAGAATCTTCTTTCTCGTGTTATATATAACTTTGCTCCATGACTCCATTTAACATATTTATCGCTCTTCTTGTATGCTGTCTTTTATATTAATCTGTTTAACACCTTCCACAATCGTAAATAATAGAGCAATTTTGTCTTAATTTTTTTCTCAGCTGATACGGCTCCTATCATCATCTCCTATATACCAGAAGATCTTTTTTAAATGCTTTCAAAAACTTTCCTGTAATAAATTTAGCATATTATATACACAGTGATAATCTAAAAACGATATACTCCACACTGGACATGGATTCCCATACATGTACGAGAACAATTCACCGTAATCCAATATGCATTGTATATATTTTAAAGAGTTTTGAGGGGCCATTAAGTTGTTGGCAATGGATTAATTTCTGTTTCTGACCTTATAATTCGCTGAATAGCTAACCTCTTTCTTGTGCTCACTTCCAGTCGCCGGATTTCATATTTCACCTATAGTTCCCCCTAATTATTTAATATGCTACCGAAAATTCTCTACTAACACTGTTCCAAAAGTAATTATTTTTTTATGCATGAACTGTATAATTTTATGGAAGTTACCGAGTTTAACAACGTGCTTTAACTGTAACTTTATAAATAAAAATCCAATATGAAAACTAAATACTGTTGTTATTATTATTATATATTTTTACAAAGTTAACAGACGACATTATTCCGAGGTCAAGTGACAGAAGTAGTGTGATTCTCCATCCTGCTTTTCCTGGTCCAACCTCTTCAGATCAAATATATCCGATTATATCATCACTGCCTTTCCTTACTGCATTTGCTCTTGATTTTAGATTTCACTGACCCTGTATTCCCCAATATCTATTCCAAAATATGTATGTAGTCACATTCATATAAATTTTGAAAAAATTCTCAATTGGTCGATTTATTTTGTCAACGTTTCATATCACCATGTCTGGAAGTCTTACCTTCTCGCTAATGTCATTCAATTTGTTGTATGCAATCATCTCACTGCTTAGCTATTTCATCTTCTTATTGTCAGTAAGTTATGACCCATAAATTTGCTGTCGAAATATTATTGAGGAGCGTTTCCTCGAGTATTCTTTTGACAATTTCTGTGCTTATTCATTCTGCGAATATAGAACTCGCCTCTTGCAGTATCAATTTATTAGTTCAACACTTGTAGCACTTTTTCAGTATTTACGTGCACATGTTGGAGGTTGAAAAAGACCGTCAGCCGTTTGATGAATTTGATTATTTCTTAATTTATTTACGAGACTATTGTCATGGCTCATATATATATATAACTGATGGCTGTACGCGTGTTTTGTATGTAAAGAAGCGTGTTAGGAAATGCTGACAAGGAAGTGGGAGGGAGCGCAATCTGCCAGCGTCTCATTAATAAATCAGAGACATTAACATTCATCGCAGCCAGCCACAACGACGGCTCTTGTTACAGTCTCGGATACCAACCACTGTTCAGCTGATTGTCTTCACCTCGACACGAAGGAACAGGAAGACCATCTTTAGACTGAAATGTAACAAGAACCTTCTAAATTTGCGAAATGGAGTTTTCTTTTCTTGCAGAAACACCAGTAATATATGTATGTGAAGATTGAGTTGTCTGAGAAGCAGGATATCATATTTGCGGACCACAAGTACACATAATATTCACAAAATTGTCAGCGTTAATGTATACGAATTATGAACCTTTTTTTGTTTTGTTTTATGTTGCATTGTCTAACTGCTACTTTGACGTCGAAAAGTTATCACCATCAGTATATTTTTCTCGTTAAATAGTTTTTGTATGTAATTGTGGTCGCTATTTGTCTTATGGCAGACTTTAATAGTTGTATTTTAACATGGCATGAAGACTATAGAGTATGACGAAAAGAAAAGTCAAATGTAGATTATCCAACTAAGCAGAGTGAGATTTATTGAAACTGGGCGAAAAATGTAATCAAAAAATCAACCTAGAATGTCGAATGTGATGGAACAATTTTTGTGAGAGAACGCTTTAGAAGTTTAAATGAAGCGTGGACTGACTCTAAAAGGGACCATAATAAGTTTATTGGTGTGGGGGATGCCATACAACGTAAAATTCATACACGAGGGAAAATATAAATGTTGACTGGTGGCAGTAGTGCGCATAGGCGTCGCAAGTTATTTGGATGGGGTTTATTTAATTCTTTAAATTTTAATAAGTATTTGGGAGTGAAGTTACCGCGCCGGAAACTGCGGTGTCATTGCTTGACAGGCAGTGGCGGAAACATCCATATTCAGTGGAATTAACGGGGCTGAAGACCAAGCCCATAGAGCCAAAATTTCAAGGGCCAATCTCTGTTGCCACAATATTGGCATGTACGAGTATATTCCACAGAAAGTGGGAATATTCTAGAACTTAATGTTTGGCGTTTCTCTATTAAAAACTCTGTGGATAGTAAAATGATTTATTATTGGCCAAAGTCATGGGAAAAATTAATTTATGGAGTGGAGAACTATGCTTATCGAGGTTGCGCGTGATGTATAGAAAGGGAGATTGGTTAGTTAATATGTTGTACAGCAGTGATATACGGGAAGCAATACAATTGTATGATAGCAGGATGGTGACTGTTTGCTCATAGAAGAGTTCAAAGGACACAGTCTTTGCAGCGATCATCACACCAGAAGCTTTACGTCGCTGATTCAGTGTCAACCGACTGGCTACCAAGGTATTTGGACCACACCATTCCCCAAGGAAAATATGTAAATTACTTTGCTACGTTGTAACTCGTAAATTCATTATATTTTCTTTATTAGAGCAGGATTTAAGATATTTTGTTGTTCACAAAATATATAAAAAAATTAACAGACATATTTAATACTACCCTGCTCAATTTTATTAAGCTAATTACAGTATTCCCAAGTTATAAACGTTAGATGGTATTCCTACAAAACTTTGATGGGACGAATTGTAAGTATAAGGACGTATTAACAGGTTGGTTGATTAATCTACCATTGAATAATGTCTAGGGCACGAATAAATTAGCTCCATTATAATACTCGTAAAAGATAAAATTAACTCAATATAATTAAAATAAAAGTTTGGGTAGAATGTTGTAAGATGAGTAAGGTATATCGGAAAAATATGAGGGGGGGGGGAAATCACTGACCTTAGTATCTTCATTGACATTGGCACAACGTTTGACACGAGTTTTTCACGCGTTTCCATTCCATATTTAAAACACGAAGAGCCAGTCACGCAGGTTCTGTTTCGGAGTTGATTAGATGGGTGTGATTTCTTTTTATTCATTTCGGTTGTACATCGGCGAACCTTAGTTGTTACGGAGCATTGCTCAAGCGTGAATCGTGCATTCGTCTCGGAGTCGTTTTAATTTTGTTGGGAGTCCTAAGACCGTTCGTCCATTGACATCGGGGGATATGACGGAGTCTTTTGAATCTTTATTACATCAGAGTATTGGCATTAAATACTACGACGTGACAATCCCTCTGATTTTTACTACTTATCTTGCAAATTCCTGTAAGAATTGACAATCCTGATTAAAAGGAAAAATTGGGAAAAATTATTCTCGAAAACCACAGCACTTTAACAGATACCTTTATCAAGTTGACAGATGATAGACTTTAACGCTTATTATAGTATAATCCGTTTCATCTTAATTTGGGCACCAGTGGTCTATGTGTTTAGAAACCATTCATTTCCTGGTTACATTTAAACGATTTTTACTTCTTGGCATTTTTTAACTGGGATACTCCTTTATGTTTTATACAAGAGTTTGGAAAGTCTAATAACGCACTTAGTTACGAAAACGTTTATGTACCCTAAGCTTCATACCAAGATTCTGATTCAGTGTGGTAATTTTCTCCTAAAGTTCTCATTATCTCAGTCAATTGTTCCATAATTTTACTCGCATGAACTTTTTTTTTTGCCATGGCAATGCTTAGAGATAAACGGAGAAATAGATCGAATAAAATAATTCCAGGTTAGTTACACGAGAATTCAATCTTACTTTTCTTACTCAGTGCTAAGTAATGATGTTATAGAGGGAACCGATCTAGATTCCCCGCATTAATGAGGATTGAAAATAACGAAGGCAAAAAGATGAGGTGGATAGTTATCTGGCAGACAAGCGAGAAGAAAGTTTGTTACGGATGTCGAGGGCTGCAGCAATTAATCAGATGACCCGAGGCATATCGATGATAATGTCTACAGTTATTATTTTTATCCTTACCGAATTTTGCAATAGTTTTCTTTGAACCTTGCAACAACTCGTTCTTCGTGTACGAATGCTAACGGGCTGTTTCTGGCTATTGTACCTTTGCTATTGTGATATAATGAGATAGCTTGGTGTTGGCTAGCTTCCCGCTCCACGGGGAAAGAGAGTCAAGCTAATTGTACCGAACTTCTACTTCAGTTATCCGGTGTGCGAAAACCGAATCCAAGTGAAATTATAGCGATTATGTACAGTTTTATAAATATGTGACTGTCAACGTCAAAAAAATTGTGTATATTTTATGTTAATTAATACCGGTCAAGTAGAATATACCCTCCATGTGCCAAGTATGTTGCAGTATTTTACAAAGTTCCTGATCATCGCTAAAGATTATTTTTTTTCTTCACTATTCCGTTATATAAATAGATTTTAAAAGCTTCCAGTCTTCTCTTTTCGGGCCATCATATTCCTTAATTCTATATCTATGCTGGAAAATATCGATCCTTTCGTTGATGATGTCTATTTTAGCATGTACTGATGACGTTTGGTATTTTTTTTTAGTTGCTAAATGCGATTTAGTAATTATAGTTTGTTTTAAATAAGAAGACCGATGACAGTTCGAGAGTTGTGACCTTGAATCAACCATTGATACCGCTTGAAACATTGGGCAGGCCAACGCCGTTGCCAAAAAATGTGTACCGGGAGGGCTGGCTACGACCTTGGGACTCATAAACATTGCGGACTTTCCAGGAAGATGGTAATTTAAAACGGACTATAGCAAAGTTATTTCACTACATGGTACCTAATAATAATGTTAAATGATCTGTTCTTTGTTGTGTTTTATTATTGATGTAGTCGAAATAAACGCCGAAAATGTGTGAGAGTGTACAATATATTCCTATGCTAGTTACAAGTTTAGAAGTATTGTCTAATTGAAGGAGACAATCGTAAATTAAGTATCAGCTTTTCAAATATGGAACACGGTGCCCTCAATTTTTGAGTGTATCAACTCAACTGAAACACATGGAAATAAAAGGATGGGGCGGTCTTAATATTAAATGAGACCATTTTCTTACTAATCTTCTTTTTCTATTTCCGCTTGTGTGCGTAATGTATTAATGGGGAGATTTACATTATTTGTGCATCTAACAAAAGTTTTCGATTATACATATTTAATTCCTTAACGTAATCACTATAACCAATAAATCAAATCCTTCATTCTCCATTAAATTAAGTTGAACATTTATATGAAGCGTTTAGTTATTTTCTCTGTATGTTAGGCATTTTGATATGAAAATGATTGTTTGCGCTTTACAATTTTGATTTGTCCAACTCTTTATGGAAGAGAAAAAAATGTAGAATTGACGATGGACCGTATCGATTAGTCGTGCCCTCGCTAATTTATCTCGGCTCAAGTGTGGAGGGAAACGTCATGGGGTTGGTTAGTTAACCCTTGTCAGATGACTGAGGGAGCGAACACAGAACAAAGGAAACGCAATTTGTGCTAGTTCTTGCGAGGGAGGACGTGCGACAATATCTTCATTATAGGGGCCTTACTCAAACTCCCCCCCCCCCACCCCCCTTTTACGTTTTCGACAAATGAGAATTCACAGTCGGTACAAATCCACCGTCCGTGACCTCAAGGCAGCGATAGCCTGGAGGACGAGCCATCGTTTCCAATCAAGGACAAACAACAAATTATTTAAGAATTCGATGGTGTCCTAATTAAATCTTTATGATCATTTTCCGACAAATAGCTAATTTTCACGGAGTAAAATCACTCGTTGCATTAAAAACTTAAATTACAGCAGAAAATTATATCTTTCGACCACACACTAATGTGAATTCTCAATTTATTGTAAAACAGAACTGATCAGGTCATTGAAATATTCTGAAATTGCGTGATACGTCTGATTGAAAAGGGTGTCGCATTTAAGAACTAGGAAACTTAAAAAAGGATTATATACCGTTAACTCGACCATTAATCGTCAATTGAAAAGGGAACTTCTTATGATGCAGTATTTGCAGTCGACACGATATACGAGCGTTACGGAAGTGACGTCAGAGACTACGCCGATATAAAATATTTTTAGATATCGTAATCTTTAGGTTCATTAATACATAGCACTGTTTGTAAAATTAAATGTAATCGTTGATCACAATATTACAATGGGCAAAACAAAGATATTTTCTCTAAAAAAAATAACCACTTTATCTCTGAATCATTAAAATTTTTGACACGAAATTGTTTATGATAATGTATAAGTAATACTTAAACAAAAAAAATATAACATTTTAAGAAAATATAAATTGAGGAGAGTGGTTACATTTCGAAACATTATGCAAGTGTATTAAAGTAAATCACAATTTTAAGGTTAATTGACTGTCGGTGAACTCGTCAAATCTCTCTTCTTAGATATTCGACAAGTTTATTTTGATTTTGACGTAAAGCTCAATCTTTAGCGATTTTAATAAATTTACAGTTTCGGACTAAATTGAAAATCGAAATTCAATGTAAAATTTGGACATGAGATGGATGTTGCCGAATGTGGTCGATAAGCACATGCATGTTTGAGTGTGTGTACACTATTATAAATTCAGTAGTTTGACAAGTGCCCTGTGTGAGGCGATACATTGTGGAATCCTGTAATTCCACGTTTAAATTTAGAAATTTATACATTTGATAATATATAATACATTAGATTTTACATTATAAAGTGATGTGAAATAGTTTTAGGTTTCAAAACAAATTATAATAAATTTTTTATATTGTATAATTTCTAAATAATTTTTTTCTAATTTTTCAATTAATTTGGTCTTTTTATTTATAGATGACTATGTGCGGAAAGCAATTTGATGTATTTTTAAAAAATCAAAATTACTTAATTAAAATTGAGACTGATTCGAAACCAGGATTTTCTTTCAATTATGTATATCTAAATTAAAATTTCATTTAATACAAAAATATTCCTAGAACAAATTTGCTTTAAAATCTATTAAAAACAAAAGATTTTAGTAGCAAAACTTTTGACTAACTTCAGCAACCCCCCACTTGTCCTTTCCTACCTCTTCACAAATTTCCTATTATTTTATTGACCGATTTTCACTTGCTACAGTTGCATTTTCCATTAGTATAAATAATGTAGAAAGAAAACGTTCATTCTTAAATTACAATTTTATATTATGCATATTAAAAAGAAAGAGAAATTTCTCAATATTTCCATATGATTACAAGTACTTCGATTTTTTTATGATGTTGGTTCAAAATGAGTAGTTTGTGGGGACGACGGACCTTATCGAGTGACCTGTGTGTATCAGTTGTGTGATAAATAAGGCGATACATAGCGCTTTAAGGTTACATTTTAATGACTTTTGTTATACCTTGTAAATATTCGGAAGACTTAATAATCATACCTAATACAGGTCAGTTTGCGTGTAAATAAGTTGTTCGTAATGTGATTCTGAAAGGAGACAAACGCGAAGAGAGAAGGACGTGTCTGTAGATTCCTGTTACTACGGACGTGGGCTGGACCATGCTTTTCGAGGCTGGAAGGTCAGGTCAACAGGAAACGTTTCGCCACAGTGAAAGTGGCAGGTGTGGACACCTGCCAGCGGAAATGACGTGGAATTTCACGTTCTGGTAGCAATTTTAAGAAAATAGCCATATTTTAAAACACACAATTTTTTCACCGGGTATGATTTAGTTCATCGTTGGCTGTAATTTTAACGAGACACCGTCTTATTCCTTATTAGTTCAGTAGTGAACATTACTAATTCGTGGTTAATCAGAATCACAGATCAGTGATCATTCCAAGCCCGACGGTTCTGCTTTTCTTTTTCGTAGATTCTAGTATAGTATTAAAGTAATTTTGAAATATTAATTGGATATTCAAATAAAAATATTTTTTATTGTACGCTCAGTGGCGTTATAACCTGCAACAATTTGTAATATTCACAAAGGGCAGAATTTCAATTCTTAAGGTATCTACTGAATCTTTTGAATCGGACCTATTGCCAGATGTTGATCGCTTTACAGATGCAGGATTCTTATGTTACGTCAAAAGTCTTGTCATGTTCAAGGCTAATCGACTCAGTGCTTTTGAGAAACTGCGGGCTTTTCACGCCTCTAAATGGAGTTGACGTAAATTCACTGCAATCATCTGATATTTGAATCATTGTAATTAAACTATCTGGCATTTGGATAGACAGTACCGGGACAAGGTGAAATAGGCTTCATTATTTCTACAAAATAGTTAGATGCGTTTCATGTACTGAATATTATACCGTGAATATGGAGAAACCATATCAAGACAGGAAATAGGAGGCATTGATTTACCTCAGCTTCCTTTTCACATCCCGTAACTCGTTTACACTTGTCTGAACGAAGTGGCTTGTCAAAGGATGGACAAGAATATGAAGAGATAGTTGGTGACCTTTGAAGTTTGATAGTAGTGTCAATAAATAATTGAAATTTGTGACTGACTGAGATCGTATACAGAGTTACGTGGGCGTTAGAAGCATTTGGAAAAAGTCTACCCATAGAGAAATGAATATTTGGTGATTCAGGTGTATTGTGCAAGATGGTTGCCAAGAAAGTAGTAAACGTTTGCGGTTGAATATCAGGTAAGTCAAAACTGTTAATTGGATTTTTATACAAAGAAAAGAAGAGTAGATATCGTATCCTCCGTCCCCCCCTAGTCCCACTTTCTGAAATGGTTGATTTCGGGACCCTTGAGATTGAGTACATCGTGAACAAGTGACGCCATAGTGTTTCAGTTATCCAGATATTCAAAATAACAAGTTGATGGCGTCCAAAAAGGAATAATATAAATTTATATAGGCAAGCTACTTATTCTATGTGATAGAAATTATACTGGGAAGGGATTTGTTCGCAAATGTAGGCGAAAGGCGTTTTATAAACCCTACTCTAATGTAATAATTCCCAAATAGGGTTCTTTAAACTGCCTTATGCTATGTGCTGTACTTTATCAGTGATATGTTAAATATTCTTGTAAACTCTGCTCTCATTTCCTGACTAAATGAACCTCGTCTTTTAAACTGCTAGTTCCTCTTAAGTTTTCTTTTTATTAATCATAAAGTCGTTAATTTAATTTGAAGTCTTTCCTCCGGGGCACTTCCGTCGCCGTAAAGTTAATGCAACTTTATATATAATTTTTTTCTTCGTGAGGGTTTTCAACACACTTCTTGCTTCACTTGTAAAGAACGCCGAGGCATATTTAAATTTTGTTGGTTTGGTGCTTACCATTATTAAAAGTTGTAATGCGATTAATGTTTAACTTGGAGTTGTTTTGGATCAAATTAAAAAATATATATATACCACTAATTTGCTAATATAAATTGTGGAAAAGAATGGTTTAAGGCAATAGGTATGAATATGGGCCAACCAATAAAATTTTGGCTGATCTACATTTATCCTGAGATTAATAAGAACTATGGTAGTGGCATCAGTATTCCAGAATAACTTAGAAAGTTACACTTGGACACCAATCTATCCTCCAATATGATACCTCAATTAAAATCACACAAAAACAAAATCTGAGATCGGAGCAGTGACTTCGGAAAAGGTCAGATTTGGAATTAGTTTGATTACGAGAAGATCGTGGAGAACAGTATTGAAGGATTCTGGATTCCAATTGAGCCTGGCTTGGAACCCATTGTTTCACCGGAGGAACGCGGAGCTGAGTCACGGGACCGCAGCCACGGGGGACTAGAGCATGACTAAGCAAGTGGACCAATGGGAGACGCCTTCGCTCCCGCGTCCACATCTAGCCAATCACAGGCGGTTTGTGCTTGCACAGACTTGCCTCAGACTATATAAATGCCTACACTCACCGAATTTGACACTTCAGTCTGAAGATGATGGCAGAGCAAGCCATCGAAACGTCACTGTTAAAATCTTTGACCCGGTTGGAAACTCGAGAGGAATTTATACAGTATTGAAGGAGTTTTAATTATGAGCGAGAGAAGTATTGATAAAGAGATCATAGCGAGGAACAAATTTGTTGGAAGTATCGTGCGAAATTGTAATATCACCTGGACACCGCAGATTTCCAATCACCCTGACGATGACGTCACGGTTGCCTAACTGTCTAACCCGGTTCCCAAAACTCAGCCCTTAAGACAAAATTGTTGAACATCGGCGAAGTATGTAATATACTGCAACTAAATATCCTCTACTATGCGACCAAAAAATAAGTCGGTATTTTTTTTTGAGTCTTGAGTGTTTTAAATGTTTGTCTATTACGTCTTCTAAATGATATTATTCTTATTCACATTATAAGTTATTTTAAAGAAATCTTCCCATTTAAATTTAACAATGCGCCGCACAGTGTACTTACAACATTTGAAGGCATATGAAGTTATTCCGAGAGGTTGTTTCGTCAGTTTATGTACGAGGCATGTTCAGAAAGTAAAGTGTACTAGATTTTTATATTTGTTTATAAAAATGTATATTGATATACGTTTTGACTATTTTCCCACATAATAGCGATTCCGTTCAATTAATGTGGTAAAACGTGACACAAACTTTTTTATGCCTTCCTCAAAGAACTCTCCCGCCTTCTGACAATATTTCGCTAGTCGGTTAAATATTTAATTACATCCATGTGTGACTTCACGAAGTCCCCAAATCAGGGGAATACAGGGTGGGGACTTGACTCAAAACATATCAACCAAATGAATTCAGGAGCGGTTTGGTGGCAAAGCTGTGTGATGACGGGCGTTGTCATGCAACAAGCACACTTCTCGTCAGCTTTCCCCTCCTTTTGTTTTGAATGCACCTTTTTGAGTTTTTCTAGGGTCTCACAATATCATTGTGCGTTAATGGTCTCCCCTTGAGGCAGAAATTCGACCAAAATTATGACTTTTCCGTTTCTTTGCGAGTAGGAAGCGGATCACACAGCACGTGGGTCGCACTTGGCGAGATTTATTACCTCCACCTTTCGGGCAACTGGACACTACAACGTGAGTTTACGAATGCAGCGTTCCTGCGATGAAAACTGTCAGGAAATCCCCCTCTACCACTCAGTGTTACTAACCCTCAAAGAAAAACTTGCAACCACAATACGTTAGGTCACATTACACTTTCTGAGTAATATGGATGCGCCAATGTTCTTGAAAGGCTCGTAGTTTCGCAATAAATGCGCTTGTTATACGTGAACTAGAAGTAACGTGCAGAATAAAACTCAAGCGTGTTTTCAAAACATCATTTTTTTGCTTAAAATGTTCTCCGTGATAGTGGAATTTGGTTTATATTTTAGGATGAACAGGTTCTAGTTTCCATTATTGATCACATTAGCAATAAAAGTGTGTATGTACAGAATAAACTCATAAATGATGTTTATTACACTAAAATCGAAAACTATTATAAATTATGTATTTATTTAAATATTGTGTAGAATTCTGTGACATACAAAGTAGTACTTAAAATAATGTTTTATGAAACATGCAATATGAGTTTTATTATGATACATAATTTAAGTGAAATAAAAAAAGAAAATCACGATGTTCAAAGATTAGTTTTAGTAAGTATAAGTATAAAATCATATTCCATAGATCCTCCTATAGAGAAGCACAAGCTTCAAGGATGTGGAACGAGTCAGAGATTTTACATAGTTAGGTTGCTTTATTAATATTAGAATATACTGTAACTATTCATTAATTTTTAACTTATAATAAGATTTTCTTAAGTTCTATACAGAAGACATACAATTTGTACCTTATATATAAAATTGATAAATATTTTTACATCCTATACTAAAAAATTAGTGTTCTAATAATGTTCTTTCATAATTATAAATATCTACCCTATGATACATTCAGCTTCATAAATTCTTCAACAGAGTAGAAGGAGTGGCCTTAGTAAGAACTTAGTTAGTTGAACTTGTTTGGATTTTTATCTGTTCATAACTTTGCTGGAGGATTCCCATCAAACAGTAGCTGCAGGTAATTAGCCCAATAATAATTTTATATATATTTTATTTTATTTTTCATTTAAACCAGTCTGGTTTTGTCGCAGGCAGGAGAACGTAGCTAGCTGATTGGTACTCACCATCTGAGCAACATTGATTAGGTTAATTGCTTCCGAATTACGTATGGTACTTACTGACAAGCAGCTGATTGCCTAATGCGATCATACTTGGCTCAGTACTTGGTTATGTCATCTGTTCGTGTTGCTGGTGGAAGGAGCTGAAACACGAGACGTTTTTATATTGCAGAGAGCCTTTCCTCCACGCGATCCTCCAGAAATATCCGCCGCTGACGTACGAGCATTATATTTTCATGGTTTCTCCCAACGAGAATAGATGCGAGAACTGACCATGTAATTACCTGATCAATAGAAAGTACGTAAGTTGATGGAGAACTTTCCCCTTTGCCGGGTGGCTCCTTTAAAGAACTCCAGGATAATCCGAGAGACTTAGTCCTAAAGGTAAACCAACTTCGCGAGACGCCGGCCCAAAATGCACGCCTCAAACCCCTCTTTTTAACAGAGTATGCGAAATACAACATTCTCATTCAGACGTCATGCAAAGTCAACATGTGCGTAATATTATTTGTTATTGTAATGTTTTTAACTTGGGGAATATTTTAATTTACTTACTAAAATAGGGCAGGGTAGAATTAAATAACAAGTTTGTTGAAATTTTTTTTTATAATCTATGAACCATAAGAAAAAGGCCTTATCTTCCTGCTCTGATAAAGAAAATATAATGAATTTACTATTTATAACGTAGCAATGCAATTTACATCTTGTTTTGGTGAATGGTGGATTTAAACAGCTTGTTCATAATATTTGTAAACCAGAATTTTTGGTGAAAACCACTGAAACATAAGTCTGGCGGCTTTGATGGATATTTGAGTGTATTTTACCGCTGCTCAGATAGATTATGTTAGTTGCAACACAGGCGGTGTTCAATTAGTTTTTATGCCGCCTTTTCCAGTGTCTTAACAGTGTCGGCTGCTTTGACTCTTCTTCCCTCCTCTTTTTCCCAACTCGTAAGAGTCATTGACTTCTCTAATCGCAAGTAGACTCTTCTGACCCTCTAGATGGCTAACTCTGTCAGTATCGCCGCTTATACATCACTATTGTCTCACGTTCTCTACATAACTAACTTATCTCCCCTTTTTGTACATAACTCGTTACCTCGGCAAGCATTTTTCTATACTCCAGATCTAAAAAGTCTGTGGTCAATTACAAGCCCGAACCTCTTAATACGGGGTAACACGGTTTCTTCCAGAAACGTGAAACTTTACGTTCTAGTATATTGGAATATACTCCAACGTGCCCATATTGTGACAGCAGAGATTTGTCCCTTAAAATTTATAACCCTAATTTTTTTTTACTTGTTGTTTATAGTCGCATCAACTGCAAGGTCATTAGCGACTGTACAACTATTAGGGGAACTTATATCCATGTAGCGGTATCAGAGTATGGTTTCTCAAACATCTAAGCCCATGCCAGGATTCGACCGCGGGACATCTGTGGTGCCTGGCAGCCACTAGACCACAGGAGGTCGGCTTATAACCCCATTGTCCTGTCAAAGGCGATGTTAATCCCTCATAGGACGACAATGAATATGAATTTCTTTGCCATGGCATAAACATACATGGCGAACAATGACCACGGGTGAATTTTAGTTACACAAAATTATTGGAATGAAAATAAAATATTACCCCCAGTTAATTTGTTAGGCATAATTACACTATATTATACTTCTGGAACCTTTTTTTCTGGCTGAACGTCAAATCGCAGGTTCATTTTGAAAAAAAAATGTGGAGTATTAATATTTGAATGTCCGAAATGAATACTGGAGTAAACGAAAACGAAATGCAGGATATTTTATTGCGTGCGAAAGTGTGTAGAGAAAGCTGTTACAAGTTATTATTATTATTATAGAAATATTATTGGCCATGTAGTAACTGAAGATAACTAATAATCCTAGGAGACAGTCACAATTAAGAATAATGGATGAGAAGAATATAATGTACCTTTAACTGGTAGTTACAAATTACACGGAAAATTTTTATGTTATTCGTTAGAAAGTAGTTTAGAAGGTAGAAACAGAGAGAAATACACAATTTTGAAAATATCAAATGTATTGAGGATTATGGTTCCTAGATGAAGAAATACTTCCGACGCGAGAAAAATTGTTGTCGTCTGGGATCATTTTAATTTATTAAGCTGTTCATGTAAGTAATAAACTCTGTATTTTATGTATTTTTACTTGGTGATAATGATAAAGGCTTGCTGAAATACAAGAGCTAAAATATTGAAGGATTACAAGTTTCATTTAAACTTTCACTTTTTTATTGAAAAGATATATAACTCTTCCACAGTTACCTATAACCCTTTTATATGACCCTATTTATAAAGTTTTGATGCTGCTTGAACTGTCGCCAATATTTTTTGGCAATCGGTTTTAATTCCATAATGGCTATGGATGAGCACACAGTCTCCAGCACTTCTGTTCCACGTTTGTCACAAACGTTTCAACTGGATGGATGGCAGCCTCACCCCGTGACAGTTTCCACTGTGCGTATAGTTGGTCAAATCTGTATCTACTACCCGGAGAATAAATACAATACTTTGAAGTGTAAAAATTTCAATTTTGTTACTATTATTGTAGCTTTAACGATTGAAGAGCAATTAATAAGAAATAGGAATAATTATATGTTCTCTGGGTTCTTGCTGGGCACTGAATGAGGACCGATATTAGTCATCATATATATGTATGGATTAAATGGCCGAATGGCATACCTATTGTATGCGTTGTATGTTTAGAAAATGTGAACTAAAAAAATTGTTAAAGTTGCCAAATTACAGAAATAAGTGGTAAATACCACACAACGTCACTGCAGAGGTTGTTTACTTTCTTCAGCTAAGAACGACACACAGCATCACGACTTTATTATATCTGCATCTTCCGTATTATTATGCCGTTGGTTATAATATATCTGCTATTAGGTCCTCAATTATTTAAGTTATCACGACCATAACTTATTGATGTAATTATTGTAATGGATCAAGGGGTAGTATTATTTTACGATGAATACTTATAAAAATTTTAATAATATTGAATTTTACACGTATTTATTACAGTGTACAATAATTGGACGAATCTTAATTTTCATAGCCGGCGTTTTTTATTAAATACACTATTTATATATTTACAAAATTTATACAAGCTAAATTTCTTACAATACACGAGTTGTAATTTAGGGTCTTTTAAAAGGGCCTTCCCATAAAGCAGAATCGCTAACAGAAATCCTACGCAGAGTTGGCAGTATCAGGAAATCGGCAAGAGGTTACAAACAGCGGTATTTCGTGTGTCGTCTCAGCTTGCCTATTCGCTGGACTCATCTGGACTTTCGCGATGAACCAAGAAGAACACTTTTGAACTCTGGGCTGGATGACGCCTTCCTTCTGTGTTATTTAAATCTTCTCGGCCAATTTCTTATCGCTCCTTCTAAAAACTCAACCTTCAATTACACTTAAAGTTCCATTTTAGCCTCCAATCACAATCTACTTAAATCGCTAATGATTGTTTGCTTCACTACCCTGTTCTGCCTTATACTAGAGTTTTCCTTGCAAAAAGTTGTTACATGAAAAAAAATATATATATAAATAATCTGATTTAATTAATATTTAGTCTATGTGTATTTCAATGTTGGAGGTCAACTAAATTCCTGTTTAGGTCAATCAACCCCATGTAACATATCTTGTTATTCACTTAATTTCAATGAAAATAGTATGCATTCAAATTAACTTTGTGACTTTTACATCTGTCGGTTATTCTCGAAAAATAAATAGTTTTTTAGAACTTAAATTTATTTGGCTTTTCTGCCGCTATAAGTTGCTTATCTAAGTTAGTGGGAATATTATATAGTAAAAATGTCTACAGTTATCCGTTGTAACTAAATATTACAATTGTCCGTCCTGCATACGCTGTCTACGTTCGCCGCAACGTACTCAAAGAAAGTTGATTTAAAAATAGGTTTGCGAGAATGTGAAGTGCACACAGGTTTTGTGGCGAATTATAGAACAACACAGTAAGTTTATTTATATCGTAAGTACGGGTATTGTTTGTCCGTCCTACGGAGCGAGGCTCTGCTCTCGTTTGTCCTGATGCTCATTCTGAATCCGATTAAGTGTTTCGCTGCAGCGAGACACACGCACGTAAATAGGTAGAACGTCCGTACGTCCTGTAGTGCGTGAGTTTAGCGTGTGTGTGTGTGAGTGAGGATGGGGGGAGGAAGTCAAATCGATAGCTGGACATTGCGGTATTTCGTCGCACGTGGCCATGTTATCATGTTTCCGTGCCCCTTTGCCAGCTTACTCTGCGTTCTATTGTTACCAACGTATCAATAAACACGCAAAAAATTCAAAACATTACAAAAGATCCAATGAAATAGACACATTACGCGTCACAGATATATTAACTCTAAAAAATGCGATTTTTGTGTTTCGTCTGTGGTGTTCTTTGTTTTCACCATCAAAAATATATATGTTGATACAATCAAACGAACAATAATAATAGTAATAATGTATTTAATTTGAATAGAAATATAACTCAAATTAAGTTATAGTGGAAAACATATAAATTTACGATATCAATTTAATCATTAGCTCAGTCGGTAAAAGCAAAAATAATAATCTACGCAGCTTCTTAAATGGCGGCTGCTCCCGGGAACGCCGCGGGTGACGAACAACGATATAGTTGAAAATTAAATTCGCGAATCAGACGAGAATGGTTTGTGTGGAAAAGCTGGGTAAAATGCCGTTACCAGATGTTAACAAGGGCCTGATGACGTCGTTCTTCGTTTTTGTTCGTATGCCGGTTGTTCCTTTGCTGGGTCACGTCTTCTTCATATTAAGATTCTCTAGCGCCTCTCCTTCAGATCAAATGTTGTCTTTTTATTTTCTGTACTCCCACCAAATGAATCTCCTTTCTTAAATGTGCAGAAACTAAATTTTATACATGTCGCCTTGTTCTGCCACTGCTTCGTCTCTCCCTAGCGTCTCTCTCCAGCAGCCTCTCTCCAACAACTGTCCATCTACAATCCACTCCAGGCCATCAACAATGTTGCAGCCAACAATGTTGCAGACGGTGACGTTTCCCGCCTACTCGGCCCCACCAAGCCATTCTCGTCTTCCGTCCTGTATAACAAAAACTAAATTATTTTTGCTTTACCCGACTGTAAGGGTCATGAATCACCACACGTCTTAGTTTTAAAATATGTTTGATTTCAGATTTTTTTTAAAACATTAACTGTCACAGATAACCTATTATGACGAGCAATTCACGTACGCCAGATCGCGTCAAGCAGTATTCATCAACAGTCAATGTATTCATTACGTGTATCTGCATACTGTGATACAGGGAAAGACGGGAGTCTGAAACTGTTGGTTTAGCATAACATGTCAGATGTATTTATTTGTTAAATAGCATTGCCCTCGCATTTATTTATATTAGCCGATTGATGGGCACACCTCGATTTAGGGTTAACATCAAATTAATCTGGATGATGACTGAGGTACCTGAATCCAGTCAATAATTCTCCAGATATATTAAATTAAAACGCTACCTTAAGGAAGACAAAAAATTCTCAGCGATGGAAAATATTTCCGCTACTTTAAAGGGTGCTAAAAATTTTTTTAAGGTACCTTAAGGGAGTCCAAAATACGGCACATTAAAGAAATATCAAAAAGCCCCTGTACGTTAAGAAATATAAAAAATAATCTCTGCTCATTAAAATATCACCAAAAAAACATCCGGAACGTTAACGGAGTAAAAATGCTCTCAGTATCGTAAAGAAGTGAAGAATGATCCCGGCACATCAAGAATATTCCCGAAACTCAAAGGGGGTATATATTTCGGCTGACTTATGCTAAATTATGTACCAATTCTCGTCAAGTATATGACACTGATTTGTTGAAACGGCTCAGTAACAATCCATCTTATGTTGCTTGAACTGTTTCTTAAACCTTCGCTCACCAATTTCTTTGCAATTGTGTTAAAAGGGGGTTATTTTGACCTGACATGGGGGAAGGAAAAAAACTTGATACAAAAATTTTATCACAATGGGATGAATGATATAGGAAGAACGAGGGACTAACAAAGATACGTTCTCTTTTATTTTTATAAAGCATATCTCATGGCCTTTAACTGTCAGCTAATTTATTTTGCTAATATAGATTCTTGAAAGTTCGGGCTAAATGATGATCCAAATTATTCCTCTGTGGTTCCAGAACAAGCCATAAATAATACTTCAGTGTTTAGACTGGGCGTTTATTCTCTGTTGTTCGTCCAACGTAAATGTCATTTGATATTATTTTTGGAAAAAAAAATATTACTGTATTAACAGGTTACTAGAAATCACTCCCTCATTTCATTTCTGATATCGTTATCATTTTCACTTGAAGATTTACGACAATCGCAAAACCATAGTAAATCTTCATTAACGCATCTCGTCTTTTCTTTTATAATGATAAATTCCCACTTTTTTGGTCGCTGTTGGTTTATTGCTTTTTAGAACTGACGAGAAATGGGGGTCCGGTATTTGGGATTGGCAATGCAAAAAAAAGAGAGAGCTCAGAGAAAATCGTGGGAGCTTGTGAGGGTAATTGGTTACTAATTAGTAGATTGCAGCGTAAAGTCTAGCCTTTGAACGGCGCTTCAAAGCTCGGACACGCGTAGTTATTAAGGCTTCCAGAATAAATTAAACGGTTGCAAAATAAGGTGAGGGCACAGTCCCATTTCCTTTTTGTCAGTTTTGGTTTTGCGGTTCTGTGTTGTGGAAGGGGTTTATTCATTTTCTAGTATTCCGGACAACATTCGTTTTAAACATCCACTCCGTTCACTGCAGTACATTCTACCTTATAATCTCTACCAATCCTATCACCGCGCATCGTCATTGGTTAGATTTTTTAAATGTTTTGTCTGGTTTCTTCGTACCACATTTCAAGTGTTATTTTCCCTCTTTCAGCCAGCTATTATTTCAATTTAAATGAATCTCATCGCGTTCCTTGTTAGACTATCTCGTATTTGAAATTTGATGATTAAAAACCAAGATAGCAACAAAAGTCACAAACAAATAGGTGAACTTGATGATGAAGGTGCGTTCTAATGTAAGAAGTAATGAGAAAGACGACAGCTTTTCAGGTTTTTTGGATTAACCATACTGTTTCTGTATTTATGTCTCCAGGTGGTGATTGTGTGTGATTGAGTATAAAATAGCAATATGACATTGCCGTTCACCATTTGTACCGCGATAGTATTCTGTGGTCTTAACGTAGTGTACTAGATGAAATATTTTAGTACTAATGGATCGTAAAATGACGTGTTTGGACAAACGTTAGTGAAAGGAGAAGAAATGAGTCGTTGTGAACGGTTCAATAAAATCGACTAGTGTGTTTGTGTGTGGGGAGAGGGGATTATAGTTATTTAATATCAAATCACGGTCAATTCTCAGTCACACGGTTACTCAATCTTTGTTTGGCACCATTTATTCACACTCTCATCCATTTTATTCTAGATTATTTTAAGAAAACTGATTATAAAATTCCTGAACCTTTGTCTACAAATTTGGAAAAACTCTATAAGTTTAGCGCTCTTGTTGAGGAGGATTTTCAATCACTGGACTGTCTCAGAGACACGCCGTGAACTTATCAGTAGTAAGAAAGGGCGTCCCGTTCGAGTCTTGGCTCATAGGCGAAGGTTAGTTCCATCATACTGGACCCTCGGTCCGCGTCCGCCTCCGATTACTATCAAAAATCATCTGCGCATTCCACACCTCGCGACATTCCGAATTTATCCCTACTTCGGAAGAGTTTTGAAGGTATGTGCTACGTTCGTGGGGCGGTCGCCATAGTACGTTGGTACCGCTTTCTTGCTGCAGGACACAAAATTGACCTGCTGCGGTCCTGTCGCAACGTCACAAAATACCGTCTCTTTTAATACACGCCGAATTTGCCTCGATTTACAGTTTCCGTCGCAATAAACGACGTGCTAAGAACCCGTAAGGGCCTTTTTTTCCCCACATTGCAATATACTCTGTTAATTCATACACAGACATATAATGAATAATGGTACGTTATATAACTTAATAAATAATGGGGCTCATAAGATCAGTGGCGTAAATAATACCGTGTATTTAATGCACATCTTACCTCATCAATATAAATATAAAACATGTACTAAATCTGTCTATTCATACCGAGCGTAAAAGTGAAGGAAGATTCAGTAAATTTTTATTTTCTTCTTTTTAGCTTGTGGGACACTGGAATAAATGTTCAAGAAACGACGCGATATCCTCGGATAAAAGTTATCGTTACAAAAAGGGAAAAGAGAACGGGGACAGTTTCGAATTATTTCTTATTTTGTATGGTTTTTAATAATAAATTCTGTAATAACTGTTGTGTGTAGATACCGAAAATTACTTCCTTGATGGTTTTAGTTGACGTGAAAATGTAAAAATGGTAAAATGAAACTGGCGCTTTCCATCGGCATTACTTGATCCCATTTGCCATGTTCGCTTCGTTCAAAGTTGTGGGCCAACCCAGAGCTTCTGTCGAGTCTCTATCTGTCTATGTCGTCAGTGGACAATCCCGCCCTATCCAGGTCGGTGACATCCACCCCCCTTCCATTCCTGTGGATGGCGCCAGCAAGGCTGACTTGGAAAACTCTTGATGTAACAATCTGATCAATAGCAACTGGGGGAGTTCGATCGATGGTGCAACTTTTCTACAAGAGCAAGTATTGTATCTTGTTCGAAACCACAAAGTTGCGTTTTCCTTTTCAAAACTTCTAAATTAATATCGTATTTGATATACCTATACTTGAAAACTGAATCCTTACTATATAGTTATTGTGATTTCAAGTCTCCAGTACAAATACCCTAAAATGCCATCTGAAGTGGTGGGCGTCTGAGTGGTACTTTTACCATTTCATAATCTGCTCTTGTTTGTTCTCAGGATTTATTCGTTCTCGTGAGCTCATGAATTATGATTTTCGTTGTAGGCGGGCGGCTTCTGCTATCTCTCGACTTGGCGCTCGACCTTGTTGACGGCGATAAAACCAACCTACTGCAAACCACATGTCTCGTATTTCTCTGATAACTTTCCAGAAATTACACGAAACTGGACTATAAAAGCCAGTGTCCTTGTAAATGTCTGTCAAACATCGTCACGGCTAATGAATTTAAAATAAATTCTTGGATCTAAAATTTTGGGACGTCTTTGATACAATTCGCATCCTATTCTGAAACTTTTTAATCCTAAAATAATGTGTTCCAGTCATACAGGTGCCCTCAATGTATTGTTGAACAGATACATCGAACCGCAAGTCTAACCTCTCTTTAGCACATGCTAAATGTTTCTTGGCTTATTCCCGTGATCTTGTGATTTCATATAAACCTTCAGAAAGACTTTCAAAGGAGTGACCTCAGCAGATAGTTCTTATTGACATACCGTGAAGAGATCTCTCCAGGAAATTATTATTGCTACAATGCAACAGTCTCTGGCTCTGTTTGAAATTTGGCACCACCGCTCTTTTTCTTTTTTTTAAAAAAAAGGGACTGAATTAAAACCCAAGGGTATCCTATTATATTATCAAACTATTAATCAGTCATAACAAATTTATAACCGAAATTCTACAATTAAACCAACTCAGTCAACAAAAAGATTGAAGAATTTTTATTGAAACCAGACCAGTTGTTCAAATATCCATACTGAACAAATTTATATTCCTTGAAGAATGAATTTGTCTAACATTTCCGGGTATGATCGACATTTTTTCATTCTTTTCTTCTAAATAAAAATTAACGTCAAACGCTTCAAATATAAATAATATTTTACCTATTTTTTTTAAACGACCATTTAACAGACATTTAAAAATATTTATTTATATTGTTTAATTTTTGATCAACACATACTTAAACACGCATCCAAAGAGTCACAATATGAACCTCAAATATACTCCTATAATCTCGAGAGAGGCAAAAATACTCACGGTACAATAGCAGAGCTAAAATATATATTCAGTACTCTGCCAGAAAAAAAAACTCTGTTATTTTCATATGGCTCATTTCCACCTCTATCACTCACATGCTGGAAAGGGGTTGAAATTATTCACAAAAATTGGCGGGGAAACGATATATAATTAATTGATCTCAATAATTTTATATGAACCTTTATTACATTTAAAAATCCCGCTAATTCCTCCCATTCCCCCATGTCTTGGTTTTGAGTCGCGAAGATATGAAAACAGAAGTTTTATCAAAATTTTTCTGTTATTTAAATATATTACGCAGAAGGGCTGTTTTTCTCCCGTCCTGTCCCCCCCCCTGTTAGGGGATGATCTGCAATTGGGGATTCGTATTCTAAATGTCAGAAGCAAACTCGAAGACTCCGATAGCACTGATTTAGAGACCAAATTTTGACTGTTTTATTTTCATTATGAAGCCCCTCTACATCGCCGCCCATTATGAATACTCCCCTGAGACGATAAATGGTGTTCAAATTATACGTAAACAAATACACCGAAAACACTATCAAATTAATTGACTCAAAAAAATATTTATTAGAAGGACATAACGGCAGTTCCTGGGTTTTGAAAAAATTACCGTCCACCCAAGTGATGGAATCCGTGTATTAGTCTAATTGTGTTTGAGTTCAAAAATTTGGTCGAAATTGTTCCATCCGTTAAAGATTGTATACGGAAGTCTGTTTTGCTCCCTTAACTCCTCTTAGGGATGAACTGTAGCTTAAATTGCATTTTTACGTCAGTATTATACACAGGTTTAAAGCCCCAATCTCGATTGATTTCTGGTTATTTTTATGTGATGCTCCTCCACGCCAACCCCTAAACATACTCCCCTTCGATTATGTATGGGGTTGACATTATACGCTAGCAAATTAATTGATCCAAGAATGTATTTATGTGATAAGTTATTGATCTTTTTGCTTGCTTAAAATTTTCCATCCCCACTCCTAGGGGTGGTAGCCGAGTCTTACCGCAACGGAGCTAATTTCCGGGTCGCAAAGAACACGTTTACCAAATTTAGTTGACTCGTTTATATTTATAAGCGGAACACACATACATGCAATTTTATTATAGAGAAGAGATACTCAGATCTCTAATTGGAAATATTGATGCGTCTTTTTTCACCTTGGTATGGCTAAATTTTCGTTGCGTTTGTATCAGAGCAAAATATTTAAGAAACCAATAAACATTCCAAAGATGGTTGGATTGTTTTCATAATTTTTTTTGTGGACTACGTCTTGAGGCGTACAGCAGTTGAAAATTTAGAAACATGGTAGATTTATTGAACAGCACATCGTGTTTATCGCCGCTAGGCTTAATTAATATTGAACCTGGTTTAAGTTATTGCGCTAACGCATAAATGCACGTTCCACAAAGCCGTTATTCGCTGTGAAGAATACAATGGCGCTGCGAACAGCACAAATGTAGCCAAGTCAACAAATTTTAATTATGCATCTAGCTAGAGAGGGAGAGGAATGGGAAGTAAACAGTGGCACGCTGCAAATCGCGCAATGGCTACCTACGCTGTTTGAGAGTTGCACAAGACTCTCGTGGTAACAGCCATAATCTTACTTCATCTGCGAATCTATATACATCGTCATCGTCTGCTGTAGCAATTCAAAAGTTTCCTATTAACATCAAACTAGTATCACTCATTTTTATTTTTCCGGCTGCAAGGAAAACATGATCAACAAATTAGTATTGAAATGGACTACTAAATTAAGTGCATCAGAAAGGTGACTGCTTACATGTAGCTAAATCTATGAAGTGGCAGTAGCTTGATCCTGTTTATGTGAGTCATCTTGAGTCATCTGACTAGCCCAAGAGACTAATGGCTATAAATATGTGCGCTCTTTACAATGGAAAATTGCAAGTGCATGTAAGCCATTAGCTGTTTTTCACGATAACTGAACAGGGAAAACGTCTTCTCGTTACTCCAAGAACAAGTACGATTTCTTCATGGAAGTACAATTAAATAAATTTTTATTTATAGTCAGTTTTCAATGTTTATATGTGCAATTTAATAATAATAAAAATATTAACTGTCTTTATAGTTATTTCCATCCCTAGCATCAGTAGAAGTCCAATAATTATAGTGATATTTTATATAATTTTTATACTAAAAATTTTAGCCAACACTTTTTTAATATAATTTTGATTTGGGGCTTTTATATTTAAAATGCTCTACGATTATCTCCTAGTTTGAGGGTCAAATGTCATATTAATTTTTGTTTTATGATAAATTTGGCCGTTTATCGTGTGCCAGAAAAGTTCTATAATTTAATGCGCATAGATATTCCTGAAATTGGGTGTACTTACTCTTTCACGTCAACTCATTTACTCTTTGATGGTATTTGCGATAAATTTAGTACCATTAATTTAATGTATATAAATAAAAGGTAATGCAAGCAGCAGAGACGTCTAACTGGAGGTCCAAAGCCTCCTTTCTGTCGGTCAGACTTCTTTCCTCGTGAGTCTACTCTTCGATTATGTTGTATTATATGGATCTGAAACATACTAATGTAATTATTAAATGTCTCTAAATAGACTGTATAATTATCATGATAGTATCCGTAAAAGTTTCCTCAATCGGTATACCGTTGGCGCAATCTTCTTTCGTCTGGTAGGAGCGGGAAAATCGTGAAGGTAATTTTTTTTTCTTTCAAAAAATAAGTTCCACATTTCCACCAGCGGCCATGTGACGGAAAAATATTTTGGCTTAATTTAAGCTGTAAATTTTTGAAAATTGATGAACAAATACCTCAAAAGTTATTTACAACTTAACTTTCTATAAATTGATCAAAATACCCTCCAAGCAATTACGATCAGGTTTTGGTACAATCGTCATTTAATTTCTATTTTGATATCGCCAATGTCGTTCTTACGACAATTATATAGTGTTTAATGGAAATCGAATTAACCCTTTTCTAGTGAAAAGTGGTCAAACTTACCGTGACCGATAGCAAGTAACATTAATATATACTGAAATAACTCGATTATAAACTTATCTACTCACATTTAAATGCGATATGGTTGTATTTTAAGTCTAGATTACATTATACAGTTCAATATTATAGCGTGGTTCAGTGGTACCAACTTATCTTCCGTTTTCTCTTGAAAGTATGACGTCGAGTGTGTGTGTGTGTTCCTGTATTGCATGGATGATAATGGCAACAATATTGTACGCTGACATCAACGACGCACTCTGGAGGGATAATTTAAGGCGTTCCTCCCGACTGAAAGTCTCCGCATGTGGTTGTCAGTTGTAGTGAGCTTTTTTTTTTATTTGAAAGTCGGCGCGTTCCATATACAAGCAAGCATGAGCACAAAAGAACTTCCCTGGCTGAAGTAAGGACTGTTTTGGCAGAGGAGCCGGAAAGTTTTGTGGATGCCACGATATGTCTGTCGTGTTTCGAGTGTATCAGACGAGAGAGAACCTTTGTTCGGTGCATCCATCGTGCTGTTGTCTCGTTCCGACAATTGGAAAATGGCTGTCGTTAGCCGCCAATTCTCTCTGGGTGACGTGGACTCTTGTCACGTCGATCACTTACAAACCGGCTAATTGTTCAGCAGAGACGAAATTTCTTTTTGCTTTTACCTAAAAAAAATTTTCTGTGCTTATTTAGCTTCCATTCTGACATTCTCACAAACATTAAATCTTCTATTGTTATTTTTTACAAGTATTTGAACAGCTCATGCATCATTACTTTCCTCATTCATTACCGTCTCCTGTCTTAATGATCTTCTCAGATGAAAGGTATTATTTTTATTACTGTATTTATAATAAAATTCCAAAATTTATTGTATAACTTTAAACGTCTCTTAACTAAACGATATGGCTATTAACAAATCATATTTTATTTGTAATAAATTTCTGAAAATTATCAAAATGTAAAGTTAACATAAACTCTAAGCACTTATATGGGATTTTTTTCCAAGATTGATCGGTATACGTATAAAGGCAAACTCTCAGACCTATTCAAAATCAGGTTATATCGAATCGTGATCTTTTTGCGAGATGATTCCTGGATGATTCCGACAACTGCGGTCGTCGATTTTCTCAGAGTTCCTTTGGATTTGCAAAATTGTGTTCAGTCTAATTATGACTGAATCAATGTTGGGAAATATTCTGGTTCACTTTCATTACTCGTACATCGGAATGTTTTTAAGAGCATCAATCGTCGGTAATCCATCCGCCCTTTTGGTATCTTTGCATATCACTTATTGTAGACTAACTGGGTGTCCGGCGTTTCCCAGGTAGTTATTTATAATAGCCCCAAAATAGTCATAAATCTTGATGATTTCGTTTTATTGCCGTAAATCTCCACCACCCTCCTCCCCAATACTCCTCCACACTGTATCGTTTGATTTTCTCTTATTTATTTGCACCCCACTCCTCTGTATGGGAAAAAATATACGCCCACTCCAAACCCACCCTTGGAATGTGGTAATAGTTTATAACCCCAACAGTGTTTGTTATCAGGTTGCGAAGAAAAGAAGTATAAAATTTGCTCAAAATTTCCTCCTCCCTTAGAGTTTTGTTTTACACGCTTCCATATCCCCTCTTAGGAGCTGAATTGTAAGTTAACTGGCCTGTTGAATGTCGGAATCAGACTCAGCGACTCACATTACACCAATTTCGACACCTAACTCGATAGTTTCCCTTGTTGTTTTCATGTCACGCCTCTTCGTCCCCAGCACTATTAATTCTTCCCTCCCGTGCTGAAAGTAATTAAGTTATACACAAATAATGTCAAAGTAATGGACCCCCGAAAAAAATATGTATTCGTTTTTACATATTTAAAAATTTCCGCCTCCTCCACCCCCAACCATGATGTTGGGAATAAGATAGTTGATCCATCTCTTTGCTCCTTTTAATGCGAAACTTATAATTATCGTGAAAATTTTATTTAAAAAGTACTTAATAAAAATACAAAAAATATATAATTTTGATATAACTAGACGGTATAGCTCCCAACAATGCCACAAAATATTACTTCTATCATTCCGTATTTCCTGTCTCTTGGGATAACTTTCCCTATGTAGCAAAACGAAATGTTTACCTTTTGTTTTCTGTAGGAGCGATTTCATTGATTTTAAAATATTAGGTTCATGCTACTTGTTCCACGTAAAGTATTTCAGAGTAAGGAATCTTTTGGTTAACTCCTCTCGTTTATGATTTCAGGTAATTTAGTATTAAAAATAAACTAGCGGAGTCGACTTGGAAAGTATTCTCTTGAAAAATTTTCCGACTATCGTGAAGAAATAACAAAACTTGATTTATTCTGGCGAAGACGCTGGCAGAAGCTGTCGCTGGCGTGTGTAAATACTGCTGAATTTTAATTTTTAAATTTTTTCTCCCTTGTATTTATTTTTCAAGAGTGCCGAGAAGAATATTTTCAGACGGGTGGCTGGGTTTTTCCCCCCCGTAAAAAGAGATGAAAATAAAGAAGACGAAAAATAAGGGTGTTTATTCTTTGGAAGAAGCCAGTAAGTCGTCTTAGTTTATAGAAAATAAGAGTTTAATAAATTCAGATGTAGACACGTTGATTTCTTTAAGTTCCTGTCTACAAGTATTTTTAATTAAGTTTATTCTATAACTTTATTCTTAATAATAATTTAGAAATTTTTGTTTATTCAGGTGATATTGAGTCCACTTGTAGAACCTGAACTATTGTCTCCTGCAGTAATTTTACAATTATTTCTGTATAATGTAAAATGAATGATATTTCATGCTGAGTTTTTGGCAGTCTTTTTATTTATTGTAAATTTTAAAGTCAGAAAAATATGATGTAATTTATGATACTTGGCCTGAGAATTTTCATCTGAATCAGTTAACATTTGTAATTTTGTATATGAATGATTTTTGTTCCCAAAGGACCTTTTTGTGTAATTAGTAATTTTTTTCTTCAATTAATTCGATTTTTCAGGAGCTTTCGGCTCTACGGCCATCATCTGCAAATATTACGAAAAACTTTCAGTAGGTCCTATATATTTGCTAGGATCTATTTACATCATTTCACATACGATGCATAAAAGGACACATCTGCTGTATATTCCCTTCCTGTTCTCGTAATTCCGAGTCGTTACACCATAGATATTTTCATATAGGTGGGCGTTCTTGCATTATTCACACCCCATTGTCAATTTTTAAAACTTCACTAGGCGCAAACCTTGCTCCAATTGACTGAACTTCACTCGCATTAGCTCCCTCCTAACGTCAGCACGAGACCAACTTCGCTACTGCCACCTCTTTATCAACAATGCAAATTTAGAGGATATTACATTGCTACTACATATATAGCCCAAAAATACCTTAAATAATAATTAAAATATGGGCATATATAGTGCCTACCACTCCTATTTATTTCTTTTCTTCATTAATGATCAAAAGTTTATAATTTTAAGCTGGACAAACTGAAGTATTGTAACGCTTTAATGGTATTACAAATACCCTGGGTACCTACGCCGTTATTTGTTTCCCTTAGTCTCGCCTCGAAAACCACAAATCGTCCAATACGAAGGCGTCTCTGAAGAATAGCTCGGGGGCCCTAGTTAACCCTTGGCTACCTTGCTCTACCTTCCGCATCCCCCCTTTTCAATTCCTTTCCTATGCTATTAAAGGGGAGTTGCCTGTTTCAGGATCACCCTCAACTAGCCTGTTAACCAAAAAAAAAAAACACGAAATTTTGCGTCGCGGCAATTAATTTTAAACAAGTTTCGTAACGTGAAATTATACATCCTGTGACTTGAAGCTATAATAAAAGCGTAGAAAACGTAAACTCTCAACTCTTCAATGGAAGAAACAATTATATTAATGTCGCTAATTCTATTGAATTATCACTTGAAATTATTTTGCCAGTCTTTGCAATAGACAGCAAATATATTAAATTATAATGATTAAAAAACTAAGAATTATGACCATTAGATATTTCAATAAGCTTGTACTTCAGGATATAATTGGGCAAAAGGTCGAGTTTGAAAGGATAATGATGGGGCATGGTTCTGCGAAATATGTCACGTTAAAAGGCGGTCATAAGTAAACCTACATCCATAAAAATCTTTCGTATTGTTTCTTACCACCCTTCCACGTATTCCTGATTTTGATTTCAGGATATACTGCGAGAAAAGTAGAATGTAAACATACAGACGCCATATTGCAATGCAATAAAATATGGCGGATTTCCCTGTAAACTTTCTTAATTTACAGTGACGTCACAGACTTACGTATGCTGATATGTTCACATATTTTCAACTATAATTCCTACCACGTTTGTGCTAGAAGTTTCTCGCCATCCCCCATCCTCACCCAGGGTTTTTAAGAATATGTAACATATTCTCTTGCAATTACTCCACGCGGTTAAGTTTAAGAATATATAAACGTGCAGACATAAAAATATACATCTAGGAACAAATATATATTTTTTCTGTTTAAATAAAGCCTTATAAATGTCAAGTATAAAATAACAAACTATATTAATTCAATTACTCAGATTCATATGAATATATTAGACAAAATCAAATGTAAAAATATTTTAAATTGCAATTGGAATATTCGAAATACCGGTTTAAACTTTAAGAGAAAATCAATTTTCGCTATAAGAACGCATCAATCCAGAAATTGTGAGTTCAATTGAGAATAATAAGCAAAAGGATTTTTAAAATTGTTTCCCCTGTTTTTAAAGACTTCCTAGTGTCTATTCTATACCGCTTGCAAATAACAAAATTTGTAATTTTACAGATGAGTAATACAAACAATGTGCAACAAAAATTATTTGCGTATTGACTTGTCTGTTGCTTTCTGTTGTCGGATTGTTTAAATTATTCACTTATCCTCCAGGTGTTGGTACTGTGCTATCACATGCCATAAAAATGTTAATGAAAGTATGGGTGTAGTTTCAGATAAGTTTGCAGTAAGAGGAAAACAATTTAGACCCAACTGCAGTGCGGAAGTCTAAATATTGAAATAGATTGAATTATTTAATTAATTTTACGATAAATAGTTAAACTAGTTCTGTAAACTACCTTTTCCATCAGGTTGTGCGTAATTTTTCCCCTCCGTTTCTGTTCCCCACAGCATTTCCCAAGTCTTACCTCTTAGCCTAATAGTACCTAGAGTGAATTTTCTATCTCCTGTGTAATGTGTGCACAACTTTGAAAGCCCCCTCCGTCCTTTTATTCACGCCTTTCGCAGCAGGAAGGAGCATCTCAGTTGCGCGAGAGCAGCAAAGTGTTTTACGACAGTAATTGAGATTGGCTGGAGACTCTCATCGGCGTGACGTCATGTTTCAGTCCCTGGAGAACAGTTAGTCATTCTCAGAGACCCGGTAATAATCTGGCAAAATACCATGGCCTCATTTCTCACTTGAAAAAAGTCCTTCGGAAGTGGGAAACATGCGTCTTGCTTTGTTCGCAATGAAACAATATTGGGTAAGTCAGAGAAAACTGCAAGGTAAAAATTGGTTCTATGCGACAGGTCCCAAAATTAATAAATGAGGAAGCTTTTAGGATCTCTATACTTACGCTACATAGAAAGATTGCAAAACAACAGAGAAGGGCGAAGAAAGTAGTCTGTATGGATTACGGGACAGGACTAAGAAGAGACAGCGAAAAGACATCAAATATATAAGACGATAAATATGCAGATAACATTTTAGAGAATCAGATACATTAACAAAGAAGGTATATAATTCAAAATTAGTGATGGGAAGAAACTGGCAACTCCCTTTTAATAACATAGGACTAGGGTTCCCGGGCTATAGTTTAAGGATCCTACCCGTTATTCACCTGATAGAGATGCAAGGCAAACTCTAGAAATCCTGCAACATTCACCTCTCTCTGCCGAAACGTCATTTTAGAAGATACTAATCGATTTCGAACCGCTAATCTTAGCCTCAACTCACATCTCCTCATTTTAGCGAACTCCGATCTAAGTAAAACTCCCACAAAGTAGCCGTGTGGTGTTCTTGCTAAAAGCCAAATTATACCTAATAACACCTAACAAACTTCTCGACATTAAACAGTCGTTTCCTCCACGTCGACTTCTACGGTTCCACAAACAACATAATAAAAATGTAGGCCGCATTAGTTAAAATAAAATTTGTATAACTGGCGATATTCTCGCAACATCTTCACCTTTAAAACATTCCACATTATGTTATAAATATGACGTTTTTTATACAAAATAATTAGGTTCATTTCCCATCTCATTATAACAAAAAATGTTTGTCTTAATAATTCATAGGAACGTATTTGATTTATAGTTGTATGACACACAACCTTGAACGTTAACATTCAATTTTGTTATCTGCAGTACAAAGAAACCAATTATAATATGCTATAATATAAACTTGCTTGCTGACAAATTGGCTGGATTTTTTATTCATAATTGAAGAAAATGTTAGATTATTGATTTTTAGGAAACTATAATTATAGCATAATATGAATTGAAAATTAATAATTGTAATTTGTTTAGTTTTATTTATAGACCTATAATAATATTAGAAATGCATTATGCAACAATATTTGACGCTAACGTTTAATAGTTTATGAAAGCGAGAGGATACCGACAGAGGAGTTTCAAAAGCTTTCTCAAATACCTTTTTTTTTCATCTCAAGAGAATGTGTACAATAGAACGACGCTCTTCTTGTGGTGTATTTAATTAAGCACGTCGATAGAGAGAGGGAGAGAGATCTCAGCGAAGGAAAACTAGAATAAAAGGCAGAGTAGGAAAAGCGTGAAATTGCGCATTGGAAATACTAGTTAAAGAAGCGAGACTAATTGAAAGGTCCGTGTGCGAGTAGAGTAGAAGGCAGTGCAGGCACTTGAGACTGTGGAGGGTTCTTCAGACTTCTCCTCTCGCAATTGTCTCGCTGCATCAATACGCACACCACCACGCCTCAAACAACACAACACACGCAAAACATGCTCACTTAGCAACTACTAGCTAGCAAATCACCAACTGCATTCATTAACTCTGTGGAAAAATTGTATATTAGCAGCTAACCATATTGTAGGCTTTAATCAGTAACTTAATTTCTTTGGATATACTGTTTTGTTAGTTTAATAGTTTATCTTTTGGTGCAACAGTTGGTAAAGGTAAATAAAAATTCAGTTTGGAATTACCAGGGGTAATTGTCGACGCTCTTCAGTCAGCAACTTTCAGTACCACCTCGAGAACTACGAGTTCACAGTGTTTCGATTACCGTGACTCCAAACAAAACGGTCAACCCCACCAAATCAGTAACTATCCCATTCACTCTAACAAAAAACCCTCCTCCCCGAATTCATCTCTATCTAAACAATTCATTAATCCCTACAAAAACGGAAACCACCCACCTACCCTCGGAATCATGTTTCACTCAATACTATCCTGGAAACCTCACATTAATTTTCTCCTCTCCAAAATAAACCAAAAATTCAGAACTCTATATCCTCTCCTAAACAGAAAATCCCCTGTCTCCACCAGCACCATATACCTCTCCATTATACAACCCACCTGGTCCTATGCCTCCTCCATATGGGGAACAACAGCCAAAACCCATTCAACCAAAATTCAAACCAAACAAAACACAATACTACGCACCATCACAAACTCTCCCTGGCTGGTACCTAAGAAATTCCGTCATCCATAAAAAACATCAAAATTCCCAATGTAAACTCAGTAATCTCCAAATCCATAACAAACCTAATCAAAAGCGCACTCAACCACCCAAACCCCACCATCCATGACAATCCTCCTCCATACCTCCTCCACTAGCCTCAAAAGAAAACTTCCGATTGACCTCATCCTTCCCCCTGATGATCACCCTAACCCACTACTCATGTCACATCCTCATTAATCCTCCATAAATCAGTTCTCTACCTGTCAATCCTCACCCACCCAAGTCGTATGCCCCTCACTCAGGTACTCGCAAAAATAAATAAACATAACCAATTCTCCTAAAGTAGGTTAATTAAATGAATTAACCTATCTTCACGTTATCATGTTAATTATATACCTTTTTAATATTGTATATACTGTATCGTTATCGTCCTAACTGATAATCTGTACGATAAAAGTTTTTAAAATAATAATAATAAAAAAACGGTCTGCATATGCTTCCGTTTTACTACGTGTGTTTACCAAACAATGACCGTCAACTATATTTCGCACGTGCTTGTGAACTTTTTTAATATCTAATTAGATTCCGGAAATTTTTTGTTGTTACTTATTGTAGTTTAGCTCATAACTGCGTATGAATGCGAGTGTCGTTGTGGGGAGCAACATTCAATGATTGAGGAGCCGCGAGGCTGAAATTTGTTTGATCGTAATTATAAATCTTATTTTGAGCTGTGAATTAAATTGCTTTGAAGTTTTAAGTTCTCCTATTTTATTATTATGAAATAACCGCCGTAATTAATTAAAGCGAAGAGCGTCGTGAGACTCGTGCTCGACACTTGGAGCTCTCTTGAGTGGAACACGCGGATCGCGATTATTGTTAACAAATAAATATATTGAATTACTTCTGCAAATGCGGTGGCGCCGTCTACCTGATCCGGTTATCATAAAATAAGCATTCCGTCGGGAAAAAATACTTGAAAAGGTAAACGTTCGAAAAATGTTGACGAAATGATTATTATTGTATTATTTACTGGACTAATATAAATAAGTACCAGGTCAAAGCCAGGCCTCTTGTTAGTAATACTGTCCTTCATATTAAGTGTAGTTGAAGAAATTTAATCTATATAAATGTTGTGACGTAAAAATGCAACATCTATTCCGATAACAAGTCACAAGCATTAGTAGATACTTTTCTGAGTATATAAATTACTTCGTGAAACAGTCAAAATCATTGACGTGAGACATGCTTCTGACAATGTCATTGACATATTTTAAGAACGAGTAGAGCATCTTATTATATTAGTAGTTTGGATGAGACAAATATATTAGTCAGGGAACGACGCCCTATCTATCGCAGTTGAATAAATGTGAAAAACGATTTGTGATAATAATATTAGTAATTATTTACTCAAAGCAATATGTGTTGTGGAGAATAAATTTGTAATTAATGTAAACTGAGGTATATTTATTCGCTCGAGTTGCATGGACACAAAACCAGCTTTATTCTTGGACGCTGGCAGCTAGGAATTTTAGGAAATTGCCAGCACTTTAATCATCAACTCAGTAAAGTGTATTAAATCTCGATCATATATAATGGAAAAGGCAAAATATCCCTTTCAAACAGCGGCTTATTTTCCATGCTGAACATGAAACCTGTTAATTTTCGTTGCTATTATATATCTATAATTATTTATAATAGATGTTAAATCGTGGGAATAAAGCAACACCCTCCATTACACAAATATTATGTTTCCCACATTCCAGAGTGAGATTTCAATTCCTAACAGTTGTGACATGTCTTCTTTATGCGGTTCCATTCAAAGAATCGTCAAATTTTAAGACCTGAAAAAAAAAGTATTACGATATTAAAATTCAATTAATTATCTTTGTGATATCACAGGTACTTTATTTCCTTCTGAAGACTTTTATGTATATTCTGTTGTTGTTAGAGTACTTTTTATACGTGAAAGTTTTTTTTAAAAGTGTCGGAGATAAAGGAAACTTGAGAAGTGGAATTGTGAAGTTATATTCGCAGATTCTGTTTCCAGTCTTTGAACTTCAATCTATCTTATTTTTCTCCCCTTCCTTTCCTCTGATATTGAACTCTGTCAGCCGCGGTGGCAAACTTTTGTATTGTGTTTTTGACATGTGAAAAGGAAATGAAAAGAAATCTAAAAAAATTGGAGAATATTTTTAAACGGAGCCTCGAGGCTTTTGTAGTTGTAGTTCTTCAAGTGGAAGAAAAGGCTTTCACTCACTTTCTCTCTCACACACGCACATGTATAATCATCGGGATGAAAAGTTCGTCACACTTGTCCTTCTCATTATCGCCATCCGACTGAATCATGAGCTTCTCATTATATATAACTTTATTTCAAGTAAAAATTGTCCTCAAAAAACCAAATTACCTGACTCAAAAAGGAGTAGGCCTACACCAAACCTCAGTCCAGATATTCATTTTTTTTAAATGACAGTAACAAAACAAGGTTTATGCGTGGTTATTCATTATTTTTTTCATTCCGTGCGCTATTCAAACTTGGGAAGCCTGATCGAACCCTGCCCCGTATTCATGAAGGTTTCTTTTCCCCATCTTTATATGTAAATTACTAAGTGTGAAATTATCTGAGATGAGGAATTTGTGCTTTCCGACATTCCAGAATGAAAGCAAAATTACTGACATCAGGCAGCTTCCCTACAAGTATGCATTTAAGAGCCCGTTTATTATGGGGAACACTTAGTTTCGTATTTCAATATGGAATGAAGCAGATGACCGTACCATATCGCGGTGGCCTTTACATTTTATTTAACTCTTTTTTAAAAAATAAGAATTAAAATAACCATCCCTCAGTCTAATAACATATTGAAATAAGTGTTTTTAATAACAAAAGGAGCCATCAGATTTTTTTGCTTACCTGATTGCTCGAAACAATTTGTGAAAATAGAGAGTGGCTATTTCAGGATCACCTTCATGTAGCCTGTTAACAAAAAAAACCCTGACGAATAATTAAATAAAATTTATCATTTATTGTACTACAATAAATATGAGAGATTCCCCACAGTTTATGGCTTTTTTTGCTTGCATTAAAGGTCGGCACTTTGTTGTAGAAAATTTATTTAAAATTACACACATGTGTTAAGACACAAAGAATTTTTTTTATAAAACATTATACGACGTAAAGAAATGCTTTGTTTGAACCATAAACAAATTATGCCAAACTAAATAAATTTAAAGAAAAACATATCACAGTGCTGTATATACCTTTGAAGATTCTAATGACCTTCTCAGTTGTAAGCACTTGTAATTAGCTTCGCAATCTAAATTACTATATAATCTCTGCTTATAATAACGACGTTATACCGTTGATCCAAAAGGCGCCAGAGGCTGTTTATCGAATGTCGACAAGTCGATGTGTCACGAGCTCTCTATTATTGTTTCTCGTTAAAGTTTGTGATATTCGAAACTAAGTAAGTATTTGATATCCCTTGTTTTACTTTTATAAATATCCATGTGCGTTAAAATTCTATCAATATCAGCTCATTTCCTATGGTCGTAATCACTAGCGTTGATTACTTAAAATTAAGCTTTTCTAATAGTAGAAATGACACTCCCAATCGGTGTGAACGTAGGATTATATAAATTTCAACGAAATATAACATCCTTCCATAGAAACTTTACATTTAAAACACGCGTTTTACAACTTTGATAATAAGTCGCAGAAGCTTATGATGAATTTAATTTTTTATATTTTCTTTAATTCCAATTTTTGCACTCTGAATTTAATATAAAGCTTTATTCGTCATATGATAATTAAATTAGACGTATAATCAATTTACATAGTTCTATCTTCGTAAGTACTAAGAATGTGAATAGTAAATTTTAAGTAAGGCTGAGATACAATAATATATAAAAGACAGATATAAAAGACTCGTACTTAACATTAAATCTGAGATTCTTTTTTTAATTTTATTTACTGAGTAGTAGATAAGGATTTAGCATTCTTGTCTATATAATTATAGAACATGTTCAATAAATAATTAGGCTAGATGTATTCTTCAAAAGCGAAGTGTCCTTATATGTTCTCGCTGCAAATTTTTATGCTATTGAAATCGCACTTGTGACTCTTCAAAACTGGAATGGGAGAACAATTATCCGTGTCGCTACAGTACGATGGAGCGTTATACTTACAAATAATTCATCAAAAGAAATTCCACGTAAGAAGCGAGTTCTGGAAATGCTCGAGAAATTTTCCCCGAGTACTACCCGCAATGTGCAAAACTGGTGTTGAAAGCTTTGTTCGCCGTGAAGGAAATTGTTTGGAGTAAAGTACGACGTTTCAAATGTTTGCAAGTAAAACGAAGCGTGTATTTTTCTTTTTTTTTCACAATTTAATCCGGACAAGGTTTTTAGTAGTTAAGTCTTCCGCAGGTGTAAGAGAAGAGGAAGAATCGTATTTGCATGCAAATGCTTGAGCCGACTGTTGAGGAGGGACAGGGAGAACGGACGAAAGAACGGCAGAAAGAAGGTGTTGAGACGTGTTCGATACTCTCTCTCTCCTCTCTGCCGAAGAAGACTCACAAGTGCGGATAATTTAGTCAGGGAGCTCCTACAAAACCAAACTCTTCTCAGAGCTGCACACAATAAGCGGACTGTGTACTAAACAGTGCTTGGAGTGTTTTCAATAATTGAAATAGAGGAATTTGAAAATAGAAACCTCTTCCAATGAAATTTAAAATCCATTCAACGGATCAATCACAGAATTCGAAAGTCACAGAAACGTGAATTTCGTCTAAATGCTCCTAATTGTAAGTAAATTTAGGTTTGTGGTAGAGAAAGCTGGAAGGAAATTTCTTCTTAAAAATTACATATCTTTAAACGTACGAAAATTATGTACTGATAATTACCTCAAATTTAAGAAGTAATAAAAATAATTTTGTTAAAATAGAATAAATAAAATAACTAAGGGAGGCGAAATAATACAGGAATGAAACTAGGCCACATGCAAAATGGAAAATCATAACTTCACTGTTCTGCTTTTAATGTTCCACTATTTTTATGGGTTTCTTGAAGGTTTCGAAATCTAATAAAATTGAGTAATTATTGTTAACAGTTGAAATACTTCACATCTGTTGGTGTGTTGCATTCTCTTAAATATAGTTGGAATTTAATTGGATTTCCCCCCTATTTTAATGAGGAAGAAAATTGATTCGAATTGCAATTATCTAGAAATTGGTAACTGAATTCTCAGGCGGATATAAAATAATGAATAGTGTGGCACACACACACACACACAGTGGAAAATGATGAAGCTATTGTAGTGTAGAATAAGAAAACAAGAAAATTAAGAGGAAGAGAAAAATATTACCTAGTTTGAATTAGGTTGATTAATGATAAAAATAACCTTTGTTTTAAATCAGTCACAAACTTAATAAAACCCTAAATTATATATTAATATTGATTATAAATTTTATTATAACATGACAAATGTTTGACAAAGGATGTATGTACAAATTACTTTTTATATTGTTTAAATTTTATATGAATTGGGTTTTTGTAATTTTTCAATCAACTTGTTTATTTAAATTGTAGATGCCGAAAACGTCTCTAAAATTTAATGAAATCTGTAATCAAAATTAAAAAATAATTTTTGTTTTTATTAAATTTGTGACTTATAAATTTTATTATAATATGACAAATGTTTGACAAAGGATGTATGTACAAATTACTTTTTTTATTGTTTAAATTTTATATGAATTGGGTTTTTGTAATTTTTCAATCAACTTGTTTATTTAAATTGTAGATGCCGAAAACGTCTCTAAAATTTAATGAAATCTGTAATCAAAATTAAAAAATAATTTTTGTTTTTATTAAATTTGTGACTTTTATTCAAAATTAAAATCAGTCATTTAATACAAAATTTCTTTAAGATATTATCTTAGGTTCTGAGTTCAAACAGAATTATAATTATTTCTTGTTCGTCTCTTATTAAAGTAGGTAGTCATTTCTGGATTCAACAGGTCCGGAATCATTATACACTTCTGTTAGCAGTTAATTACCTTTCCACTCTGGTACTAAAATATTGTTGCTATGTTCGAACAAATTCTATGCCATTGCCCTTAAACTAGAAAAGGAAATGCAATTAGAGGAGTGAGATGCAGTGTGGAGGTTTCCAGATAGGCATGTTCTGTGTGTGTGTAACACGAGTCCTATTTAATTTCCGAGTTTGGCGAGTGCTGGTTCTTGTCACTCAAATATTCACGAAGCAGTGACAGATTTGCGTCCCTTGCACGTAGTCACAGCTCGTGTCATTGCCCTATAAATCAGCCGTGCAATTAGATAATCATTATTACACCCCAACATTAAAGCGGCTAACGTTGCGAATATTAATTCGAAATGAGCGTAACGAATGGATAAATATTTAATATCACCGTTTTGCATTTAGAAAGGGTGACGTATTTTGAGATGAACTCATGACCAGGAGATAAGTCAACAAATTGAGCGATACAGGAAAAAGTCGGACTTGATAGAAATTTAATGTTAACGATACAGTCCAATATTGAATCTCCGACAAAAAGCAAAAGAAAAACACCTGTTAAAAAAATCTTATAATGAAAAACTGGCAGTTTTACTTTAACAACATTGATTTATTGTAATTTATATCAATTATATTTACATGTTATTGTGGCCCTGCGCTATCATTTTTAGCACACTTCCATTCTGATTTGCTGATTCTAACCTGGGTCTTCCTCTTCCATTGCTACTTCCTTCTAATACTAATTTAACTAGTCATTCGTGACTTAAAAACTGTTAGTCCATCCCTTTTTTAGTCTGTGTCCATAATATTCTCTCCTGACCAATTCTATTCAAGATTTCACGATTTTGATCCAATCATTCTGTAGCAGCACATTTTTAAAGATTTATTTTTAAAATAGGATAAAGCATTGATTACAAGTAGACTTGATATAAGACTAAAATAACATACAATTAACTACCAAAAATCCTTAATAACCAAGGCGTGGTATAAAATAACTGAAAACACGCCTGAATAGTGAAAAGCATAAACACACAATGGAAATGTCACCTCTTGGATTTGGACGACGAGGAATCTGACCTCCCGTAGAAACTTCAGGCACTGCCTATTGTCTAAGTTTCGCTTCATACAATGCTACAGACACTTTTAGTAACGATTTCCCAGTCTCCAATCTTATATGAGACGTGAGCAATTTTTTTCTCATTTACGAAAGCTTTCTTTCCTATCTGACTTACTTTGCTCCAACCACCAGTGGTTGTTCTGCTTCCCAAACGTAATTATTTTCACCTGACACCATTTTCATACTAGAAGAATGAAGCTCTGATGCGCAACGACCATATGTTGGTAAGAATTTTTGCTGCACATATTTATGTGTGTCTGTTGTGGGTGTGTGAAGGGCATTGTCTGACTGGAATCTGTCCCCGGAGACGAGTTGCGCCACGACATGGTGGCTCCAGGGGACAGTTTGGATTGGATGCGTCCCAGGGCCCTTACCGCTTCCCTTCAAGCCGCAATTAACTCTTCCGCCTCTCGCTTCTATTGAGCGGGCGCGATTTAGCGCTCGTAAAACAAAACGGCAGTTTGGCTTCCGTCTCGCCGGCCAAAGATGCTTTCCAATCACCTCTCTTAAAAGGACACTTTCACGTTAGTTACTTGTTTCCGATCGGTTTGGCTTGCCAACCACACCCCCAAGCACTCACTACTTTGTAAGTAGTCCCCAATAGCCTCCAGTCAGACTGAAAGATGGGACAAGTTAGGAAAGGTACATTTTATACAATCATAATACAGATATCGTGTAGTTGTAACAATCTTTAATTTGTTCTACTTGGTTATTAGACTTTCATACTGGAGTGAAATGTCGCACACGCTTCTTAATATTAGGCGTTGCTATTGGCGCACAAAAAAAAATCTGCAATGTATAGCACTTATGGGGATAGAACTTTGATTTATCTTTTATATTTAACGCTTATTTTCCTCTAGGATTTTTTTTCTTCATATAAACAGTTCTCTTCCTTCTTGACCCTTTTCTTTTGTAACCAGGACTACCATAAAATTTGTTTACAGTACATGTGGTGAATACTTTCTGTAAAAGTTAGTTCTTTACAGTGTGAAAAATTTGTTTAAAATTAAACACTTGCATTTAGATACACAAAACTTTATTAGAAAATATTACAGCATATACAGTTTGTTCTGTTTTAACCATAAACTATGCCTACCGAACCGGATGAATCAAAAAAGAAAACATCACAGTGGTTGGAGAATATATCGCTTGTAAACGGCTAAATTTTTATTTGAAGTGCAGGTAACTATCGTCAGGGTTCGGGCGGGGCGTTTATTGCCTGGGCGAAAATCAGAATCAGAAATTATTTTAGCTGTGTACTGTTTAATGTATAGAGGTGTTCTTAGCATGTGAAAATTCAAGGTTTTTTTATTGTGTTGACCAGGGGCACTGGGTTGCCACACTCTCCCTGCTACTGTATGGGTGAGCTAATACCCGTGGATTTCGTCCTCTCCCAAAGTCAACCAGAGCTGGCTGCGACACCAGTCACCGGAACCAGGGTGATTCTCGAACCTCCGTAATTTAGGAAAAGCGTCTGTCACAGGAACGCAGTGCAAGTTCATGTGAAACTTTTTGCAGAAATGACGATCTATTCACGGTTTTTATGCATTTATTTGTGCTGCGCTCAAAGTGTGCTACACTCTTTGGCTATAAAATTTAAAGTTTCATATTCTACCCACGGTCAGAACCCCATAGGGGACGCCTGAGGTCAAGAAGCAATTAGTGAATTTGAAGATTCCCTGACGGGTCCCTGATCATCAACTGGCGAAAGGTTGCAATGTCACGAACATATATATTTCTTACATGCCGTATAGTATTTACATAGTGCATGGATTCAAAACTGAATGATGAGCATTTCCGCGTGTGTGGTCTAAACCGTGTTGGAGCGCTTTAACAACTTATTTTCCAACGAAGCTCATTTTTCTTTTCAATGGTTAATAAAACAATTTACAGTATTGGACCCTTGTAAAGCCAAGTAATCGCCAAAATCTTTTTAAACTATTCGCAATACCGTGGAATTTGGTGTTCCAGCCTACAACTCCAGATGTTAGAGAAGGATTAGAGGGAAAATCCTACTCGGTAAGTACTGGAATTAGGGGCCATAAACGGCGTTCTTTGACATCTGACAAGAATGCGACGTAGAATCACAAAGTTTACCCTAGTACGAGACTTGAATTAAAATTCCCGTGTACGCCAATATCAACTACCCATGATCAGGAACGTTCCTCAAGTTGATTGACGTAGATTGTTCTGAAACAGGCGAAGGCAGTCGTGAGGAGCCAGCGAAGGCTGTTAAAATATGATATTTTAAGATCCAAATTTCAGTAATTTATTATTCAGTATGTCGATTTAAACTCAAATTGGTTATTCAAAGATTCTTGTTTAAAGATATGTCTTCAAGTAATTTTGAAAGTCCACCAGTCTTGCGGAAATAGATTCGTGGTTTAGAACCGGCACAGCCCGAGGGTTTCCATGAAGTTATCAATGAAAGGGTTTTCAATCGCCCTTAAACTTCGTAATTTTGGTTCACAAGGTCCCTTTGAATGGACATTGATTTTTCATTGAATACGGCTCTTACTATGTTGAAATATGAAATTAAATATTAATGTAATTATAACCAATGGTATTAATTTATTTTGACGCAATTAATTAACAGGAAATTTGCATAATTTATTTGTAAACGTAATATTGTAACTTCAAATTTTTTTTATTTTTTAGATAATTTCTAGTTAAAACCCGAAGAAATTTATTTATTACAGAGGAAGTCAATAATTAGAGGTCGAAATGTCGTTATTTAATAAAACTTTTTTCTTAATATATACAATTTATGTATATTAACTAATAAAATATTAATTTAAATGTATCCTTCCTAAATATATACACGGATTCCGCGTTCCTCCGTATTCGAGGATTTCTTATTCCTTTTAGGGCGCCAGGTATTTTTCACAAAAAACACCAAAAATGGATTTTAGTAGTTTTAATTCCAATCCGAGCATGAGAAAAAAATTATATCTGCAGGGAGTGCGTGGTCATTCTCTCGTCGTCCCGCCGACACAACCTGCTCCTTCCACTACCCCATGACGACTCACTCCAAAGTCTCGCCAGACTACATTGTTGGCCCAAGTTAGTTGCGTCAGTTCCTCAACAATTGCAACTCGCAAGCTGGCCTGCATTGTTAAGTGTAACTTTTCATGTTACAATGTATATACTTCAAAAAGCAAAAACACAACGGAAATAAGGCTGAACGGGGACCCTATTCTACTCAATTAGAAAATTATATTTTAAGCATAGGAATGTTGGTGCAATTATAATAATTCCGCGTAGCGATTCATCTTCTTCAGCTTTAACTCTTAGCAAACCCCTTTCTAGGATTCGAACCTCTGTGATGAGAAGCGTTGAGCTGAACCTCTAAATCACAGAAATACGGGAAATACTTTTCAGAGCATTAATATACATTAGTATTTTCTTATATTTGCATTATTTTATTTTGTAAACTATTCAAAAAACGAGACATAATTGGAATTATTACTTTTTACATAGTTTCATTTATACTAGTTAGTCTTGCGTCTATCAATATACCTTCCACAAAATAATTTCTCTCATCATATTGTACTTGAAATCACCCCCTTTTTTTTAGAGTTTACTATTGAAGTGAACTTTCCCAACTGCTCACGTTTCAATATCAGTAATTAATAAAATTTCTTTTCTGCAGATGTTCTTTTATTTTAATTAATTATCTCGTAACGTGGCAGCTTTAAAGGTATTTATTATTTCCCGCCGTGTTGAATTTGTCCGTCTCCCCAGTGACCGTACGTAGCAGCTTCTAATGCAAGGCTTCTGAAATATTTACGGCGTTTGTGTTTGACGCGATTGTTCTTAAATAATGCAAGGCGCAGGATGGAAATGTACTTTCTCTTGGGAGAATGAGGAATGGAACCGTGATGGAACAGCGAGACCATTTTTTCTCTCACTTTCTTTAATGCCTCTACAACCTTATCGGCTATTTAACATGTTTTCTCGTTGCATCTACAACACAAGGTATTGCAAAATGCTTTAGGAAAAATAAATTAAGGAGGCGATGAAATTACTACCATTTATTTTACAAGAAAATTATTAAATAAATATTGTTATATAAATACAAAAATAAATAATTGCAATGATCATCTTGTTTAACCTTCCCTTTTATTAACCAGGAAAATGTGTAGAAACTTTTGCTTTCTCTTATCACATAATTGAAGAACCATATGTAAAAACAATTGACTAATGTTCTGCTGGTTTTGATGGTTGGTTTCCCTTGTGAAACAGAATTAAGATCCAAAGAATTGGAGGTGGATTACATTTAGACTTTTGTATTGTAAAAGAAATTGTCCAAGACAGCTTACGATTTCGGCGGTGTCAATCTATTGTTTCCCCACTGTATTCTGTTTGTCTCTAAATAGCGTGGAACATAATTCATGTCATTTTCTTTGCAAATTTCACACATCTCCTTGCATAACAAGTTAATATATACTTTTTCTTTGCAGGTAAGAGGCCACCAATCTTCACCTGTAAGGTGGATGGAGCACGTATGTGAGTCAGCAGAAGTAAAATATTAACATTCTATTAAATATTAATAATAATAATAATAATCATATTCCGTAGATCCTGTAAAGAAGCTAAGCTTCAAGGATGTGGAATGGGTCAGGGCTGTGTACATTTATTACATTATTTTATTGTATAAAAGATAAATATACTTATAACAAATTTTTGTATTATAAACTATTATAAATTACTCTTCTCCGATTCTTCTATAAATTCCTTTATTGAATATTATTCGTCGATGTCTTATGTTACAAATTAGTACTCAGTTTTATTGCGTCTCCTGTTCGTCTATCCATTTTTTTTTTAAATGTGTGCCGTGTTTTTACTTCTTTCCACTAGTTTATATCAACTTAAGGATATTGATGCGGCTGTTGAAGTAGACGGAGAGTAAGATAAAACAAGTTACAGCACTTCTACAGAAAGCAAGCAAAGGTTTTATTAAAAAAATTAAAAATTAATTGACAACTATAATTTTATCGAATAAGATTTACGACCAGATTAGAGACAATTTATTTAATTTGTTCATAAAAAATTTTACATTCAAAGAAATTACCTGAGGTAGTCAAAAACATAGTTACGAAAGTCGTTTTAATATTTTTTTTAAGTATTTTATTATCTTTATTTTTTTTATTCGACGTACTTCCTAAACACGATAACTGCAAATCTACTGTGCCGCCAAAGAAAACTGTTCAGTCATTCTCTCTTCCCAGATATTTCGTAGATCCTCAAGATAAAATACTATTTTTAAATGTTTTCCTCGCCACCTTTATTTCATCATCTCAAACTAGCAATTGATTTGTTTTATAGCGGCTGTAATATTGCTTTGGATTTTTTTTGTTTCGTTTTTTAGAAACCAAATGTGAAGATTCAGTTGAAACAAACGTTATAGCTCCGTTATTTATTTTTTTCATTCCAATTTGGCAAGATATTTTTTCGTGTTGTGTCTTAATTTTCATTTTTCAGCCTGTGTGGTGCGTCGTAAGCGTGACATTGATTTTGGTTTAGTGTACCCAGGGACTAAATCCTCCTTTAACCTGGGAAGCGCATTAAATTCCGAGGAAGGAGCTGCTGTTACGTAAAGGTGGGAGAGGCTCTGGCCAGGTTAAACCACCCAAACACCACCACTACTACTGTCTTCAAGCTAATCTCTGCATGGTTAATCACTCGCTGACATAAGCAAGCAATGAAATTTATAGATAGAAGAGATTTGCTGAGTAACGAGGGGTTGTTATTTGAGTCGCACGGCTGTTTATGCTATACGAAGGCGTTATCTCGTTCCTTATCCGCCATCCTTAATGATTTGGCTTAGGTACAGTCGTCACTTTATAAACAGACCTGGTACATTGTTCGTTAATCCCGCGCGTTGCACAAACTTTGTTCTGCTTCTCTGCGTGCATCTCTTTTCGAATATTTCCAATAGTTGCTATAAGACATTCATACTAACGCTTCCTGAGAAACTGTAGTTTTCCATCTAGTTGAATATCCGCAAGCAACGGTTTTTACAATAAATATTATATTATTACAATTTTGGTATGAATGAATTTAATAAAATTACTGGTGTCCAATTTGAGTTCCACATATGTAATTTCACAGTTTCTCTATCTCTTCACTTGTTAGTATTATATATCAAAAACTACAGCAGTTTTATTTATTCGAATACGATATCGTTCAGGTTACGAAAGAAAGCCTACCCAAATTTGCGATTTCATTTTAAATCGGTAATTTTCCTTACCGCCGAGGAAACGAGTATTTTTGTCCAGAAGTTACCTTGAACTTTGCCCAAAACCTAGGATTTCTACGCCTTGTTTGTGACGATTCCCTTTCTAATTCACTAACTTTCTCTAGACCGTGTCCAGGGTCCTTTTTTGTGTTTTGACGCTTCCCGCTGTAGTTTCTATCAGAACGTTCTTGTTTGGGTCTCAGAAAACTACACCACGGATGGCATACAACTCAATTTCCGAATTCAACTTGTACAATTCTTTAACGTCCTCATTACAAAATTGAAGGACATGATTTACGCGTGTTTCACACCTCATAAAACGTTTCACATATTTGCTGCAACTATTCCGTTGAAGGATTACTTCATTTATGAAGTATTTCCGCACAATTTATTTTGGTAAACCAATGTTAATCTTATTTAGCGTTGCCCACCCGTATACAACCTGTATATTGATATTGAAACCGGTTTGATAATGGATAATTTTTGAATCGCATTGATAATATAATGCTGATCAGCAAAATTTCCTCGTTGCGTAATAATAAATCATTTCCAGGTATGTCGGTATAATACGCAATGTGAGCAATAACTTTGCTTACTCGAGTGTTAGACCCGAATCTGCTACGTCCAGAATAACATTTCAAGTCGCAAGATTTGGTCTGTATAGAGAGCTAGATCCTCATTTTCCTTTCGCCTGGAAAAACATTTCCCTTCAATGACATTTCTTAGCTAATCAAAAATTTTCTTCCTCACACTCCTACGTCGCCGTGTATTTTCCCCTGGCGAGCCAAATTATTAGGTCGTAATTAGTGCTGGTCATGATGGTTCATTTAAAGGTATATTTCTTTTGTAGTTCGTTCACCGTACTGAACCACCTCTTTGAGCTAATTAGTTCATTTGTCTTTCCTCGTTGCGTAAGAATAAATCATTTCCAGGTATGTCGGTATAATATGCAATGTGAGCAATCTTAGTTTTTATTAACTACATGAAATTGTATTTAGAGAACCAGGGTAAGAGCGTTTTGTAGACGGAAGATGCATCTTTAGTTAGCATAACTTGGCTAAAGTGGAAATTCATTTCAACTACAAAGCTAGTCGGAGATTTATTTTCAGGAATCATTCAAGTACGTAACGAAGTTCTGTGTTGAGATAATGTATGCGGATTTTAAGAAAGGGAAGGACTGCCTGCAACCCTTGAGGGGGTGAATTAGCGAGCCGTATCTCGGAATTGCGTTGTAATTAGTTTGAGGGAGGGGGGAGATACAAGGAGAATGGTAAATGAAGACGGATGATGGTCCTCAGCGAGTGTAGAGTAGAGTAAGGGGAATGGCTTCGAAGTATACTGATGTGGCGCAAGGGAATCAGGTGTAAAAGCTTACCTACTCGATGACACACGTAACTCTGATAAGTTGGGCGAAGCGTTGAAAGTAATGATTAAAATAAGAGGGGGGATGTTAATTATATGAGGCTTGTAACAAATTCCCTATTCATACAAAAAGTATGAGTTGGAAATCCACTGTAACCGTTCCCTTAACCAGGTTCGTCTATAAAATGAAACAAATAAAAAAAACATTAAATCTAGTAAGGTACACGCACTATAGTACATTTTGAGTTGGTCCTGCGTTGGACTTCCTTGTTGGTGGAGCGAAATTCCTCATAGTATGCAGGGCTTTGGTAATGGCTGCTGGTAGGATTCATGGCACTTATTCTCTTATCCAGCTACCCCTGAATAACTTTGCTTACTCGAGTGTTACACCCGAATCTGCTACGTCCAGAATAACATTTCAAGTCCAAGATTTGGTCTGTATAGAGAGCTAGATCCTCATTTTCCTTTCGCCTCGAAAAACATTTCCCTTCAATGACCTTTCTTAGCTGATCAAAAAATTTCTTCCTCACACTCCTACGTCGCCGTGTATTTTCCCCCTGGCGAGCCAAATTATTAGGTCATAATTAGTGCTGGTCATGATGGTTCGTTCACCGTACTGAACTACCTCTTTGAGCTAATTAGTTCATTTGTCTTTTATGAGGAAGTCGAAACTTTCGTTGGTTATCACGCGCAGACCCTGACATCTCTCCGGCCCCAGGCAGCAAAGAAAAAGTTTTATTTTTCAAATCCATAACCAACTTCAGTTGCAATACAAAAAAAAGGTAAACGGGATAGGAAACCAGCTTTACAAGGAATGTGTCCGGAATATATTTTATTTACGAAGGCGTTCTCAATTACACATAGCCACATTAATAAACTAAATATTTGGATGAGCCTGAAATACGAAAACAATATAGGAATATATAATCAATTGCCTTTATCTGCTTGGTACTAATTTTATTAGAATTCCAGTATATTGATCAAAAGTCGTAATTCTATTAAAACTTAATTTAAAAAAATGTTTCGTCCCTATTTATGGATCTTTTCACTTGTATCTAAGAATAATTATTTGAATATAATGGCATAGACAAAGGTTGACTTCCAAAGAAATAACTATGATTACTTATATAATTGAAATTCTTGAACCAAATTGAATAAACTATTCAACAGAAATGGTAACATTGAGTATGATGAAGATGATGTAAATCAATTCCAATCAAAACAGAAAATAAAAAAAATGTAAAACATCTGATAACTCTTCAATAGAAAATATAATGTTACGTTTAATGTAGTCGGCTATTTGAAATTTTTACTTGAAAATACTTAGCTCATCTCCAATGAAGGCTATTAAATTATAATTATTGAAAATTCTTTTCGTATTTAACTATTATTAAACCCCAATATTCAAGACATATCCCCTATAGATACTCAATATTCATTTAAATTATTTTGTTGTTTTAGCAATTCACAGCAAATCTATTAAATTATGATAAGGAAACAATCTTACTTATGGTTTTTTATCATCCTTTGTTTTTTATTAATTTTTTTTACAAAATATAATTATGCTAAAGACGACTTTGAAATAAGCTGTGGTTCCCTTTATTATGTCATGTTAAAAGGCTGTTTCAAATAATACTAAAATATACAAATTTACGTATTTAAAAAAAAGAGATTCGTATTTATTGTCATGGTGTCAGTATAATTGACCACGTGAGAGAATAGCATAAAGTAAACAAAGTTTGCGTGCATTTAAATGTGGCGGATTTCCTTCATTCACTCTTGTCTCACGTCACAAACTCGCCCTTTTGCTAGGGGTTTCTCACCTCCCCGTCGTCGTGTTTTACTTCGGGTTTTTAAATATACGTCTGTCAAGTTTTGTTGTAATTTGTCTACTGGTTTAAATCTTTATAATGAACATAAAAACATCCTTTTCATTATACAGGGTGACTGCTAATTCATGGTACAAACTTTGAGAGCTGGTACAGGACACTGTTACAATCACATTTTGTATAGGTCAAAAGTGAAGGGTCGAAGCAGAAACGCAAGGAAAGAACAAATATTAGGGAAAGCGAGTGACGAACACTTTCAAAGATGCCAGGAATTTGTTCGTCAACGCTGCACCGATGCTGTCAAGCATGTATCAATGCCAATGACGCAATTTTGAACACTTATTGTAAATTAATTTCCATTTGTAAACGAGGTTATGAAAATAAAACACTTTCCCTGTTATTTGTACTTTCCTGTGTTAGTAATTCGAGGCTTCTTTTGACCATAGATTCATATATTACATGCGATTGTAACAGTGTCCTGTACCAGCCCTCAAAGTTTGTACCATGAATTAGCAGTCACCCTGTATTATGGTGCATTATAATATTATTTATAAATATTTCATTCGTGGCCAACACTTACCAAAAGCCGGAACATTCAGGGGCTCTTGGACGCCGCTCGTTCTGTGGCGCTGAATGGACCGTCCCTCATCTCTCGCCATCGTCTTTACCACAAGTGTCCGTCTATGAAAATCTCAGAGACGATTATATGTTCTCATATGCCGAGACACCTTCACCTATTTTAGGAGGTATATGTTCCAGGGTCAAAGACCTTGGGCATATGGCAAGAGCTGTCCGCTGATCCCATTGGATCAGTCGGCCAGCTGCCTCCTGAAACTGGTGGAGACACGGAGAAGGGAATGCTGCGTCCCCACAGCAAACTCGTCTCCCGTCATTCGGAAGGGCGTGAGAATAGTACCCAATGCCCGACCTACCTGATGCAGGTTTTCAAGGGTTTTCCCTGCATCTCTTTAGGTGAAACACCACGAGGGTAGGATCCTTAAACCATAGCCCGGGGGCCCTAGTTAACCCTTGGCTACCTTGCTCTACCTTCCGCATCCCCCCTTTTCAATTCCCTTCCTATGCTATTAAAGGGGAGTTGCCTGTTTCAGGATCACCCTCATGTAGCCTGTTACCTAAAAAAAAATATATGGTGCATTATAATATTATTTATAAATATTTCATTTGTAGCCAGCAGCACAAAGCCAAGAGTTGGAACTTTCGGGACAAAGAGGGACGCTGGAAAATCCCGTAAAGGGACAAACAAGTCTATTTTTGGCCCCCTTTCTGAGAAAGGGCTAAGGAGGGGGGGATATTGGGTTTAGCCATAGGTTGGCCAATAAGAGGATGAAAAAAAGTAGAGAGGAAAGGGCGGAAACGTTTACCGGCGTCTCTGAGATTTTCATAGACGGACACTTGTGGTAAAGACGGCGAGAGATGAGGGACGGTCCATTCAGCGCCACAGAACGAGCGGCGTCCAAGAGTCCCTGAGTGTTCCGGCTTTTGGTAAGTGTTGGCCACGAATGATATATTTATAAATAATATTATAATGCACCATAGTATAGACAGATTTAAGCTGCGAAAGGAATCGGTGTTGCTAAGAATCTGTAACAGAAATCCAATCCACGCTTCGTTTGTGTGTTTACACTACCTTATCCCGATGCTCATTGACCTGCGTAGTTTTGGGTGCCGATATTAGCAGCATTAAAGGAAAATGCCTACAGTCTGCACGTTTCTGTAGGAGACACTAATTTCCATAATTTATGCACGCTCTCGTAATCTCGCGAGAGAAGTAGAAATTTCGTCTCGTGCCGGAGACGCACGGCAAATTTACGAGCAGAGGATAAAGATCTGCTGCGACGTAACCCAAATTAGCGTTACAAGCCTCTGCTATTAAACCGCAGACACGGATTTGTTTTATGGAAGGCAAGGCAAGGTGGGGGGAAAACTATAAATAGTTAGAGTCTGACTATGGATGCCAATGTTAGCTCTTATCTTTACATTTGATTCGTATCACCTGGAAATTACAGTGACTAATGTGAAAGTGGATCGCATGTAGCTTGAAAATTTTGCCGGCTTCTCAATAATCGTAGTGCAATAAGAAAATAAATAAAATTTATATAATGTGTCGTTTGGAGTCGTTTGTCGCTATCCCCTTCCCCTATGATGTCATTTACGTATCGTCGTAGTAAAAATTTGTAAACAAACTACTACTACTGGTGAGAAAGATCGCCATAAACATCAACAAGACAACTGTGTTTTTTTTATTTCATATAAAAACTTTTATCATAAGATTTTTAGTTGGTACAAAAATTTTTTTCGGTATTACAGTATTAAAATAATGTGTTTCAAGATTATAAAAGTGTATATAATTAACATGTAGAGGCATACGTCGTGGGTGGGTGAGGGTTGACAGGCGGTGAACTATATTAGGATGTGGTCTGCGGGCTTGATGGTAAGGTTGGTAAGGATGTGCCCGAATGTTCAGGGGGAAGGATGGGGAGTTTTCTTTTGAGCCGGCGGAAGCGAAAGATGGGGAAGGATTGTCATGGAATTGCTGTATCGTGGGGGTTTTTGGGTGGTTGCGGATGCACGACCGTGGTTTATTGACCTTTGGGGTCCCCGCAGGACAAATATCGATTTTGATGAAAGTTTACCAGCTTGCAATATGAGGCTTTATGTAAACATGTACAAAGTTTCAGTTCTAAGATTTGCTAACTCGTTAACCCCCCCAAAAAAATGTCCTTACGTAGCCTGCGTGCGGCAGCGACGGCAACGTTCCCGAGAAACAAAAACTACCGTAACTTTAGGAAAATGTTAGTTATATTTAAGCTTTAATATCCCTGGCATCGCCGGGCACCCGGCTAGTGTAACGCACAATCAAATGGTATGAGTTTCGTAAGAGGATGAGTAATAATCAGATTCAATACACAAACTTCGTAGCGATGGTCCAGGGCGCCTTTGCCACCCCATAGCCGAGGGCTTGATATCTTTACCTCCTACAGGTTCCCAAGCCTGATAAGTTTATATAAATTTAATTAATTAAGAGTCTTGACCAATGATCCCAACCAGGTGCTTGGTGCCTTCATGGTTCCCAAGCAGTATGGGAACAAAGCTGCTTGACATGGAATGACAACGCAATGTTTCATAAAATGTTCCATAAATAATTCATATAATTGTACTGTGTATGTCATGTTGGTAAAAATCAAGTCTTCTTTGTAGTTTTAGATTTGAAATAATTTAGTATCGCTTGTGAAGAGATTTCGATAAGAGAAACAACAACAACAACACATCGCCATTACGTGTACTAAATTTACTCATTAAATTCGATTTTTACTTCTCACTAAACTCGTTTATTTTTTTTATTTTCAATGAAGTCGGATAGATGTAACTTTTAAAATAGTGTTAATTTTATTTTATTTTTATATCCAAATTTATTTTCATGGATCCCGTTATTTTTTTTTAAAAAAAATATGAATTATTTTGTTGATACTGTAAATCTACATATTTAAATGGACAATTGTGTACCGACGCCGCGTAATTTTTAAAAAGCGATTTAGTGTACATTAAATTGAGTAAATTTAAGTTTTTCTACTCTTCATTTCTATAAATTACTATAGCATTGTTTATCTGGTAATGGTACTTACTATTGAGTATGTGTTTTTGTTAGAAGTTGAATGAAATGCCGCTGCTTCACACCAACAGTCTCGCTTTGCTGTTAAATCGTATGTTGTTGTTGTTTTGTTTTCGTAGGGCAGGTGTTTAGGTTGGGTGGGCCGAGGAGACGTGTGACAGAGGAGCAGTTCCCCCCTTTGCTACATCGACCCGGTCCCGGACAACTTTTATGAACTGCTCCGCTATCGATTGCTGGCTGGCCCTTTCCCATCCCTCGGGACACACTGCCCTAATATCGGAACCCAAAACGGCAAACAACAACAACAACAACATAGTCGACATGTGCTGCCAGATATGCTGTCGTCCCGTCCTGCTTTCCTTCACCAACTCCTCCAGGTCTCTCGTTTTTGAACTTTCTTTTAACTTACCCAATTTATTTACCGTTGCACGTACTCAATAGCCGTTTTGTCTCACTGTTTTTTAAAAACCTATTTTTGAATATTAGCCGCCTATAATGACCGCTTTCATCCACACGGTGACCTGTAGTCCAGCCTGAAAGGACCACTTGCTCCTGCGCACTTTGGTCTCCTTTGAAGTGTGGAATTAACCGTTCACAAAGTCAACCTTCGCTAACTCTATTTCCAACCTCCTCCAATATCGGTGATTACAAGCCATGGGCTCGGTTATTGACCCATCTTTGGCCGTAGTGTAGAGGTGCTTTAACAACAATTCGTTACATTTCATTATGAGGAACTTAAAAAAGGGAAGTTGAAAAACAAAGGAGGTGGCATACTTATCATCTCTAGTTAGACCAATTTTGGAATATGGGGCACAGGCGGCTGGTTGGGATCCTTACAGAATTAATCAAATAGAATCATTAGAGAAAGTTCAGAAAAGGGGGGGCTGCTAATTTTGTGCAAGTAGGGCCACAGGGGTCATAGGAAGGAAAAAGTAAAACAGCTAGGTTGGGAGGGAGGTATTGTCAGAAAGGAGGGAGAAAGCAAGACTGCATAAGCTTATAGAGGGGCAAAAACCATGGATTGGAATTAGCTACAAAATGCAAAAGCCCAGTTATATAGGTAGATGATGGGAGGATCATCACCAATTCAAAGTGAAATATAGAAAACAAAAAACAGATGTTGGCAAATTCTCATTCCTAAATAGGACTATCAACGACTGGAATAATTTACCTGTGGCAGGAGGAGTGTTTGGAGGAAATCCTCTTCAAGAAAAAACGTGTGAAGTGAAGTGGATATTTTTTTAATATAAATGTGTTTCCGAATATAAATAACTAAAGTGAAGTGAAGTGAAGTGTTTCTCTTTTCTCTTTCAGGGCATCCACAGAACATGTTTATCTTTCTTTAGTTTATAATTATGTATATTTAATTATGTATCTGCCACCAGGGGGCTTGCGCCCAATTGTAGATTATTAGCAAATACAATACAACGAACTTACAAACAAAACAAAAAAGTAGAACGGTACTTTCAGAGAGAATTTGAAAATAGATTTAAATCAGTCATGCGTTATAAGTAGTCAAAGATGCAGGAGTGCAATTTGACAGCCACAAGTTCCGCTACTTGGAAAATTTAGTTTAACAAATAAATAATACTTTAGTAAACATGTGTACACTACATTGTACAATTATATTAGCTAATATAAAAGAGTGAAAAAGGATAAATAGTATAAAAGTTTGGATGATTAGAACATTTTATACGGTTTATCTTTGTTATTTAACTGTTTTATAACCTGTTAGTATTAACTCTTTTCTTTGTACATTAATATATTTAGTAAAACTATGATGAGGGTCTACATTGGGACTGAAATATATTGTTAAATTAAATCATAATTTTTAATTTATTGTTTCGTTTAAACTATACAGACCGAAATCATCTTTACTAAAATCCTACCTAAAGCGACGTGAGTTTTCAAACGCTTGTTGTAAATATCGTACAAGCGGTCCTGAATTCAAAAAATATCTCTTAGGGAATTTAGCTGATCAACGCATCGATTCAGTCTAAGAAGAATGATGCTGTTAAGGATGTCGTCATAGCGCTCAACACTTATTCAGAGAAGCCGCGTCATTGCTATAAATCATGCTCTTACGTTTCAACTGACGCGGGTTTCCTTCATGTAGTCTGTAAAGTGTCCTAAATTATATTGAATCCTCTTAAGAATGTGTCAAAAGTAACGCCATTGTGAAATTTTATTTCGTATGCTGCTTTCTTTATGATGAGCGAAATGCTTAGCACAGTATTAAATCAAATATAACTTCTACAATTGTAACACCAGATAGGCAAAATTTAAATTAAGAATAATTTCATTCTTTAAACTTGAAAAATTGAAGTTTAAATCTTGATGCCTGTTACAACAATGTGAAGAAGAATATTGAAAATAAAATGAACCAAGCTAATAAAGTAGGGAGACATTATTAATATCACCGCTTTATGATAAAAATAAATTTTAAAATATGCTAATAAGGTTCAATTTATAAGGCTTTTTAAAATTATTAACAAACTCAAAAATAGATATGAAATATTACGTAATGTTATCTATACAATTAATTGTGAATAATGCTATATTGTCATAAATCTTGAACCATAATTTTGTCAATACGTAAATTTGTCATGAATTTGAATGGGAAATTTTAGATTTTGAACTTAATTTATTTAAACGTAATATAACTGAAATGTTATACTAAATTCTCATAATGATGCCTTAAAAAGGGGTAATATTTACAGTCCTTTATTTTTAACTTTTGATAATTTCGTTTTTGTTTTTAAAAAAATTATAGAAATTTAGTATTTTAAGTTTATTTATTTTTTGATTGGTTATTGTTAGATTAATAGGTTTTTATGATACATTATAATTTTTGTTTTATATCAATATTTTAAATTTTTACAGTGTTTAGTTTAATTTTTTATTTCCTCGTTAATATTGCAATGGTAAAACGCAACTACATGCGGAATTTGGCGGCACAAATACAAAGCGGCTTGAGGGAAGTTGAAGAGGGTTAGAGACAGGGTAATAAAACCTAGACAAGTTGGCGCTGGCCTGGGATTTTCTGAACTTATCGAAATTCGGGGAACCTGAAATCTGGCGAGACATGGTTTTATCCCCAGGACTGAGTCCTGTCAAATTCGGTAGAGATGGGAAGGATCGGGTCCTTGCTACCAAAGAAAATGAAAAAATGAAGTGGGGAAAATGTGTTAAAAACGAGAAACAATTGATTTCATGAAGGAATTAATACGAGGAATTTAGGAATTATGTAGTGATGATTGAGAATGGAGGATTCTGCAGTGGACAGGAAGCATTAAGTATGGAACATAATAATAAGGTGGAAAGGAAGAGACTAGAGTTTGCAATTGGCTGTGAACATTTGGATAATGAGCGGAATTCTTGCTCTTGTCCGTACCGTCAAAGAAGAAAACTAAATGAGCAAGGTGCTCATTGTTCAACAAGGAAATTAAAGGATCTGGTTGGGGCCGGGTACAACGAGCGGCACTTTCCAGCGGCGAGTTCCAGGTCAACCTCAAAAATCGGTAATTACTCTGTGTGTAAGGTTTTTCCAATTCCGCGTTGGGTTTGGTATATATATTTCTGTTTCTATGAGAATCCCCGCAATGACGACCCCAGTATATATATCATGTCTGTAGTCTGTAAAATATTTTAATGAATGTAAATAGTTGTATAAAATATTTATTGTTCAACAAAAAAGTAATTATCATCTTTAGTAGTAAAAAGTAGTCTCCGTTTTTGAGAAGATTCTAGTGGCCACTTTAAACCCACGCAAGACAAGATAAAAATGGTTGGCAAAAAAAATCGTTATTGGGAAAATAAGTTCATTGTTCAGTAAATACGATGATGACCCAGCCCACTAAATTGCATTGTCAATGCGAGGTTTGCAGCATGAATTATTTATCTGCTTCAAAAACTTTTCGCTGGACAGCGATTTTCTTGTAATCATGTAATTTTAGCTTGAGGTGAATAATTCATCGGCAGTGAAAATTGGCGTAGAAAATTATAAAATAATTTACGGGGAGGTTTTATTGAAAAAATTTATACAACTTTAATTCATAATTTACTTACGAGGATACGAGTATTTTTCGATGACTATCGTCGTTGTTTTGTGTAACACTTGTGGACAAGTTGTTAATTTCGTTGGTCTGTCTGGCAAATGTCGACCACGGTTAATGAAACTCCAACGTTGTAAATGCAGTGTGTGATTAATAGCAGTAGGTTGCCGATGGTATGTTGGTGTGTGTGTGTGAGTACACGTGAACCGTGTGAACGTTTCATCTGCACAGCATCGATCCGGGAAATCCTCGTGTGAAACGTTACGTAAAATCCCACGCCACTGTAACAATCCCTGATATTCATATATCGCCAACAACATTCGCTTGGAATCTTTTACACCGATGATGTAATACATGTATTGTGTCTGTTAAGAATGGTGCAGTGAAAAAGTGCAAAATTGGCAGGTTTAAGTCATGCTTTGTTAACCTTACCGAGCTCTTTCAATTATTATGTAAATTCACACACGTCAAATGTATTAACGAGGAAAGTCTTACTGCAAATAATGTATATATATCCGCACTTCAATTCAAATTAAATTTTGAAAAAGCAAAAAAATTCAAAGTTATGAACATGTGATAAAAATACACCTAAACTATTTGTTGTGTGGCTTTTTTATTTATAAATCCATCGCGAGTAAATGTTTTTACTATTAACTCCTAATTTAGTTATATTTATTCACAAATTTATTTCGGGAAGATTCCACGGAACCGAAAAATATTTAAAATTATTACCAACTATCTGGGTGCTCGGGAAAAATCATGCTTAAATATAACTAATACTTTATTTCTGTTTTGTTACTTTTTGTTTTTCGAGAACGTCGTCGTCTCTGCCGCACGCGCGCACACAGCGGGCATAATGTATCCTGTTGTAAGTTTTATGTGTCTGTTGGGATGGCCTTTTTTTTTGGCCTGAGGGAGGGATGGGGGCGGGAGGAGGATGACGGAACTCAAAACTCGTGTATTATAAATACATATACATATTTACGAAAAATAAAATTGAGTATTTGCGGCCCGTTTCTTTATTATATATAACCATTCTGCACTGCGACTTATAAAAACATTTTGCATATTCATAAACTAATTAAAAAGTATACATTACTTATGATTATATAGCTATTAAGAGTAAAATAACATTTTATTTAAGTAATGATACTTTTTAATTTTTTTTTTCACATCGGATAAGTGACTTAGTTACAGAAATTTCCGTGTCGGGCGTCAGAATCGTAATTCAGAATCTTTTCCATTGTGACTTATAAACCTAATGCATTATTATTAACTAATTAAATGCATCATTACTTAAATAAAATGTTAGTTAAACTTAAGCATTATTTCTCGCTTAACAGCAATGTAATTCTTTCCTTTGGCAAGCTACGTGAAGGGATAATCTGTCCATTTGCAAGTTCTATTTTGGTCTGAAATGGGAGAGGGAGGGAGGAAAGAACCTAAATATTCAAAATATCGACAGTAACCTTTTCTGGGCAGAGCCCTACAGTACACCAAATTTTCGTGGTAATCGGATTAAATGGTTTAGGAAATCATAAGGGACAAATATGAAGTCTTAAAGCAGATGATTTACATGGGACTTTTTCTTCTTTTTTTTGGCTTGAAATGGAGAAAAGAAGCAACATGAATATTCAGAAGATCAACAGAAACCTTCTTTGGGTTGATTAGCGCTAAACACAAAATCTTTCACAGAAATCAAAGGTATAGGAACGCCATATAACTTGCAGTATGTTTGCGCAATTTTGGGTATATAAATCAGAAACAAGCCGATAACATTGCCGTTTATTTGTATAGACTAGTACTGTGTGTGTGCGTTAATAATGTCATACATGTATGTCTCTAACTCTGAATTTAGCTTTGTTGGCTTTGTACTTGCTTACAATTTCCCGAGTCTTATTTTGTGCCTCTAGATGCCGTTAAATTCGTTTTAAAATATAAATAAATTTCTATCTGTGGGCGAAACTGTATTTGAAGTACCGTCATCGTCGTCTCGGTACTTCGTTCGCTAGTTTCAATTTTTCAGTGTGTTGTTTTGTTGACTGCTTCGGCCAACTCCCCTGCCCTATGAATTAAGCATGTTTTTCGCTGCAAGTGAGCGTTCGTGCAATTGCAAAATTAATTAGGAACGGGGTAGTTTGTTTCCTTTTCCTATTGAACACAAATTTAGGCCTTCTATTTATTAAACACGATCTGCGACCCTGACTGGGTGTGGGGATCGTTCCACGTCAAGTTGACTTGGGGGTTCCACACCACGACCTTTTCCGATTTTGATGAAATTTTTATAGTTAGTTAGTACTATTAGGTCTTAGATGAACATCTGCAAAGTTTCATTTCTGCCTGAGCGACGGCTATTCGCAAAAGTCACACGTTCGACAGTCAACGTCGTCCAAAAAAATGTCACATTTGAACTGTAATAAATGTTGTGGTGGTTATTAGAGAACAGACCCTGAAATTTTCTTTCAAAAGTTAACTTTATGAGTAGATTAAGAAATTAATAAAGAAAAGTTACACAAATAGCATCCCAGGTCAGTACGGGCCGTGAGATAAGATCAATGTGTGTGTGTGGACCACAACCGTCTAGTCGATTTATATTACCAGATTTTCCGTACAATATTCACGTATCCCCTTTGAAAGCGATACACTAAGAAGAAGATTGACGATTTCCAGGAGGAGAAACATTAAAATTTAACACAGTGAATATTTATAAAATTAAATATTTGAGTCATTTTGTATGAATGTCGGGTTAAATATATATGATTATCGTTAATTGTAAACATTTTTTAATTATAATTTTATTGTATTGATGATAATGACATTTTTTTCTCGAAACCTGGCGTTTTAAAAACTAATTTCTTTAGTAAAATTAATTATTAACCGCAACCGTCTAGTCGATTTATATTACCGGATTTTCCGTACAATATTCACGTATCCCCTTTGAAAGCGATACACTAAGAAGAAGATTGACGATTTCCAGGAGGAGAAATATTAAAATTTAACACAGTGAATATTTGTAAAATTAAATATTTGAGTCATTTTGTATGAATGTCGGATTTAATATATATGATTATCGTTAACTGTAAACGTTTTTTTAATTATAATTTTTATTGTATTGATGATAATGCCATTTTTTGTCGAAACCTGGCGTTATAAAAACTAATTTCTTTAGTAAAATTAATTATTAATGTGACTTACTTTATTGCGACTGATAAAAATGATCCAAGTTGTAGATTAGTGTCTATCTAGTGCTATTATTTATTATTTTCCACTACCGAGTCGGTTGAAGTGGTTATTTGTGACTTCGTAGAGGCCAGGATTGTCTGTTAATAACTCGTGTTGTTCGTCGATACCGAAGCAATCGATCGCTTCCCCGCCTCATGTTACCCCAAAAATAGCAGCCTCCTGTTACTACACACTCCTCCTATTAATTATGCTCCTTAAGCGGCTGCCACACACTGCGATGGACGACCAAAATTCCTGCTTGCTTGACTTAATTTAATTACATTTCAATTTTTGACCTGCATTTGATAGTCTTGTCATTCTATTTCCGACATTTACACACGATTATTATATCTTATGTCTGGGCGATACTTTATTGCCGTAGCACAATGCATGTTCGAGAGTGATCCAGCTTTCAAATGACGTCCCCGTTCAACAGATTTTCTCCATCAGTTTTTTTTATCTTACATTATTATCAGATGTTTTTAGTCTTTCACGTGCTACACGTCATTTATAACTGTCTTTCAATGCATTATAACTGAAGTAAATGGTTGAGCACACTAACAACACACATTATGTACTTTGTATCATATTCATAAATACGTTGCTGATTTCTAACAGGTTATTTTGAATAAAAATTACCAAAATTGCTTCAATTACAACTTCATTCACGAGCAATAAGTTTGAGATAAATAATCTCCAGTGCTTGATCAATTATAGTAGACCTCCTCTACATGCCGTACCTGGCTGGCTGAGATCCTTATTTTTCATCAAAATTTCAAAACTGTACGTTTCATAATTATTTATTACTAATGTTATTAAGATTCTGGTATTATTAAGATGATTAAGGAATCATTTTTTATTTGTATAGCAATTGTAGTAGAAATATTTCACGAATAAGTTCCAAATGTAGTGAAGAAACACAAAATTTATAATCAGGCAGCAGAAAATGATTGCTTAAATTGTAATTGAGGGTCAAGAGACCAGAAGGAAATCAATATTGCAGAAATACTGTGTAGAAATTATTTTTATTATTGGAGAATTTTTACTTCTGATTCGTTTTCCACCAATACACTAAATTTTATATAGAATATTACAGTTTTATACTGCATCATTTCTCGCCAATAATTTCAACGATAATTTTTTCCCCCCCTTCCGTTAACATGTTGTATTTTTGTTGTTAGAGGGATAATTTTTAACCCCGGAACGAAATCGTTATCTGATAGTGGAAGAAGAATGAACAACAAATGCGTTCTGCGGCGATTCTTTTTCGTCAGCCTGGTGGAATCGCGATCAGCCCTGAATGTAATTGGATTATTTATCTCTGGGTTTGGAGAGTTGTGAGCTTCGACCCCAACAAGACAACACACACACGATGCCACCTGATAAATTATCCAGACGAGATTTATCAGTCTACGTCCTGATGTACGGATGTAACAACTCCTCTTTAAAATATTTATATTGTCAGCAAAGTAGTCGTGTCCTTGTTAGTAGCATAGTATATCTTCATTTTCTTCCCGCCAACGCCTAAATATCAGAATTAGGCACTTATTAATACGTCGTTTAGTCTAACGACGATGGAAATATAAACACCGATAAAAGTTTTTTTTTCTTTTAATTGACTCCAATTTTATGTATAATCTGTCTATTATAACAGACAATAAATACATTTTTAGTCGACTGTTTACAATTTTCTGATTGTGAGGTTATTTATTGTTCATGGGTGTTATTATTAATCTATACTAAATGGAATAAATACATTGGAATAATAAAAATACCACAATATTTCGGGTGAAAATAATTATATTATCTAAAACTTGTGATAATTTATATGCAACTTTGTTGTTGTGTGTGTCACTTTATAGCACTGTCTGTTTACTTAAAAATAATTAAATATAGAGATAAATTGAAAGGTCGTCTGTCAGGATCCTCTTTACTTTACTTTCCACCTCTACTCTCACATTCTGTAAATTTAAGCGACTGCCATCTCACAGAAAATTGTCTCTTTTTAAAAAGTTTTATAAAAAATTTATTCTAAAAGCTTGTATAAAATAAATTAATTTTTTGGGAGAAATAAGAGTTAATATTAAATTTTAGATATTCAGGTTATTTAGTGTTAAACAACTTATCTCGATTTTACACAGTTTGTAGATGGATTGTTCACACGCATTCCAGATTTCTATAGAAAGAAAAAGAAGCCCAATCAACTAGAAAAACTTTTTTTTTTGCACTTCCGCAGAGAAAAAAAAATATTCTATTTATTCAAGATGAGAAGACTATGCCAGAAGCTGTCGCGTGTAAATAACGCTGAATTTTAATTTTTAAATATTTCTCCCCTTGCATTTAATTTCCAAGCGAGCTGAGAAGAATATTTTCAGGGCGAGCGAGGGCCTGGGTGTTTTTCCTTCCTTCCCTAATGAAGACGTAGCAGAGGGACGGACGATTATCCTAAAAAGCCACACGGTGTCGTCTTAGTTTAAAAAAAAATCAGAATTTTAAAACTATTCAAATGCTGTCATTTAAGATCTTTTATTAATTTTATTCTTTGCCTTTCTCAGTTTTAATTTCTCTTTGTTTAGTTTTGTTTGATATTGAATCCGCTTATAGAACTTGAACTATTTTGTCTCTTAAATAATAACAGGTACGATCTTAAAAGTAAATAATATTAAGAATAAGAAACAATTCATAAAGTTGTTTGATTTAGATTTATTGTTGTTTCCATTAATCCTCGATTGAGGAAATAGGATACGTCATACATTAAAAATTAAAAAAATAAAGAACATAATTAAAGACAAATAAACTTAAAATAAATTAGTAAAAGAAAGTGTATATAGACAAAAGTCAATATAAACACAACAACACGGACACACACTGGGAAACACAAACAAGCACACACTGAGGAACACGCAATGGAGTTTTAACTACTTGGACCAGGAAACTGTCCTTGCTCCAGCAGCTATATACATGAAACAAACAAACAAAAGAGCAGAAAAAACTGAATAGAAATTTTAAAGATATGTGATGTGCTATTTTACAAGTTTGCAGCTCATTCAACACTTTTTGCAGCAGGAACCTTGATTTAAATACTAGAAGGACGATTAAGAAAATCCTGTACCGAGTAAAACAGCAGCGCCATTTAAAAGAATAGTTTTACTCTGCTTCACGAAGCTTTTGTAGGTACTATTTTTAACCTCTGGCGGAAGGAAGGCTGTTGTATAAAATTATCCCCGGGGGGTATTGTGAATACTTTTCTGGTGTAGAGAGAACAAGGGCGATGCTTGTCCGACCTTAGAGCTGAACGATTTCTGGTCTCACGCGTATTCATGAAACTCGCCATTTGTTTGAAACAAATTAGTGTTTCGCTTTACAAACTTTAATATTTCATAAATATATACGCTTGGTAAAGTAAGTATTTGCAAACTTTTGAAGAAAGGTTTGCAACTCGATCTATAATTTTAATAATGTTTATGAAATACATTACGAAGTATTTCTGTACGAAACTGAACGAGCACTGCGATTTGATTGTCTTTATTTATTGAGATCTTCGAAGAGCGTGAGACAAAGATTTATGTGGAAACAAAATAAAATTAATCGATTTATAAAATCTCGCTTTGCAATCGAATACTGTCATTAAGATACGGTGAACTGCTACATCGACGAGTGATTAAGTGCTCCGAAGTTAAAAGTCCTTATTTTATTTCGATGACTTTAGTTGTAACAAATCACCGCAGTTTGTGTCAAGTTGGTTTCGATTTAGCACCGCTTGAGAGTTGAGCACAATGCTTTCAAAGTTAAGGGTAGTTGTGTTGTGGCGGCTGTAAATTTGGCAGTAACCAACCCCTAGCGTGGATTTATCGGTTCGCTGGTTCTACAATCTATTCACTACAGATCTCTACTTATAAAACGAGTTTAGCAGAGTTGAGTCCCGTGTAGGGTTCTCTTCTCTCTTCTTGTGAAATTCTCCGTGAACTACTATTAACCAAGCGTAATCCTATTACTCGCATTACTGCCGGAAGCACCCTTCCCTTCCCTCCCGCGGGTTTTTATTGTTATTTAAAAAACACGCGATTCGAAACGACAACGGCGAATAAATTTAAAAAAAACGGTTATATCTGAGTAACGCTAAGCCCTGTCATGTGCTCGAGTGTGTCGAAATCTTGCCAATATCATCTGATTTTGTCCATTTTCTGTATCATATTAAGTATTGCCAAACTCTCTGTAAAGAGTAATAATAATAATAATAATAATCATATTCCGTAGATCCTGTAAAGAAGCTAAGCTTCAAGGATGTGGAATGGGTCAGGGCTGTGTACATTTATTACATTATTTTATTGTATAAAAGAAAAATATACTTATAACAAATGTTTGTATTATAAACTATTATAAATTACACTTCTCCGATTCTTCTATAAATTCCTTTATTGAATAGAAGGAGGAGTGGCTAAGCAAAAATGAGCGTAATTCAGTGTTAAATTTACCTTGATTATCGGACAACTCTTTAATTCTGTGCGGCAGTCTGTTGAAGATGGATATCCCTGAATAATGCACACCTTTCTGTGCAATTGACAATGTTTTACATTTTTTATACAGATTATTTTTGTTCCTTGTATTGAAGGGATGAATATCAGAATTATTCAAAAATAATTGCCTATTTGTAATTAAAAATAACATCAATGAATAAATGTATTGGCACGTCAAAGTGAAAATACCTAACTTTTTGAACAGAGTTCTGCAAGAAGTTCGTGAGGAAACCTGACTGCCTCACATATTGCTCTAATAACACGTTTTTGACTAATAAAAATCTTATCTACGCCTACTGAGTTGCCCCAAAATATAATCACAAGTTTGTTCAAATGTTTTGTTTAATTAGATACATTAATGTGACAGAAATATAATTCGAGAAAGGTAGTAGCCTCGTCCTGTCATTCTGCTTTAGGTTCAACTTCCTACATCAAATTGGTCAGGGAATTTCTGGGATGAAGTTCAAATTCAAGGTCAGGCTTCCGTGTTCCCCAAATTAGAACGCAGATGGTTTGTAAACATTAAGGCTGTAATTAATTAATTAATTCTGAAAACCTGCAACACTGCGAAAAACTTGGATAAAATCCAAGTCTTTTAGCGTCAAATTTATGTTTTATTTGTGGGGGGAAAAAATTGGATTGAGTTTAGTGCCAAGAATTGGAAGAAAAAGAACCTGCTATTGAGATCTGTACAAAGGCCATGATTTCGAAATCAGTTGTTTAAACAAAGAGTCGTAAAGACGCTCTTAAAAGTGATGTAGGTTGCCATGGCAGTATTTCGCAGGACGTGCGTGACTCTTGAACCGTTGTCCGGATTTGAAGAGGGCTTACCTGCCTGCCTGCCTTCTCCCTTTCCTTAAGCCGCATTCTTCACCTCCTGTCCCTGGTCTCCTGTGGTGCAGAAAGGCGTAGCCTACAAATACCTACCTCCACGCCTGCCTTACAAAACACTTACTTAAATAGCGAATAAGAAGCCATTTTGCAATCCAAGGCTAACATCACTCCTCATTCAATGAAAGACATTATTTTGAAAACGTTACAAGATTTCGATTCTTACAATGTGTTGAATTTTACAGTTATTTACGTAATTTTATTTTGTTCTACCTGTGTGCCCGGCGTTTCCCGCGTATTTATTTATATTAAATCTGGAAAGGAATGAATTCGGTTAGCACGTAATTTAACTGTAATCAAGACCGGCAATTTTTTTTACCATTAAGCTATGCCGATTGGGAGTTAGCTTAAAATTAACGGGGATGATGACTGACCGTACCTTAACCGAGTCATGAATTCTCCTGGAACATTGAACATGAACAGTACCTGAAGAGTCTAAAAATCCCAGTCTTTTAAAGGAGTACTTTAATGGAGTTCTCTCTACCTTAACGTAGTTAAAACTAATCCACGTACATTAAGATAGTACAAAAATAGTAAAGATGTGAGTAATTTTCCTGTTACAGTAAGAGAGTCACGAATAATACCAGTGCTGCAAGTGGGTTAAGCTACATAAAATAGATATCAATGTAAGCGATTCGCTTCAGTGTTTACCGGAGAGCCAAACATTTCTTCTTTTTTTTTCAATTAGAATATCGAATGAAGTTTACTATGATCTATGCCGGAGAATCAAGTAGTCGCAGCCAAGACTTACCTAGCACGTCATAAATCCACAAAAAGTTCGCGTCTGTAATCTAATGTTTTTTGTTTGTCCTTGTTGGAATTTTGATGCCTGATATACAGGAACTTTAATTAATGTTTCAATACTAATAAATAAAATTGGAGTATCAGTCCCTTGGCTACCTTGCTGTACCTTCCGCATCCCCCTTTTTCAATTCCCTTCCTATGCTATAAGGGGAGTTGCCTGTTTCAGGATCACCCTCAAGTAGCCTGTTAACCCCCCCAAAAAACTGTGCTTTTATAAAGGCCAAAATTTATGTGAAAACGTCTATTTATATGATGCCTAATGATAAATAACTATTTTTAAAATACATATTACAGCCATCTAGCGGGTATCGTGACCTTCATGCCGCGCCAAAGTCTGCCAGAGTAGAAAATTCTCGGGGACTGACAGCTCAGTTTCATTTGACCTCTTCTGGCGCTGCTGTCGTATGATATCAATGTGTGCATTATAGTCAAGCCTAAGAGAAAAAAATAATTGTCTCTAATAAATTACTGGATGTGCGAAGAAAAATTGGAGTCAACGGGAAAACGAGTCTGTAGTGTTCATGCGTTTAATTAAGAGTAGGGTTTACTTCATTTCATTTAATTAGATAAATTTTCCGAGCTCCAGAATTTGTGGCGTCATAGCACGTCGGGTAACGAGGACCGTGGCAGCAAAAATCCCATTCAATGGGCGTCCTTCGAGGGGATTAGAAACGCTGATGCTAACCAGCCAGGGGTGTAAATCGTTCGAGAGGAATAGCTCGGGTGTCACAATATTAGCACGCACGATAATTTCCTACAGGAAATGTGAATGTCTTTTGAGCGTGAAATTTCCCGTTTTTTGGGAACTTGCGAGGGTGGAAGATGACCTGTCATTGGCCAATTTTGGATCTCGTTGGGAAAACGGATCTTAACAGAGCTTTCAAGATAGAATGAAAAAGTTGAGAGAAAGTTATTTATGAACGAGATTTCGGGCAGGGTAGATATGGGAGAGGAGATATCAAAGGCTGTGGTCCAAATACTTAACGTCGCCGATTTTACGTAAATTACTCCAAAGTCTCCTGAAGGTCGATAGTAAAGAAGTACCCTTAAAACTGTAAATCCATCAAAATGCCATAGTCGCCATGGCCAATAATTTTGTGTTTGTAAATACAAAGACCAAGGTATTTGAGCCCACCATTATCTTAGAAAAAGAATTAATTTGCTTTCTATGTAATAAATTGTAAATTTAGTATACGTATATTATTATTAAATATGTTACAAAATCTTAACACTTATTATTTAATTCAAGCTGCTCTATTTATCAAAGTAAATTCAAATTTCCCCTTTCACATACGTTAAAAATCTGTCCAAGTCCTGTGGCAATTGAAGTCGTAGAACAAAGTTCTGTAAGTAAGCAGTGAAATTTCTTCTGCAAGAAATTATTCTCTACTCGCTTCATACTGCTTCAGCTATTTATGCAGATTCGAAAACACGGCGCAGTCGTCTTGATTACGGTAGATGAAATTAACTGATTTTTGCCATTTTGCTCGGACGACTTGTTCGTGTTTCAATTTTCACCAAATTTATTGTTTCCGAATGTACGTATTTGTCAAATATTGGAGGTATTGTCCAATAAAATCTATATCGCTGGATTTTAACTTTCACAGATAATAAAATGAAAGGTGCGCATTCATTACATACTTTTATTTTTCATATCAAGAGAGAAAAGGACGTGGTTGTCACTGACCACCAGGAATCGGTTTTTTTTAATTAACGTAGCGGATTTAACTATGCTGAAAATATTGTTCTTCTCATATAGTAGTAATAAAAGAGTGAATATATTTTCAGTCGGAATTATTCCGCTTTTTAACAGATGGGCCAGTGAGAATATTAGTCGTCGGTCTGCCTTTTCTGGACCAAATTTATATTCGTGTTCTATTGCCTCGCATTTTAATTATATGGTTCAGAACAATAGCTTTTCAAATACTACGAGATGATGAAATATTTATTTATTCCTATGTCAAATCCTTCTATTGATGGACAAATTGCTTTTATATGTTTAGTAATTTAGATAGTGTTCTCATAATCGAATTCTTGTCTTTGTTCCTCTTTTTAAATCTATTCGAGTTCAACCAGCATCTCAATTATAAAATTAAGAACCTAGAGTCGCTTATTTTATTTTTATATTAATTTCTTTATTTTTTATAAATAACCAAATTTTATACATTTCGTTAATCAATTATACATATAAAATGAGCGAATAAAATTTATTTAGATTTTGTACTTAATTAAAAAAATTTAACAATAGCGAAGGATTTTCCCCGTTTGGTCTCAATGTAAACTGTTAAATACATTTTAGAATATTTCTAACATCTCCATAAGTTTAATTTTATATACAATTTTTTTCTTTTATTCTAATGTCATAAACTATTTTTGTTGAAGCGTGAGTGTGCTCTATTTCCGAACAATTGTTATAAATGTACTTCGTGGCAAAGTACCGATGAATTGTAGTTGGTTTTTCTGATACAAAAATATACACTTCTCTCCATTTATCTGTTCTGCTGGACTGTGTTACTGCCAACCTGTGGCTTTTATCGATAGCTTTTCGTAAAGTCCCCTGCCTGACCCGGAGTGTCCAAGAACTCTCTCATTTATAGTCAGTCAGTCGGGCATATAGTCACATACAGCACGTAAATTCCAACCTGAGAAGACTAAGAAGCAGGCCTTTCGCGAAACTGCTCTCAAAATTATCATTTCCCTCGTCGGAAAAAATTATTAATAAAATTCCTACGAATTATCGTAATTTTCGTTTCTCTTTGTAGCATTCCTATGACTTATTTTTTCAAACTATTCATTTAACTTCCGAACTGACTAATATTTTCTTTCATTCATTTCCCTCGTCGGAAAAATTTATTAATAAAATTCCTACGAATTATCGTAATTTTCGTTTCTCTTTGTAGCATTTCTATGACTTATTTTCTCAAACTATTCATTTAACTTCCAAACTGACTAATATTTTCTTTCATTAATTCTAATGATCACTTATATTTTTATACTCCTATTATCCAACGTTAAATCTAAACCAGCTTCAACACACTCCCAGAACCCCTTCAACGTTATCCAGTCTTCTTCTGCAGCTTTAAACTTATTCCATGCCTAATGTAAGGTGTTTTAAAGACTTTGTTCTCTTCCTTAAACACTATAAAGTAATTTTAGTGGGGACTGAAAACGTTTCGGTTTTTTAGGCCTGATAATACTCATCTACAATAGCTGACAATGTCCCCCCTTACAATATAACACATCCGAAATGTCAGAAAAAAATATATATTACCATGATAGTAGTGGCTAACCTCTAGTTGCTGCCTCACAACCCAGAGGTCCTGGATGTTTGTGATGTCATGGTCACTCACTCAGACTGGGGTTGGAGAGTCGATACGCTGACCTCGTGTCACTCCATATTCGGAATGTGTCATGTAAGATGACAGTCCGCAGTCGTCCTGGTAGGCCAAGGCCCTTAATGGGCTGCAGAGCCAACGAAGTCAAGAGACATTACCGTGATAATCCAGAAAATCACGTGTTACCAAAGTTCTGCGAAGTAATCCCGCATTTTTAAGTCGCTTGGATGTCCATCATAAAGCTCTCTTTTTCTTATTCTTCTCGCGTTGCCTTCATTTAATTAACGTAAACTGAATTATCTGTTTTTGGTTTTACCGTATCGTTACGTTTTATGGTGTTTCCAAGCGCATTTTTTACTCTTTGTCCTCTTTTCCCACTTGACAACTACGATACACTCTTTGTTCATTAGTACTGTGGTGATTCATGACCCTTACAGTCGGGTAAAGCAAAAATAATTTAGTTTTTGTTATTTACGTATACAGGACGGAAGACGAGAATGGCTTGGTGGTGGGGCCGAGTAGGCGGGAAACGTCACCGTCTGCAACATTGTTGGCTGCAACATTGTTGATGGCCTGGAGTAGATTAGATTGGACAGTTGTTGCAGGGAGGCTGCCTGAGAGAGACGCTAGGGAGAGACGAAGCAGTGGCAGAACAAGGCGACATGTATAAAATTTAGTTTCGAGAAAGGAGATTCATTTGGTGGGAGTACAGAAAATAAAAAGACAACATTTGATGGTGAAGGAGAGGCGCTAGAGAATCTTAATATGAAGAAGACGTGACCCAGCAAAGGAACAACCGGCATACGAACAAAAACGAAGAACGACGTCATCCGGTAACGGCAATTTACCTCGGTTTTTCCACACAAACCATTCTCGTCTGATTCGCGAATTTAATTTTCAACTATATCGTTGTTCGTCACCCGCGTTCCCGGGAGCAGCCGCCATTTAAGAAGCTGCGTAGATTATTATTTTTGCTTTTACCGACTGAGCTAATGATTAAATTGATATCGTAAATTTATATGTTTTCCACTATAACTTAATTTGAGTTATATTTCTATTCAAATTAAATACATTATTATTATTATTGTTCGTTTGATTGTACAACAATATTTTTGATGGTGTAACCAATGAACACCACAGTACTATTTCCTTGTTATATTCCTGACTGGGTTGGTACTGTCGCAAACAGCGACCAGAGGCCTTCCTCCTTCAAGAGGATTAACAAGAATTAAGAAAGCGGTCCGAAGATATAAATATCTGCCCCCAAATAAATCTCTGGTTACAAGATTCTAGCATGTATGGTGAATTTTGCACGGAAATATGGTGTCAACAAGAACAAGGGGGTTCCCATGGTTAGGAAATCATTTACGTCGCCCCGCAGCGGTTATCATTCGCCAGGATCATGGTGTGTTCAAAAAAATTGGTAAAGCGGAACATTATTGCCTCACTGAGCTGGAAGCGGGAAGGAGATAAGTGTACAATAAGGTCGCACCATGGCAGAAGGAGAAGTTGTAGAATAATATCGTTAATGTAGTTCAATAATAGAGAGTGTGGGAGAAATTCGGTGATTGGTAGTTGTTGAGAAAGACTCTGGAGTTGATATTTGGCAGTTGAAATGCTAGTTGAACGAGCACCGCCGCAATTACGGACCACGAGAATAGTTTGAATGAAGTCCGACAAGCATCGTGACCCAGTTCCTGGAACGTGGTAGTTACTTGAGCACCAGAATTACTGTATAGATCCCGAACGTTACCATTTCCTTAGAAAAAAAAAAGTGTTTTATATAACAGTTAGTTTCAATTTTATATTAACGCAAGAAGGTAGTATTATTTGGTTAGTACAATATAAATTTCAACAGCTGTATTATTTCTGCTCTATTATACAATTTATTACTGAAATTAAAGAATTAAATATTATTTTTGTTAAGATTCTAGCCTGCGCCTTAAGATAATTATGTATGTTGAATCTCTGAAATACCGTCGTATCCTGGTCTTATTGTTTCTGACGTAATTTTTTTTTTTTTGGTTTTGTTAGGTGAAGAGGCGTAATTGATGAAAAATTATGTTGGGCAAACACAAGCTTCCTACAGTTGTGTGCAGATTAATTTCCCTTTCAGGGCGTAGGCCTGACGTAGATCAACAAAATATGAAATAGGAAATCAGTAACCTGAATACATTGCATAGGAATGTTAAAATCAATTAAAAATAATAAATATTTAAACAGTCAATAAAGTAAAATGCAGACTTTATTCCAGTTGTACTAATAATTTCGAAATTCGTATAAAATTCACATTTTGACGCTGTTTATGTTAAGTGTTTTAGAATTCTTATTTCTAATAATTATAACATTAAGTGATTCCAGACGTCATTACCTAAATTATGATCCCGTAAATAAAACTTCGGCTGTTTTTAAAAATTGAATGGTTTCATTATTCACCAATTGAACGGAAAAACCAAACGGAAATGTCTTTATTGCCACTAAGACTCAAATTGAAACATTTTAAATAAAATATTTACTGGAATCAATCTCTAATCTTCTGTTAGAGTATAGCTTTTTAAGGTTCTAGACCCTTCCATTAGTTATGGCAGGTGTATGCTCCGGGATTGTGTATATGGCAAGAGCTATCCTGTGTTCCCATTGGAACAGTCGCTGGCTGGCTTCCTCCAAACCTGATTGAGGCATTCAGTAAAATCATTCCAGTCATCGGTATGGAGGATTTTCTAGAGTTTTAGGTTCCTAAGTAAACGCTTTCATTTTCGCATCTCCCATTTCTATGCAATGATACTTGTGGATGATCCTCGGCTAAAAATTTGTAATGTTCTATGAACAAAAAAAGTTTTTATTAACGTAAAAAGAACTGTCCCTTAACGGATTAATTTTTTCTGATTTTTTTTTTCATTCATAATAAATATTTTATGATTTTGCGGACGGTTTCAAGGTCGGAAACGTGTTCACAATTATCAGTAAATTTGCGTCGTTTTTAAACCCGACATACCACATTTTACTTGATAATATTAATAGATATCTTTGTTATATAGAAATTCTTAGAGACATTCCATGTCAAAAAAAATATTTTTTTGACCCTCATCAATTTAGATTTTCATGAAATTTGGTATGAAGGACAAATATGCCCATTTTTAAGATTTTTATTCTGAAAATTTTCCCACTTACAGACATATTGAAACTCAAAAGTTTTGTTAAAAAAATGACTGGTAGACATAATTACAAATGACCATAACTTATCAGTAATTGTAAAACAGCAAAAATTCATGAACACCCTTGAACAGGTAATAAATAGAACTTTCCAACACAACCTTCTTACAGATTATAGTTTCAAGGTCATTAACGGTAACCTTTGATCTCAAAACGCCAGCTCAAAAAAATTATGGAACAAATATATTTTATTTCCCATACAAGCTTTGCAACCATATTTGATATATTAGGCTAGAATGTACTCTATGAGATGGTTGGTGGAAAGGCCTGTATTAATTAACGTTTTAGTGATGTTTAAATTTTTGGCTGTATTCCAATTAGGGTTAAAGTTATGGCCATTTTTAATTATGTCTCCCTGTTATTTTTACCAAAAATTATGTTTTTATTATGTTTGTATGTTAGAAAATTGTCAGAATAAAAATCTGAAAATTGACAGCATTACTTAAATTGATGATTGTCCTTTATAATCAAGTTCATGAAATTATATATTGATGAGGTCAAGAAAGTGACTGACGTGGAACGTCTCTTTAATCATTCTCTCGAATAAAGTATTTAGTCGTCACCTGTTCAGTATCATTAAAGTATTTCTAAAATAGGCACTTTTTAGATACTTTTTATGTAAAAAATGTTCTGATTTACTGAGAAATTGATCAATTATATTGGCATGGCGCCCGGTGTATCTTCGTATTCGTTGAAACATATCTCGGTCACCGCATGATCTGTATGATGTGTATTTGCGTTATTAATGAACAAACGTCGGCACACAGGTGGGTTTAATGGTTTCGTAATTGATGTCTTGAAAGGGTTTCATGAGCGATCTTTCGTTGAGCGACTGTGAAAGAAGCGTGCAACAGGTCGCATAATGAAGGCCGCACCCAACTCACCTGCCTGATTTATAGTCACGAATTCCCCCCCCCCCCCACCCACTTTCTTAGACTTATCGTTGGGTGACTTCTTATTTTCCGCTCAGGAAAGGGGTGAGTGCAGGCAGGAACTCTCCAACTTGTCCACGTATTTGTGTATGATACATGAGCACGAGCAACAGGCTTTGTCTTCGGTATCTCATTATTCGATATTCAGTGGCTTCCTCCATTTACTCCTAAATGTCTGTATTCTGGACACTTGACTATGTGGAGTTTCCCTCCCCCAACCACCTCATGCTATGTGCACCAAGTTTTGCGGACGTGATCTTTACCGACTCAAGAACTTTTTAATCTTTCCCCAATATATTTGTAAATGTAGGTTGGAATGAAAGAAAATCCTCCGCCAACTAATAAATGGCGTCTCTCGCACTACAATTCTCGGAAAAAATGAAGTATTCCTTATCAAGCCTGACCTGGAAAAAACGGAAATTAAATGTAATGGGGAGTTTTGCACATGGTAACATTTCATCACCCAACTTAATTTAATTAGGTGCTGAGATATTACATTTTTTTTCTTCATAAAATTAACTAAATGTCTATAGAGCTGTGTGAGGTTTATGAAAACGAAAAACTTTTTAATTCAGTAAGGCGATTAAAAAAATACAGGCCATTTTTAAAATTTTTGTGTGTAACACACGTCTGGTTTCGTGTATTTGGCGCTTCATCAGAAAATACTTGAAAGAAGTGGCCCTGACGTATTACTTTATTAAAACACATTAAACTAAGCTATCCCACCCAAATCAGTGGTTAATATATGTTATAAAGTGAATGTTAGAGGTGTCATCATAATTCTAACGAGGCTGTTTTCTGAGGATTGGTATTATACTAACTGTAAAAATTTAAAAATCAATACCTAAGGAACCCTTATAAATACAGGGTTAAAAATCTATTACGGTACTTACCAATAAACCACTTTATGTTCGTGAGAGGAGATCTAATGGTGCCACCGAACGTTAACGTAAAGTCTACCCTGGCTGAACATCTTCTAAAAATTCTTTTACAATTAATTACACATTTAAGAATGCCCCCCTCATGCCTCTACTTCATTGAAATAAGTAAAACTATGTAGGTGTGTGTGTGTGTGTTCTGAATACATTTTCAATTCAAATATGGCATTAATGGCAACCTCTGTGAGGGTGAGACTCCTCTAGGGCTCGGGGGTGGAAGCTAGTGACATGAAAACAGGTGATGTGATCGAGATCAGGTTCAAAGAACTTGCTCCCTCTCCGGAGTGAGCGTTCACTGAATAGGAAAAAAAAGGGGGGGTAAGCCCTTTTGATTCAATCCGAGAGTTGCCAGCTCATGAATGAGAGCGCTAGCTGCTGTTTGAATCACTCACTCGTAAATAAGTGCGTGTTCGGCCCGTGATTCTAGTGATTAAATCACTCACTGGCCAGGAGATAATCGAATAAAACCCTTCTGTATTTTACAGGATTGAATTTTTGGTATTGTTTCCTTGTGTAAAATGAAGTTGTATTTTATATATTACGGTTTTAATTTAGATTTAGATTTATTGTTGTTTCCATTAATCGTCGATTGAGGAAATAGGATACGTCATACATTAAAAATTAAAAATGAACAAAATAAAGTAAATAATTAAAGACAAATAAACTTAAAATAAATTAGTAAAAGAAAGTGTATATAGACAAAAGTCAATATAAACACAACACGGACACACACTCGACTTGATGTAAAATTATTTAAAGAATTTTATTTCTATATTAATGTAATAGTAACCATCATAAATTTTATTTTATTTTAACAAAGGAATGTCAAAACTTAAGTTGAAAGAATTTTACGAGAATTTTCTTAGGGCGCTTTTCTCTTTACGTTCTAAGCTTTTAAGTTGGAAAAAAATACTTTATCATTTGCCTGGCTGCTATAAATTAATAAAATAATTTTTATTCACTGTCATAACAATAACATAAGCGTATTTACGAAAATTACCGTTAATTTTGTTCCTCTTTAAAAAGAAAAACCAAATCCATTAGAGGACCATCCAAAAACCTCAATTATAAAAATAAAGTTTGTTTTCAATTTTTTTTTCTTCGCCAATAAATCCTCAAATTGTGTATATTATTTGTCAATTATTCACTGGAAAATCGTAACCCTTTACTTACAAGACCGATAGCTTAAATGTACGCAGTGCATAAATTCAAACGAACTGCGTATTGTAATGTGGATGTAACGCAAGTCGAACATGAACTTCTTGTAAACGTTCTATGTGCAAGTCAGAAAACTATAAAAGAGAGTGTATTATAAAGAATATTTACTGGGAATTGAGAGACGCCTGTCATTATTTGATGGAGTTTTACTCATTCTTGATTCACTGAAGCTGTTGTTCTTAAATGCTTTAGGCTATGCACTCTCTCTGGGTATTTTTTATCAAAGTTCTCATATGCCGAGACACCTTCACCTATTTTAGGAGGTATATGTATCGGGGTCAAAGACCTTGGGCATATGGCAAGAGTTGTTGCTGATCCCATTGGATCAGTCGGCCAACTGCCTCCTGAAACTGGTGGAGACACGGAGAAGGGAATGCTGTGTCCCCACAGCAGACTCGTCTCCCGTCATACGTAGGGAAGGGCGTGAGAATAGTACCCGATGCCGCCCGACCTACCTGATGCAGGTTTTCTAGGGTTTTCCCTGCATCTCTTTAGGTGAAACACCGTGAGGGTAGGATCCTTAAACCATAGCCCGGGGCCCTAGTTAACCCTTGGCTACCTTGCTCTACCTTCCGCATCCCCCCTTTTCAATTCCCTTCCTATGCTATTAAAGGGGAGTTGCCTGTTTCAGGATCACCCTCATGTAACCTGTTAACCAAAAAAAAGAGTGAATGAGAGGATCCGTGTGAAAATGTAGCTTGTAAAGTTAGTATGGACGTGTTTCTTTGCCATTACTGTATTTTTGTCGTTTCAGGTTAATGCACTTTAGTTTTCGCTAATAGTTTTTATATATAAAAAAAACACTTTAGTTTTGTTTATCGTTATCCAGATGTTTTACTCTTGTGTTCTTGCATTTCTCTGCGAATTCCCGGCAGCGTCGTTTCCTGTAGAGCGCTTAATGATACAATTTCCGCTCTTTTAAGTTTAATTTGTTGAGAAATCGATCGTCGAGGTTGAGGACAGCCGTGAATACCTTGCAACACGCCACTCGCTCGGATGGACAGACAGAACTGCATGCAACTTGATGCTGCAGCCTGAAACTTTATGAGCCAATTAACTGAAATGAAAGGGATGGGGGTTGTTCCGAAACAGTTAACGTTAATAGGCTAATATTGTAATGACCACCATTCAAATCAAGTTTACGTGCTACCGTTGTTTATACTTACAAATAATACATTATAAATTAAGGTTCTGTGCAAATAAAAAAAATATATATTTCTCGTATCCAGGTTATGAAATACAGGCTGAAAATGAAGAAACTCAAGCAGGAATTAAAACAAAAAGATGGGAATTAGAAAAACTGAAACAACAGGCGGTGCTTCATAGTTTCAAAAAATATATGAAATTAGATTAATTGAGAAAGGAGAAAGAAACCATATAGAAGTGAAATGGGCACTCTTGAAGGAAGAAATGTCTAGAGCAGCCGACGAAAAAGTAGCAAAATAGCTCAGATGAATAGAAAAGCATGGATAAACCAAGTAATAATAAAGATTTATGAAAGGCGTAAATATAAAAACGCGAGAGATGAAAGTGGTAAAGAGCAGTTCAGACGGTTTGAAAATCAAAATTGGGGATATTATTTATTTTATAATAATGAAAAATCGCTAGCAATGTAAATTATATTAAATTTTAACATTTATTTATTATTAATTGATTATAGTTTTAATTTGTATAGCCGGCCTTTCGTTATGATATACACACTTATAAATATTTACTAAAAAATGATAAAAATAATTAATTTTCTTACAATTTAAATTCAATAGGAGTTGCAAACAGGAAAAGAATAAAAGCTTTTTAAATGTGGTGCTCTAGAGAACGCTGAAAACAGATAAGTAGAAGACTGAACAATATGGAGGACGTTGACCAACAGAAGGGATAGATTAATAGGCCATATTTTAAGACATGAGGATCTTGTAAAATTAACATCAGAGGGAAGTGTCGGGGAATAAGAACGGAACATAATGTCAGGTGTGTTTTCTTTAATTCGCGTTTTCAAAAATTGACCCCATTTAGGAAGAACTTAGATAATATTTAAAGAAACTAGGTCCTTGGGTTACGGAGGCTTCACTGTTTTCTTTGGATGTTGACCACCTCTATGCAAGACACATAATTGACCTGCTGCCGAAATGACGCACAATATGCCGGGCGTCTTTCCAAATACGTCCACTTCTCGTCTCAATTTACAATGATTGGCGTGCAAACAGTTTATTCAATATAATTTATAAATTTCAAAGAAACGTAAGGGAGTTTCCACGTGTTGTGACGGAGAACATGAATTCCTTCAACCTTGAAATTCACTGATTCCAGTTCCTTTTGTTACTGTCTATGCTCATCAATTTATTTTTGCCAAGAAGTTTTTAAGAGTTATATGTAAACCTTGAATAAAGGAAAAAATTTCCGGCTTCAGTTGTTGACGTATTCACTTGTTCATCAGATCCTTCAGCCGTAGACTAACACTTAGTTAGTACGTGACTGGTGTGGAAGAAAGAATTTTTATTCAGCATTCCATTCGGCAAAGTGAAAACCTATTGGAACGGAATACCGAGCTGCTCCTCCGTCGTCCCACCTGTTGAACCTTCGCGTGAAGTTTGTCCGTTCAAGTGGCGATTTACAGGAAGGTTAATTTTAGGTAACTACCTACCACTTAAGGTCAGAATAAACCAAAGCAGCAATACATTTGTAATCCTCAAAAGAAAACGCTTCGCTATTTAGCGTGACGTATAACAGATTTTTAGATGCAACTAATACTGTCCTAACTAAGTGTGTGAGAAATTAGTGACTCTCAAATGTTAATTCTCAAGTAACTGCCATCATGACTGGATTATGGAAATGCGCGCTCACTGCCTGTAAATGCCTTTCTACCATCCGAGATGAGTATTTCACGTCCGTACGTATTATATTTTGGGGCAACTCAGTAGTAGGCGTAGATAAGATTTTTATTAGTCAAAAACGTGTTATTAGAGCAATATGTGAGGCAGTCAGGTTTCCTCACCACGAACTTCTTGCAGAACTCTGTTCAAAAAGTTAGGTATTTTCACTTTGACGTGCCAATACATTTATTCATTGATGTTATTTTTAATTACAAATAGGCACTTATTTTTGAATATTTCTGATATTCATCCCTTCAATACAAGGAACAAAAATAATCTGTATAAAAAATGTAAAACATTGTCAATTGCACAGAAAGGAAGGTGTGCATTATCCATCTTCAACACGTGACTGCAGTCAGCACAGAATTAAACAGTTGTCCGATAATCAAGGTAAATTTAAGACTGAATTACGCTCATTTTTGCTTAGCCACTCCTTCTATTCAATAAAGGAATTTATAGAAGAATCGGAGAAGTGTAATTTATAATAGTTTATAATACAAAAATTTGTTATAAGTATATTTATCTTTTATACAATAAAATAATGTAATAAATGTACACAGCCCTGACCCATTCCACATCCTTGAAGCTTAGCTTCTTTACAGGATCTACGGAATATGATTATTATTATTATTATTACAAGCTTCCTCAGACAACTGCTAAACTTGCGACAGTCCACATGACGACAGAAAGTCAATACTTGTGTTTATAAGTTAATTACTCCGTTTCCACTGTCACTTCACGTTCCGGTTTCATTACGTGGCCTGTAGTAATTTCATGATCGACTCGATTTAAAGTGCTGTTATGTTTCACGCACGGATACTTTCAGCTTTTATTTAATGTCGGAGCGATGGTCAATTGCTAGTAGGAAGAGCAGGAGGGTTCAGCTATTTTATGGCTGCGTACGGCGCGAGCGGAATTATTTACAATGAGGCAGCAGCAACTGTAAGAAACCGCGCCATCATTTACTACGTTTCCCCTTCACGAATTATTTACTGGACGGCCGCGAACTTGCCAAACCGAATACATTTTACGCACTGCGTCTTTTTTCCTAAGTTCCTTGGCGGGGGGAAGACCGGAGAATTTTGATCTGACGCAGGTTGATCGGTTTATAATAAAATCTAGAGGAAAGGGCATGTTTGTGACGTCATGGTCGCGCAGGACCGGGATTAAGGCTGATGCACTGACCACGTGTCACCCCAAATTCGGAATGTGTCACGCCAGGTGACAGTCCGCAGCCGCCTCGGTAGGCCTAGGCCCTCAAGAGGGCTGTTGAGCCATTGGAAGAAGAAGAAGAAGAGGAAAAGTATAGTTAGTCCACTACAAAACTTTAGGAAACAGAAAAATTCCTTATGCCTTTCATAGTCGCACGATTTGCTGAAATTTTCACATCCTGTATGGGCGAACTCGAACATAATTATTGAATAGTAAATAAATAAATATCTGCGTTCACAGTAATTTAATTAAATGACTAAGCAAGTGGACCAATGGGAGACGCCTTCGCTCCCGCGTCCACATCTAACCAATCACAGGCGGTTTGTGCTTGCACAGACTTGCCTCAGACTATATATAAGTGCCTACACTCACCGAATTTGACACTTCAGTCTGAAGATGATGGCAGAGCAAGCCATCGAAACGTCACTGTTAAAATCTTTGACCCGGTTGGAAACTCGAGAAGAATTTATACATGCCATTCACCGGGAAAGAACTCGTACTTTAATAGTTTTTATGTAGTTCAATCGACGTTTCGTCGTCATATTTGGGCGATGCCATTTGCGTCTAGCTAAAGAAGAATCAAAATCAATTCAGAGCTGACTGTACATTGTCTACTTTGTAGTAGGACAATGCTACCAGGTAAGACCACCAGAAGAGGGTCCATCGGTTATTAAGTCGTTAAGTGGGAAGTTTTATGACGACTCGTTGGTTGCTGTGCAGCCAAGTCAAGAAGTGGCAGCAATTAACTGCTTAATTAAACACCCACGTTCGTAGCCCTCAGAGCGCGAGGAGGGTTACGGTACTTTGTGTTGTTTTTTTTTTGTACACACACAGTATTACCCAACAAGACAAGGACTCATTTGCATAAAACAGAACAAACTTATTGGTGGTGGTATTATAAGAAGCGGGAGATCAGCCATCAATATTTTGACCCTCTTTCTAAAACATGGAACAAAGTTATTATTTGCTTCAACCTGAGCGTTTTATACTGCTTATTTATTTCACATACTTTTACACAATTCAAGTTAATTTAAATTGAGCATACTACAGTATTTATGTCGACTCGCATACTTGCTTAATGAGACTACTGACCTTCCGACCGCTTCCCATTAAATATCGTACGTCTTTGTTTATATATATACACGCAAGATTATTCAATCGTCAGGTTGGATGCCTTCAAGCACACCGCTCGTACAAATAATATTTATAATAATTATTATTTATACCACTGCCGGTGGTTAGTTATATATACTGTATCATAATTGTAACCAACTGAAAATCAATTCGATAAACGTTTATATATAAAAAAAATTAAGAAATAGCCCGACTTCCATCGAAAGTAGTTATTCTAGTTCGCTATGACGTCACACTTTTCGAAATTCCACAGAATAGATTTGCTCCTACTCGCGAACTATCTTCTCAAGATCACTTTACTTAACTGGAAAAAAAATCCCCCTGCACTGGGCTTTTCTAAAAAAATCACTTCACTTTCTTGCATCCAAAAGACGACTCCAGAAATATTCATCTCTCAAATGTCTCGTTCGTTGTCCGCTCAGCTACAGTCTGTAAAATTTTTCCATTCACTTGGCGGAAGGTTATGGACATTTCTACGCCCCCGCACACCCCTCTTTACCCCGAGTCTGGCTTCGCAAGACGTGGCAAAAAAAACAACTCCTCTCTGCCCAGTTTTTACATTCCAAACTGATATTCTGGGCACTCTTAATTTTTTGTCTCATGATCCTTATTTAATAAAATTAATTTAACTCCCAGTGTCATTTGAACATTTCACTTAACACCCTAAATTTAATGAAGTCTCCGATACCGACAGTTCCATGTTGTATATACTTTATTTTTCTATTTAAAGTTGGGTGAACCTTGTCGTCATTGGCGACTGCTATGATTTATGTAGCAGGTAAAGTTTATCCGTTTATTGGACTGTCGACATTCCTTTTTATGCGATAGCTTTGAGACGTGGATAGTATTGTAATTAAAAAATAATATAATATGCTATCAAAATCGCCTGTAGTACAATAGTTATTTTCTTTAATAATTTATTTTACCGGCAGAAAGGTTTTCTGCTTTCAACACCAGGTTTTGTAATCTGGTAATGCACCAGATGCGCTCCAAGCAATTTCCAGCATTCATAACATGCTGCTGGCTATAATAAAAACAAATCGATTATGCCGCTTTATGAGGGTGGGATATCGAGGATAACTGAGGTCTCGATTTAATAAATTTCAGAATCGAGGGAAGTGGGGGATTTCTCTCGCCTCGTGTGACACCTTTACGCACCAGATGCCGTCTTCTTATCGACCCTTATTCGCTCAGCTATAGCTACTACAGGGATTCCATTGAATTCGTGCCGTGACCTCCTCACGTCTCCTTCCCTTCCAACCACTATCAAATTTTCCTCTTACCTTACGAACAAAAAAAGTGCCAATAAATAGTGGCGTAATTCGTTCAAGAATTTTTAATATTTTTTGTAAATTATTTTAAACCGTCTATTTTTCCAGTCTCTTTTATCTTCAGGCAAAATAAATTACTGCCTTACCTCACTCGGAACACTTTCTGATGTCTGGGTGACTAACTCAGAATCCAAAAAAACTATATTGTAGAATTTTCCTGAATTAGAGGCATCTTTTTAATTATACTCAAATCTACTTGCATTGGATCAATTAAAGTGTGAGAAGCTTACACACAATGGAACTAAGTAAAGCTTTTAGCAATCGACATTTAACGTTGATTGACCCAAGGAATCAAATTCCTGTTGTGATGTAGCGCTGCTCAAGCAGGGTGACGGGATGGGATGTCGAATATTAAACAAGAGAAAATAATCAATCAGCCGCGTTCTGGTAGATGTTGCATTCTTCTCACGTGTGGGACTGTCACCTATTTATTGTCGATTCACATCAAGTGTTTGGCTCAAAAAAAAAAGGTTGGTAACATGTAAGAAAGCTGTAAAAGGACAATTAGATAGAATAGAATTGATAAGAGATAAATAGTCTTTATTTTACTGTAATAAATTGCGATATCATTGACAAACTTTAGGTATTACAGTTGTCACAACAACAATCAAGAAGGTTAGTCTTGAAATTACAAAAGTGCATTTGCTAGTAAAAATCTGACTGAATTGTGGCTATTAAATACGGAAGCATTTGGAGAAAATATTGTATCGAGTAATTTCCAAGTATTCATTAGTATAAAATGAATAACGTGGAGATCATAGTGCATCAACAATCATTACCTTGTTAAAACATCTTGCAGTGGAACCACGTTGATCCTCTCGTTAGTTGTAATTGCAGAACTAGGTATTTTTTTTTATTCCTATCACGAACTTTTTTAGACTCGGCCAAAAAATCTTTGAAGACAATCTTCAAAATCAGTGAAAATAATCAGCCGCTAGCTAATCTGTTGTTGTAGCAAATATTCCAATAAAAATAATCTGCAACTTCCAAACCTGTTAAAGCAAATTATTTCGCGGCAAATATTTTAGGAGAAACTATCAACAATATATTTGACCAGTATCTAAAAATCAACTGTTGAGAAAATCTGGGGAATTGTCTAGCCATTTATCTCAAAGTTGAGTATTTGTGACTCCACCTACTGGCGTGGATGAAGATGTTTCCCAGACATAGCGCTGCGGTAGTTTTCTCGCAGGCGCTTCAGCCCAGAGTGACTGCGGGGCTCACCTGATCATGTCGGGAATGCCTCGCACTCTCTCTGGGTATTTTTTTATCAAAGTTCTCATATGCCGAGACACCTTCACCTATTTTAGGAGGTATATGTACTGGGGTCAAAGACCTTGGGCATATGGCAAGAGTTGTCCGCTGATCCCATTGGATCAGTCGGCCAACTGCCTCCTGAAATTGGTGGAGACACGGAGAAGGGAATGCTGCGACCCCACAGCAGACTCGTCTCCCGTCATTCGGAAGGGCGTGAGAATAGTACCCAATGCCCGACCTACCTGATGCAGGTTTTCTAGGGTTTTCCCTGCATCTCTTTAGGTGAAACACCGGGTAGGATCCTTAAACCATAGCCCGGGGGCCCTAGTTAACCCTTGGCTACCTTGCTCTACCTTCCGCATCCCCCCTTTTCAATTCCCTTCCTATGCTATTAAAGGGGAGTTGCCTGTTTCAGGATCACCATCATGTAGCCTGTTAACCAAAAAAAAATGTCCCACACCAGCTGTTGTTTTTACATCTCTCCAACCAAGTGCCATCCCAACGTTGGCAATTTAACATTCGAATCGTTCCAACAAACCGTATTGTTCCTGCTGCAATATATATATTGCACGCTTGGATTCTCTTGTCTCCCAAAAGTCCTAGCGTTATTATTTTCGGATTGTGACAAGGGCTTTCCTTTCTGGTAACTGTAGCGTTACTGACTTACTTATTGTCGATTCTCACGTGAAGAACCTGACTCAAACAAACAAATGGCTCATAAATATGGTTATGTCTTTAGGCCTCCAGATTCTGGCTTATCATTATTTCTCTCAAAACTCTTGGAACCAACTGTAGGTCTGTGCACGATTCCTGTTCCTCTTCTAGCTATATATATAATATGCACCAGAACAAAAGTATCTTGTGCAAATTTTTAAGTTAAGAAATAATAAATTTCTGAAAGGGAGAAGGTAGGTTGTTTAGGTGAAAGAGTGGACTTCGTATGATTTCCGTTTTATATTTTTCGCCTTTGATTGTGATTATCACCCTGCCTGAAAGTTTTTTTTTATTCCGTGACGTACAAGAGGTAAAACAAAATGTATCTTGATTGTCCATGCAACATCACGAAGGAAGTACTCGTAGACGGAGAGATGACATCAAGATTGACACGAAGGCTTCCTGTTCATAATAAGATTCAAAAAATCTGGTTTTGGAGGCTGATAATAATTATTTTTTCCCGTTGGTCCTGAGTTTATTGGAGAACGATTCTGTTTGGCCGCATAAATGGGATTAGTCTTAGCGCTGATGATGAAGAAAAGTAAAGAGGGGATTTATTTACCTGGCGCAGGTGCTGGAATTTTCTGGTTACGGGTAGGAGAGAATAGAGTCTGGGGTCCGTTGTTCAAATGATCCACGATAATATGCGGTACCGGTACTGAAAAATTTTTTGGCCCGAATAACGAAGCGACGGACGAATGTCTGTTGACAAGCAGAACACTTCCAACAACAGCAATAAAGCTGTTCGTGGAAGCTGTGGTCCAGCTCCAGAGCGAGTTGAGCTCCCCTCCCCTCTTCTCCTCCTCTCCTCTCCTCCAGAGCGGCGTTTTCGGTGCTAATCGATAGGCGCCGCGCCATGGGTGCTTCTCTTAATATGCAAAAGCTAAAAAACGTACAGTAACCAACCATATGCGTTGCAATTTCACCTGTCGGAAAGCGAACACGGCAGTGTCCGAATTAGAAAGAGAGTCTGCAAGAAGTAGCCATCTTAACCTTCCGATTTAATTAAATCAACAACGACACTGAAACTTGACATTCATTATTATTTTGGTTAACTTTTTTATTAAAAATAAAATGTGGAACTAGCATACACAACGTGAATAATAGTTCTTTTGTGATTGATTTTAAGCTGCATTCCTGACGATACTCTCTACCTTTGAACAATTGATCTTCATACATTTAGAGAATATTATTTTACATTTTCTCTTTTATTATGAACAATTTTTCTTAACAGGAATATGTTATTAAGCTGGCGTTCATGGAATGAAACTTCACGTTATGCGAAAGCGCTATGTGCTCTCTCGGTTTCTTTTTGTAAATTGAAATTGATATGTCAGTCGTTAAATATATAATAAGTGATGAATAAGATAGGCGCTGCGGGAGTTTTCTCGTAGGCGCTTCAGCCCAGAGTGACTGCGGGGCTTACCTGATCATGTCGGGGATGCCTCCTGCACTCTCTCTGGGTATTTTTTTTTTATCAAAGTTCTCATATGCCGAGACATCTTCACCTATTTTAGGAGATATATGTACTGAAACTGGTGGAGACACGGAGAAGGGAATGCTGCGTCCCCACAGCAGACTCGTCTCCCGTCATTCATAGGGAAGGGCGTGAGAATAGTACTCAATGCCCGACCTACCTGATGCAGGTTTTCTAGGGTTTTCCCTGCATCTCTTTAGGTGAAACACCGGGTAGGATCCTTAAACCATAGCCCGGGGGCCCTAGTTAACCCTTGCTAGGCTACCTTGCTCTACCTTCCGCATCCCCCCTTTTTCAATTCCCTTCCTATGCTATTAAAGGGGAGTTGCCTGTTTCAGGATCACTCTCATGTAGCCTGTTAACCAAAAAAATAATAATAAGTGTTAAAAGACCACATAAGTCACAATAAAAATATTTAATAAAAAAGGAATAAATTCCTAATACAATTTATTTGTTGGATATACGTGACGTTTGTCAGGCAAGCAGCCCAGATACCTGAACAAATCCTAATATAAAAACGAAAGGCCTTGTATGCGTAATGTATTTGTGTGAATAATTTACCCTTGTTTAATATCTGTATAAGTAAAAAATTTATAAATACAATTGGCCCTTTACAGACAAGTTAAGTGGACAACCTAACATTTACAATTTCTTTAATTAATAAATTTCAAGTGTGATGAATAATTACTTTTTACTATTTTTAATGCAAAATAAGAATACAAAAAAAAACTACACACACTTTTTTTGGTGTTACGTCTTAAAGGAACAAAATAAACATTGCGTGGACTCGCAGGGTAATTCACTCACGGCAGGGCGATAAAATGACCTGATTTAATATAGTGGCAAGTTATGAATGTGATTTTCGAAAAAAAGTTTTTCTAAATAATTTCTCCTTAGCTTTAATGTCCAGGACGAGGCTGCAGAAATCTCTCTCTCTCTCTATGCTTCTCGCATAGTTTATCTTCTTACAAATTTTTTTTTAAACGGGAATTTATGCTTCATTTAAATAAAATTTTGGACAAAAAAAGATGATAAAATTGTGGCGGCTTAGTCGGTGTCCGCTTTTTAAGGAATCATCGCGTTATTTAACGGACGGGTTGTATCCTTTTTTCGAACATAATATCAGATAGGAAGTAGGTAGTGACCACGTTGAGTAATGGACTTGTTTAATCATTTCCGTTAATAGATTTATTTATTGTTATTTCCATTAGTTCTCAGTCTAAGAAAAAGGATACGTCATACATTACATCAAGAAGTAACAATTATAAGAGCAATATGAAATAGGATACAATTAACTACCAAAAATGCGTAACTAGAATAAACAATAACTGAAAACATGGCATGCACACACTGAGAAGCAGAAACACACTCATAAACAATGGAAATGTCACTTCTTGGAGCTGCACGACGAGGAATCTGACCTTCCCTAGTAGTAGCTTCAGGCAATACATGAAATAAACTAACCGAAGAGCATCGGGGTTGGTCGTTTTGATCTGGAATAAGGAGTAAAGTGCAAAACTTTTCAATCCAGCTCAACTCATCATCAGACCTCGTTTAATCAATAATCTAAATTATCGGCCAAATTTTTTTTCTCACTAAGCAATGACCGAAACTGTTCTATTTATTTATGGTTTCATATGAAAATATAAAATACTGTCACGTGCGTTTGACTTATCTAATATAGTTTCTGTATCTCCCGATAATTCCTATGTTAGTGTACGAAGGGGTATTTAAATCTGTCAAACCCCAATAAATTACTTGATTTAAACTTTTACATCCCAGTCAATATTTTGTACCTGAAATTAAATAATAATTACCTGTTTCTATAAACAAAACTAAAACAATTTAGTTCATACATGAATTGATTTTTAACAATTCAGTCTTAGAAATGATTGCGAAGAAGTATATAGTTGAAAAATATTCACTGCCCTCGTTATCTCTAATAAAGATTGAGTCTGTGACGTAAAATTTCCTGACGGTGTTCTTGTTGACGATTCGAGACTTCGTGTTACGTTATGATTTTTTTTTTGGATTGACGTCAAACTAATATGCACGTTAAATATTATTATTTCCGGGTGCCACATTATTGTCAATAACCCTTTTTGTTTTGCATCTATTCATACCACTTTTGCTTTCCCACTGAGATTTCAAACAAAATACACTTACTTATCTATGACTGTAATATTAGCATTTCTTTATTTGACACACATTGCTATTTCGTGTTTCAGAATCAACATAAAGGAAAGTACCTTCTGGAGCATGTATGTAAGCAGCTGAACTTGGCGGAGAAAGATTACTTTGGCCTAAGATATGTGGACCCTTCGAGGCAAAGGGTAAGTTACGATCCTTATATATATACTTAATCTTGTGGAAAAGGCTAAATTGCTACGACGTACAAAAAAAAAAGATACTAATTTAGATTGAAGACAGGGCAAAGTGGCACCGAAGTCATGCTCCAGAAATCATAACCAAATATAATAATAAGCTGAGCAGTATTCTCAAATTAAAGTTAAAAAACTATAGAGATCGAAACTTTATCTCTAAATTAAACCGATGCGAAAACTCAATATGGCGGCTAAACAAAAATAAAAGAAAACCTTTCACAGACATTCCTCCAATGAAAATAGTTCACGTCTGCAATTGGACCATGGGCTTAAAATGATAAAATAAAAATCCAATCTGTTTGAAAATAAATGATAAAATGAACTACGAAAAAAATCGGGTGGACGCGGAAATATATTATTTTAAAGAAAAACGTGAAATCGGGGCTAAGGGAAGGCAATTTATTACAAAGGAAAAGATAAATAATGGGATGGTCGTCATTGTATAAACGTGTTTGACCATGTGGTACGTCACGATACATATATATTAAATTTAATTTGCATGGTAATTATTTCAGATATTAATTTGCACATTTTTCTCAATTTCAGCATTGGTTGGATCCTGCAAAATCGGTGATAAAGCAAGTAAAAGGTAATAATACTTTCTTTTCACTTATTGACAGAGCAGTGTTTATACATGTATTATTTTATTCGTTAATCCCATTTTGCTTCGTCACGTTAGTATCTGTTTATTATGCGTTATGCATGGTAGTAAACTGTCTTCGGCGGCAAAATTTAGGAACGGCAAAATTCATCTGGGCCCCTGGAGTGGAATAAAATCTGCAAAAAGTCTTGACATATTCCACCGATCTTAACGCTTTATAATAAAGTTTAACTTTTCAGTCCATTATATTTATAAATGACAAGATACTTGATCCATCTTTTCGGTATGATTAGCCAGAAATTATATGTATAATTTCTGGCTAATCTGACCTAATATATATTGTAACATGTAAGTAACACCCCCAGGTAATCGCCGGTATACGCGGCCTTACATACGCCATTGTTCTTTTCCACCCCGACGCTATTAGGTAACGATGGCTGGGGAGTATTTCAATTCACTCTTCTTTCTTCTCATTTTTTATTCTTCCTGAACGAGTATGGAAGGTGGAGACGGCCATGAGACTGCGATCATCGCCATTCACAAATATCGAAGGAACTTTTAAGTGTCGCCGCAGTGCGACCGATCAATTAAAAACTTTGTATTTTTATTACTTTGTGTACAGTGTAATGGACAAAAATAGTGAAAAAGAGACATTTATGTAGAAATGAACAATGGGAAAGGGCGTACTATATTTTATCGATGTCTTTAGAAATTTTTGTTTATATTTTCAAGTTAGTTTTTGTGTTATTGATTTATTTGTTGTAAATAGTCTCGGGCAGGGATGGAAAGGCAATCCGATCTATCGCGTTTATTTATGAGATCGCCTTAAGGAGCGTCTCTTTAAGCCAATCTCATAGGGGGAATTTATATAGCGTGATAGTTAATATTTTATTATTTGTTAATGTAAAATTATCAAGGGTTGGAAATCTTGAGTCGGCGTCAGAATGGCGGGGCTGTAATCCTCTAGAATCCCTTCGGGTCACGTACAAATATGGCATGCGTTATTTCCGCAAATAGCCGGCGTGGGAAAAAATTTGAAATACCACGCGGTCACCTTGGCCAATGGGGTTTCGTGGTTTCAAGACAAATCGATTGTAAAAGATCGATTTCGAGGTTTTTGGACACAACAGTGAGGCTGTGTAGAGCATCATTCGGCTGTCAGAACTTGAAGGAAACGACGGAATGCGACGTTAGGTTCGGCTGTATATGGAGGGCGACTTAAGACGATGAATAAGGCCAACAGTCGGCGCTGTAGAAGACGCCATATAAAGATGAGGTATGCTGTCAGGTTTCCAATCCTTGACGTTTAGGGAGGGTATCGCCCACTGATTTTTATCCTGAGACTACGGTAGATCAGATTGCTTCGCCGAATCTCATTAATGTTTCCCCTAATTTTGTAAATATTTCCATCATTACTGTTTTTCTAGTTTTGTAAATAAATTTCCCAGGATCTTTTAACCCATCCTACAGAAGTTTAATACTAATGTAATTTTGTACCCTTCCAGAAATGGATCCAATATTGTTCAGTTTCCGTGTCAAGTTCTATCCTCCTGATCCATTTCGACTGAAAGAGGAAATTACGCGCTACCAAATCTACCTGCAACTGAAACGTGATCTGCTCCATGGTCGTCTGTACTGTACACCATCAGAGGCTGCACTACTTGCTGCTTTTATCATTCAATGTGAGTTTTTAAGTAATTCTACTGCATTATGTTGAAAGCTATTAACGATTGATTAAAAATAAAATGTTTTACATTAATTGAGTGGCCGTCTATTGGTTTTTTTTATACTCCTACCAATAATTGTACTGTATTTTATACCATTCATGTCTTAATGGAGTTACATGTTTGTGTAATGTGTTCAGAAAGTTGCTGTGCACTGGACTGCAGATGTAGATCTAACGTTGAAAGTTCCAAACAAAGTTGGCAGAACACAAATTTTTCAGAAAATATTGAACATTATTGTAAATTTGATTACTAACCTATTTTTTAGATACTTTTGCTTTATTTTTATAGATTTGCATCTGCTTAATAAGGCAAAGATATATTTTGAATCACAACATTCCATTTTTCCAAAATTTAAAAAATTTGGCCTATCCCCAAATGGGGGTCATGATACACATTGCCCAGTTTTGGTGTCATACTGGAAAGCACTCTATATGTAGTCCAACATTACACTTTCAATGCTGTTTTCTTGTGTTAGTCTTACACACTGCACATTTCCTTTGTTTGCCTATTTGTGTTCATTCAATGATTCAGTATTTTAGTTGTATCATAACTAATTATTAAATATTAAACTTTTGTTTACTTCTTCCTAGCGGAATTAGGGGATTATGATCCAGACGAACATGAGGATGGATATGTGTCTGAATTTAAATTGCTCTTAAAACAAACACCTGAAATAGAGGAGAAAATAATGGAGTTGCACCAGACACAACTTAAGGGTCAAACTCCAGCACAGACTGAAAACAATTTTCTTAGAAAAGCCTGCCAGTTGGATACATATGGAGTTGATCCCCATCCTGTCAAGGTAACTAAAATATTAATCGTGTCAAATGATATGCTCTTCTATATTATGTGGGAAGGTCATTTAATCTTTTGCCATTATGATATATTCTTCACCTTCCAGTGACTATTTGTCCATCCTTTCCTTAGCTATATGTGAAACTGAACACAATTTGCTTATTTTTAGCACTAATTCTCATTACTTGCAGCATTGTTTCTAATGTTAGCCTTATAATAAAAATTGTTGTAGAATAATATAATGAATAAATATAATTTGTGACCATGTTGTTAATATCCATTTAATCTCTTATTAAAAAATAATAGGCTTTGATAGTATTTAGTGCAAATAAATATTGAAATAATATTTTCTTAACTCTTTATTTTGATTTGCTTTATGTCTCAAAATTTTTCATCTGGTGGTACAAAAAGTGTACGGTTCATGGGCAAAATTTGAATATTCCATGTTTGTAATAAAATATCATTTTTTTCAGGATCATAGGGGGAATCAGCTATACTTAGGAATAAATCACTGTGGGATATTGACGTTCCAGGGCAGTCGAAAAACTCATCACTTTCGCTGGGGCGAAGTTCAGAAAATAAACTATGAAGGCAAAATGTTTATTGTTCACCTCACATATAATGAGGTTTGTATTATATTTGATGCTTTTGATTACATATTAACACTTTTTATTATTTACACTTAAGTCATACAAAAGATAGTTTAATAATTGGTTTTTACTAGTTTGTTGTTGTGATCTCTATTAAATAAAATAATATTTGCTATTGTGCTTACACATATTTCCATGATTCTTATTTCTCAATATCTAATTACTGTTAATTCTTACTCAGTTTAATCCAATGTTAGTAATCTTTCCCAACTTAGTCCTGTTGTGACATTGTTGTATAAAACAGTTTTATTTAGCAATTAAGACTACACAGACATGTTTATAATACAATTTGGTGCTTGCACACCACACGCACACAATTCAAATGACAAAGTTGTACAAATAGAAGTAAAATACAGTACAGTACTACCAACCATGACTTCTAACAACTAACCTTACCGCACCAAATAGACTGTCATTGTTATACAACAATGTTGTCTCCACTTAACAACAAAGTCACAACAAGTCTTATGTGTTAAAATGTTAGGTCGTGTTTAATGAGGAAATAGTTTTCATAATAATTTGAAATCTGCTATTTATTTCTACTTAACTATATTTTGCTTGTTTTTCATTGCTTCATTAAGGATCCCAGAACCAAGGTATTTTAAAAATTGAAATCATTTTAGAAATGTTGGAAACCATACATTTCAGTGCTCATTGAAAGTTAGGAAAATGATAATAAAATATTACAGCCACAAAAAAAAATTGTGTACTTTTATTAATTACCTCCAGATTTTATTTTTTGTTCATATTCCAACGTATTTCACATCCACTTGCTGTTGTTTTTGAGGTAGTGGCATGTAAAATAATTTGAAGAAATATTTCATTGAAGAGAAAAACTACTTAGTGTGGTTTCCAATTATGTATTTATTTATTTTTTTAAAGTAATTCAGAATATTGCCTGTTCTCTTCATCATTATATTGATTATAATAGTTTATTAACTTAGGCTTAAAATTTTACATTTTATTGTAAACCAAGTGTTCAAATGGGCTGTTGTGTCTGCTACAGAATATAGCAGGCTGGGCAGCAGTAATGTGTCTAATTTTATGTCCTCATCCTCTTTCTTCAGGACAGTAAGCCCGATCAGCATGATGGTCAGCCACATTGTGTCGCCATTCAGACAGTCATGATGAAGATGGCTCAGTATCTCAAAACATATTACTGTTTCCCTGTTTAGTATTGCCGACTATAGATTTAAGAAGTAGTTATTGGATCTCAGTCCCAATTTTCAACATTTTCATACTTCTCTGCCAGTCAATACTTGTCAATTCTTCCTCTTTCCTATAATTGATATGTAAAGGTATCTGAAATTGAATCTTCGCATTGCCATCGAGGATGAGATAAATTTTCCGATTTTTCAGAGACATCAGCCTCCTTCTCCAGATTGTGTTTTCTTTGCTCCTGAAAGAGCAAAATATTTGTTATCCCGAATGGTGACACTGTCTTCATTTTCAGATAAACCACCACTTTTTCTCTCTTTCCTTTTATATCCTTACTTGTTTTTACATATAAATAAGGAAGTAAGGTGTTTTGTATAGTCATATTAAAGCATTAAAATCTTCTTGAAACTACCATTAGCATTAGCCCAGTTCACTACATGACATTTTGTCCCTTAATTTAGAACCTCATCAAATTTTAAAGAATCAAGAAGTTTAAGAAAATGAAAATTTTGGTGTGCATGTCACACAAGCATAGAGACCTAAAATAAATAAAATATATAATTTTAATAAACTTTGTATATGTTCAGACTTGTAGGCTGATTTACTATTTATTAAAAAACAAATTATTTCAATTTCTTGATTAATTTAATTAAAATTAATAAATTATATTATTTACAGTTTTGAAATATGTGATAACCTATTAATATGTGGATGTGATTAAATGTCAAGTGTTGCAATGACAGCAGGATTAGGCGTTTCACATGTGTCTCAATGACTAGAGAACAATGTATACAACCTTCCCTTCTTTATTTACTAATGTAAATCTTTTTTCTCATTCCTTACAGAAAAAACATACTGTGGGGTTCAAGTGCCCAACCGGTGCAGCTTGCAGACATGTTTGGCGCTGTGCGATAGAGCAGATGCTGTTCTTCACGTGAGTCTTCCAGCTGAGCTCCTGCATTGCCTTGGCTTCCCTCCCTTGCTTTTTCAATCACTCAGGACGTGGTTGTGGTTGGTAAGATTGCGGTGCACGTTGCCTTGTTTCTGAGCACTTTAAAAATAACCTGCAACTAACAATATATACAAGCTTTCAGTTCAAATACTAAAACACTTTCTCAAATATTTCAAAATCTTATGGGCCTGTTCCAAATGAAATAATTCTCATAAACTACTTGTTCAGTTTTGAAATTAGAAGTGTCATCCAGCACACACGCATTAAAAAACTCTGTATATAGTTTTTCAATACTCATGATTTTTGAAAAATTAGTTTCAAAACATTTTCATCTTTATATATATATGAGTCAAGAAATGACATTGTCATGTTAATTAAAACAATTAATAGGGAAAGGACAGAGAGATAGAAAGTAGGTGACTTAACTGAGGTTCATAGATGGTAGACACCTTGTGAGGTTTAGAGTACTTGAATTTTCGGAGGCACCGACCCCTTCATCAGAAAGTTAGGAAGACATTTTCAGTGATCGGCTAGCCGATGACTGAGCAGCCAAAATTTGCTGCCTTGCTAGGTTATAAACAATTGACCCCACCAGGTCACACAACTTTCTCTCTTGGTGACGGTGCCTCCGAAAATTCAAGTACTCTAAACCTCACAGGGTGTCTACCATCTACGAACCTCAGGTAAGTCACCTACATTCTATCTCTGTCCTTTCCCTATTATATATATATAATTTAAATACTACAAGGAGGGTTGCATTAGACCAATTATCACAACAACCTGCATAATTGATTGGACTAAGAAAGCAAATGAGTATATATAGCTTACTTGACTGATAAAAATTGATTCCACTGCATTTCAAAGAAAGTTTAGGAGTAGTATTCACCTTCTTCAGTGTTTAATGTATCATCACAATCTTCATATGACTGTTAGCTGTACAGTTGTTAAACAGCACTAAAACAGTTCAGCTGTGTAGATTTTTTAAATTTCCTTTATTATCAAGATTAAGATAGAAACATCTTGACTAGCCCAAAAATCAAACCCAGAACCTTCCACTCTACCACTGAACTTTCCTTGTTGACAATGGTTACATACTAGCTTTCTGTATCTGTTATGTAGACCTGAACACAGGCTTATATACAATTTACTGAATAACATTTTTCTCAGACTAATTTAAGGACTTCAATGAATATTTGATTTGTTTGTAAATTGATTATAGATACAGTAATTTAATTAAAAAATTCTCAACTTAGTATAATTTTCTGGGTTTAATTTCAGGTCCTGTCAAAAATTTTCTAGCATAATCTGTTAATTCAGTTTCAAAAACTGCAAGAGATTAAATGCACGTTTCACTGAGTATTTGCCACTCTTTAAAATAGATTAGATAATGTTGATTTTAGATTGTTGCCATATAATAGTCAAACTTTTCTTAACTTTTAAATAGCCATGTCCAGTCTACAACTGAGAGAAGTAAACCTACAAATTTATGAAGAAGAAGGATAAAATTTTCAAAAATATTCTCTGAACTCCCTACCTTGTGAATATTTTTCTTTTTATCCTTTCCAAGCATACATTTTAGCTATATATGAAAATGAAGAAAGTTCTTCATAATTAAATTTTTTTCATAATTGTCTATAAAAGAAATACAAAGTAATGAAATTCTATGTAATTGAAATGAATTTGACAACATAAATGAAAATGGCATGAGGCATGCAGGTTTTCATTACAATAATATTCTTGTTTCTGCCACGTATTTATACAATATTACCATTTAACCAGTAAGTTCACAAATTTCAAATTGCACACAATTTGTTTCCTTATAGCACTAACGCACTTTATATGTAGTAGTGTTTCTAATGGGTAAATATCTGTAAACCTTGTGATGAAAAAACCTCAACAAACCATTCTATATAATTAACTTAATATACCATACTTCTAATAAATATTATCTGTAACCTTTGAGCAATAGTAGATTCATTAATGGTTATTGAAAATACGATAATATTATTTTCTAATTTCTTTATTGACATAGCAGTCCAAACATTTTTTTATTCACTATGAAACTATTATTTAAATATATTACTTTAAATAAATGCATGTGCACCAATTACATGGTACTTTGATTAGACACAAAATTTTAACTGCTTGATATGACTTGTATGGGCATGTGTTTAGCAAGCATAATATTTATTAATGTTTAGAGATATTTTAGTGTATTACTTTCTTTTGGTCGTTTTATGCTGAATAATGGAATGAACTTAGTGGAGAATGGCACAAATAAGTATTTTGTTTCATTGGTCATTGATTCCATGCATTTAACACTTTAACTGCCATGCCAAAGCTAGCTTTACTTTCCACAGTGGTTGATGTACATTAACTATAAGTTGAGTGGCAGTGAAAGTGATATCAACAATTCTATGTAATGTAAATTACAAATGCTACTTATTTAGGAAAGTTCTGCTGTCATTGCAATTAACTATGGGATCTAATAGTTAATCATTAGTAATTTGCATTAATGTGAAGTAGTAAAAGTTTTCTTGAATAAACCTTTAAAATTATCATTTTTTGTTACAAATTTCAGTCTTCCATCAAGTTCAGATGCTCCAACCGTAGTGACAGGTGGGAGTTTCTTCTCATGGGGGACAAAATTCAGATATTCAGGTCGTGTAGAAAAGGAAATACTTGAAGATATAGGACCTCTCAGGCGAGAAGAACCGGCGATTAATAGGAGTTTTCGTACTTCCAGTTTGCGTCGTAAAGCCTCAAGTGTTCCAGCCACACCTTCTACTCCAATTGGCTCCGAACTGGGTGAGATTAGTAAGGAAACCTTCTCAAAGCTTTGCAAATATCATCATTAATTTTTGTATTATAATAATGATAATAACCAAAGAATTATGTTTTGTCAACATTGGTAAAAAAAATTTTAAATAATATTGTGACAATGCATTTAATAGTAACTATTAATCTGAAATAGACAAACCTAAATAAAAATTAACAATTTTACAATAATTTCATATTTTGTTGTTTCTTTGTTATGGACCACAAAATGGAATGCTCATATAATTATATTTATTTTTACCATTTTAACAAATTTGAAAAGAATAGTCTCATAATAAAATTTATAGAAAATTTGTCACAATTAATTTTTCTCATTCATTGATAAAACCTACCTTTAAGACAACTTTTGGTTTTTATATGTCCAAATTTACTTCTTTGTAGAGTCAATTAAAAAATAAAATATTCATTCAATTGAGTTCTATTTTGAGTAAAAAGTCACTGTCTCACTGTTGAAAGTAAAGATGAATTGTTACTGGTTGTAGCAGATAAAGTATGATTTCCAAAAGGATGTAACAATTTACCAGCCTCAAACCAGGCCAACACCATAATATAAATCCCAGTATGGGGAGATTAATGATATTCCTCATATCAATGATGTTTCATCACAAGTTTTGTTTCTTTAATGTATAATATGAATATCTTACTAGCAATTCATAACATAAGGGCAATTTTCAAGCCACAACTGAAGATTTGGAACTCATTAATGTTAGTGAAGGACGTGATTTGTTTGAAAACAAATAATCTGTATCAAATATATAAGCCAATCTATCCATACTGTGGAACAATGCTGTTTGGAACATGAGAGACCTCTGCAGTTAAAGTAGCACTCAAATATGCCATTGCCAGACACACACCTCTGACCAGACACAAAAAAGAATTTGGAAAATAAAAATCTTGTATCAGACAAATGGATAGTGGAACAGTGTTGTTACTTAAGATAAGTAAGTGAACCAAGAAAGTGGATTCCACTTTAGTAAAGTCTGGGATCCACTACTGAAATCCTTAACGCTCCACAATTTGCAATCTGCTAACCACAAATTCCTGGGGAAAAAATTAAGAAGGTGATCAATCAGAACACAAGTGGTTGGCTATAAATACGAATGGCATTGTCTAAGTAGTAAAGTCAATTTAAGGAAGATTGTAGAGCTAGCCATCAAAATATACTGTACTAATTTTAAAATGTGACCCATCAATTTATATATGTGGTATTGCAAAATTTTTCCTGAAAAGAAAATTAATTTTTTGGTAACTTACAGGGTATGGTAGCTTGCCCAGAGCAAACCATTCAGCTCCTGTGTCAGACATGAGATTGGATGCTGGTAATAATCTTCTTTGTGGACCTGAAACAGCGCTGTCATATTGTACCGACAATGCCTTACCACTGCTAGAGACAGTTGCTGAAGATCAGGAAATTTGCAATAAGCACCGGAATCAAGGTAATTGTGCCAGTATTTAAATCCTGACATTTTAGAAAATGATTTTACAAGGAGTATGAATTATACATATTGTACTAAGTGTAATGGTTTCTCAATGTATTGGTTATGTAAAGATCTATTTTTTTAAAAAAAATATTGAAAACTAAGATATTTGTTGCAAAGATCTACATTGTTAAGTTGTCACAAAAACAATCACCATATCAGATGCAATTTGTGGATATTGACACTTAGTTATCAGATCATATTGTAAGTTTATTGAGGACTTAAAATTATGTTGTATGTATCAATCATTAATCACTAGAAGAAACATTTCAACTTACTACAGATTTAATAGTGACTATTCTGGACGACTCTTAAAAACTCAAATATTTTGACAAATTTGGTTTTACATGGGTAATTAAATGCTTATTGTGCATCACTTATAATCAAACTTTTACTTCTATTCACTTATAATCAAACTTTCATTATTTTACATTCATTTCTGTAATATATTTCAATAAAATATAAACTTATTTTATATTTTGATTAAACTGTCAATTTTGGAACCAATCAATTGCTTCAAACTGTCCCTTAAAAATATACTAGTCAACAATTCTTGAATGGTTATGATAAATTTAGTAATTGAGTTATTAATTTATTTCATTTATTTTAATTTATTCTATTTACGAGTACCATTCGTTTTTGAAAATATGTTTTTTATATATATATTTTGTTGCTTCATACATTATTTTCATTTTTATTTTCATTTCTTTTTGAGTTCATGTATGTTCATTCTTCTATAGCAGAAGAAGTGGATGCTTTCCTAAAGCAAGAAAGGGAAGAAAACTTACAACATTCCAAAAGATCTGACTCTTTCAACACTTTAACCTTTAATTCTGAGACGACGCCAAATAATGAAACAAAAATAAGTGACAAAAGTGTTTTTATGAGTAATGACAACAGTCTTACACATGAACATCTGCCAAATGGAGCAGGTAAGAACGGCAGCTGCTATGAAAAGGAAAAAAGAAAAGAAAGAATGGAAATAATGTTTCACCTACTTAAATTAAATAGTTTTGATGATTGCCAACGCAATTATATTTTATGCAGTGTTTGGTATTTGAAATAAATGAGGTAGCAAATATATTTTTAATATTTATAGTAAAAATTATTTATAAGAATTTTTCTACATTTATTAACTACAGCATTTGTAACCTCTACAGACTTTATTTGTTCATTCAGTTAGTCACTTTATAGCCAGAACTCTTCACATTCAAGAAATTCCTGATTATGTAGCCATTGATGGTGATAATATTAAAGATATTATTTTGTATAAAAAACAATTGTATCATTTTGTATGTGTTCATGTCATAATACCTTTTTTATGTTCTATCTGATCTTTTTGTATTTCATTATAATGTAGTTGTGATAAAACTTTAAAATATTCTAATTTATTTTGATGATTTTTCAGGTGGTAAAGATGGTGAAACGGGACATTCCTTTGATGATTACTACTTCCGTGATTCTTTTGAACATTCTTCATCTGAATCTCAGTTAGTAGAAGTAGCCGGGCCGACATTGAAACAAACTCATGTTGGGACCCCAGTAGCACATACTCCCGGCAAGCTTCTACCACCTTTGCAGGCTCCAGTTTCTGCAGCACCACAAACTGGCGTGACATCTGGAAGACGATTCAACTTATTGCAGGTCTTTGTGCCATCATTCCTCCTGGTTGCAATTTCTCTAGCCGTGGCAACTGTCCTCGTGCTGGAGTCTGACTGCGAGGTTTTAGGTAGTTTTCGTAGGTGGCCAGAAATGATCGTACTCAGGCGTGACTATTACGAACCTACGAAAGAGTTCTTCAGACAGAGGCTGGCAAGATTGCTTTCGTAGAAAGTGTTCTGCTTCCATACACTTTTAAGTCCTTGTGAATTTACACTAGAAAATGTGGCAATTTGGTGAGTGCCTAGTGATTAATTTACTTCCATTATAGTGTTAACAGATTCTTACGCTAACCATTTTTTCAGGCATTTTAATATTCATTAATTTAATACTATGATGGTAATCAAAATTAATGTAGTTACGCTAGTTGTGTAACCATTGTATGCCATCGTAAAAATACAAGGCTGTGGCAAGTTTTGTACTGAATGTGCCACTTTTTAACACACATTCTTACTCTTCAGAAGTAAATCTATTAAGACATTGGACACTTACATGGTTATTATATTTTAAGAACAATTAGTTTTTCGTGTCCCTATGCGCCTTCCATGAATCCTCCAAGTGCCTGCAGCTGCTGATGACGGCTGACAATCCTTAACCTGCACCAACCGCACAGTGACTGCTACAAGGATGTTGCTGCATGTTTCGGTTTGATACCTTTTATGAACTGAACCACTGAATAACAGTTCTACTCCTATTTAACAAATTGATGGTTTAAAAGTTGGAGAAAACTGTTGTATTTATAAAATATTTGGTTAAAAAATACTATTTCAAAAGCTTTATTTTATCTATTTACACTGTCCAGTTCTTTAGGCTTGGGTTCTGTATTAAATTACTCTACTATTCACCAATACAATACGTAATTGTGTCAGGTTGAGTTTCAACGCTACAACTTTAGTGCCTTCATTCATAACTCCTTTGTCTTCCTTAAAATACATTAATTTATTAGTAGTGTTTATCATTTAAATACTAGTATAAATGTTTTAGCTAAACCAGAAGTATGACCTCATTTCTATTTCAGTGGATTAAGTTCAATACAATTTCTGGGGTTGTTTAGGAAAACTTAATATAGTGACTGTTCCCTGTAATATCCATGGATACCTCATAAATTCCTCATTTGTGTTGTAGCTATACAATTATGTTTTGAAGTGATTCAAGCTTAATTTTGACAGATGCTCCAAATTTTTGTGAGTTGATAAATTGGTCAACTTATCGCCATTTAAATAAACTTTTAGTCCACATTTGAGATACTCATACACCTCACAAGCTTCAATGTACAAATATTATTACTGCTACAAAATGTAAGCCAATATAAGTTTGCAAAAATCAATCTAACTCATGTATATCAATCAAATCATGGAACTTTTTAAAATTGTTATGGGATTTCTTTGATGGTGTACATAAAAGGTATCATCCTGTTCACCAATTCCACTAAGCTAAAAGCCTAGTTAATCATTTAATTTGTGTGTCAATAAGAAGGATATCTATAGAAAGTCAATTACTTAGGTGTCTTGAAACAATAATTCAAGCAATTACTGCAAGTTCCTGGTGCCCAAAGTTGTGTTGGGATACATTGCAGAAATGTGCCGAGAGTGTTTTTTGTGATAATTTGAATGCTGACTGTGCTCATCTAAAACAGCATTTTCAATATTATCTGTTTGCATTGGTTTAATACTTTCTGTCTTTGAGGCAAATATCTATATAGTTGCAAAATAATTCTATTTTATTTTTTGGTACCATTTTTACTTATTTTAGTGGTAGCAACTCATTGCATTTATATTTTGCAGTATTTCATGAAATTTCCTATTGTAAAAATTTATTTTTTTACTGTTAATTAAAACTTCATATAAGGACAGGAAAGAGATAAAAATTTGGTGGCTTACCTGAAGCATCAAGTTGGCATGCACTTGGAATGCTTTCCTAATCTTCTGATGAAGGAGGTCTCTGCCTCCGAAAAATTCAAACTCTGCACTCAGCACAGCAGCGCCTATGAACTTAGCACTTCAGATAAGGCAGCAAATTTCTCTTTCCTATCCTTAGTAATTCTTTTAGTTAGTCTGGCAATGTCACATACCTACACGATAGCAGCTGACTTACCTAAATCACCTGGCTGTGATGCAGTAACACGTTTAATTTTCGAGAGTCTTGGCTTCCTCGTTCAGAAGAGTGTGTCTGAATACTGTAATGCCAACTGCTCCACTCAAAATGCTATTCAGTCATACTGTTCTGTAGAAGGTGTCTAAAGCATGTTACTATTTCCCAGCAAATCAATATCTACTTGATTTAAGGCAAAACAAGTGCTCTCTATCCCTCTTTCCTGTCCAAATGAGTTAATTTGACATTGTCACATTATCTTTACATATAATTTGAATTCACTTAGAGCATTTACATTAGTAATGTAAGGTACAACAAAAAATTTTAAAATTGACTGGTATTGTAATTTTGAAGTTTTAATTGGATTTTATCTGTTTGTGGATGAAGTTTGTATTCTGTACATGAAAAATATGCATTATTTTATTAAGTCAAGGGAGAAAATTATTGTATTAACTTGATGAACAAGATTTTTACACAATTTAACTAGTTAAACTTCTTTATCATAGTGTTTTTATGATATGGCTGAATGTTTTTATGATATGGCTGAGGAAATGCTATACCTCTTATATTGACCAATTTTAAAAAAATAAAATAAAACTATTATACTGATGTGCACTTGGAGCAAATGATTTTTAATGCATTGTAGATTCGCTGAAAATATTATTTCATATTTGTACTTCATGGGGATTGGATAATACAAGGTATTGCTTTTACAATGGGTGCATATTCATATGCATAATGCTTTGAAATTCTCATATGAGGGAAGTAGAAAAATTAAAGTGTCTGTCGGGATCAAATAGTGGTAATTAGGTGTAGAATTTGGGTAAACCACTATGTTTGTTGCTCTGTTGAGCTTCAGGTGAAGGTTATTATGTTGCTCTGTTTCTAGAGGTCTTAATCAATTAAAAGTTTAGGTTTAAAAATAAATTGATGCGTTATTGTAGTTGCATAAATTTAGAACAGTTTTGCAAATAATTTAAGAAGTCGGTTCAATGTGGCTGCAATGAACTATATTATACATTATTTTATGCTTATGGAAGCAAAATAACTTTTTTTTGGAGTTACTAGAGAATTAATTAAAAAAATTTTAATGATAATCTTTGTTGAAAAAATTAAATTTTCCAAGGAAAAATGTTTGGAATGAAGTGCTCTCAAAATTAAAACTATTTACAAATTGTCATCCATAGCGTTATTATTCAAAGGGAGTAAATTGGTGCAATGTAGAGATGGCTACGTAACTTTTACTACACTTCACATTCATGGCTATTTTTCAATTACATTTGTAAAATGTGTTTACTTGCATTTTTATTCAATTTTATCAGTGACGAAGTAAGCAGAAAATAAACTTTTGTTGACTATTTTGTCATTCTTATGTTATTTATTTATCAAGTAAATGCTACTTTAACTTTGCTGTAATTTGGTACAACTGGTAATTGATTGTCTACAAGGTGATCAATGTGCATTTAGAAACTGTTCATTTCATTCCATAATTGCTGTACTTTTGAGACTTGTTTTGATAAGTGTGATCATATGTGAAATTTATTTTATGTATTGCTGGAGATGTAATAGATTTTTCATGTATTTAATTTGTTAAAAGATGTATATTATTAAATTGTTTGACTTTATGAACTCTTATTTTACCTTATAATAACAATATCTTGTGACATATCATTAATTGATATACATGACTATTTGCTTATTCCCAGTTGATATATCTTAACCTGTTGTTTTTTAATATTACAGATCAATTAGCAAAAAAAAATATTATTGTGGGTGTGAAGGAACAAAACCATATCAAATTTTCTTTAAAATATTCTTTTATGATATAAAGTAATTAATTGTAAGGCATTTCTCTTTATGTTGCTTCTATTTCAAGACTCAAATCCCATTTGTGCAATATGCTATAAGAGGAACCTTAAAAATGATCAAGTTAGGTTTTGAAAATTGATGTATTATCAGATATTTTTGTCAGTTTTCTTAAGACAAACTAAAAGTTCTGCAAAAGCCTAAATAGTCATTAATATTGTAAGAGAGTTTACAAGTTTTAACCTTAAATTGGTGTGTGCGGTATGGCGTACCTTGCAAACAAGTTCAGACTTGTCTAACAGACACCGTCTTGTCCCTCTGTGTACCTTCTTGTTTAGTCTTCATCTAACCGTTGTGTGAAACACATGCATATAAGTTTCTCTGATAACAATTAATTCATCCAGTGGCATCTGTTACCGCTGAAACTAGTTATATTTGCTTAAAATGAGTAAAATATATATTATAACATATTAATTTGCACTGCATATAGGTAAATTATGTTTTATTTTCAAGTGCCAGTATTTTACAAAGCACTCTTAGCAGAGTATTCCGTTGATAGGGTAATTATTATTTAATTATTAGCACAGATTTAGTTTACATTACAGCATTTGTAGATAATTGTGGGGAAGCATTTCCCTTTCTCAATGAGGATTGATGATGACAGATTTGAAGAATTTATGAACACAACAATGAAAGATGTAGATGACAATGGTGAAACAACGGTTGCCGCAGACTGTAGTGGAGATGATTCAGATTTCTTAGAGGATCATAATTCCAGCACAGATCAATCAGATGACAAACAGGAGAATGAAACAGAAACTGCTGGTAAAGATGGAGTTTACTAATGAAGTTATGAATAAATTATTGAAATGGAAAAACTTGAAGAAAATTTGATATATCCTCCAAAATTGAAGAGGAAAACATTTTTTCTTGTGTGTTTGTGTTGCCAGTGACTGATGTGCAACAGCTATTCAAAGGATATGAAAGACTAAGGACTGTAAACTGTATAGTTTGTAAACGACGTGGATAAATTTTTAACAAGGCAAATTTCAAAAATGAAATACTGTCATGGTTTATAGAATAAAAACATACAAGTGAATTAAAATATATAAACTTATTTCTAAGGGTTATTGTTAAATAAAAATCATTTCACTACTAGCTGTATCACATTCCTCCAACAGCAGTTAATAGTGTAAAATAAAGGAAAAGGAAAAGAATAAAAGCTTTTGAAATGTGGTGATATAGGAGAATGCTGAAAATCAGATGGGTGGATAGGGTAACTAACCAGGAAGCTCTAAGAAGAATAGGGTTAGAGAGAACACATTTGGGAGGACTTTGACCAAGAGAAGTGATAGGTTAATAGACCACATTTTGAGACATGAGGGTATTGTAAAATTATCATTGGGTAAGAACAGAAGAGGAAGGCTAAGTATGGAATATGCTAAGCAGATTAGGGAGTATGTGGTAGCTAAATAGAAATGAAAAGGCTTGTGCATGATAGGTTACCATAGAAGGTTGCATTATACCATAACACAAAAAAATATATATACCGAGATACAAATTAGTTTTAGATTTTCTTATCTGAATATCTATTTTTTTCTTCTTCCGAAAATAGAATATATAAACTATACCGACAAAAAATAACCATCATATATACAATACCCATCTATTAAAATTGGCAGTTGAAGCAAATTGGTTCAGAACAAATGTAGTCATCATTAAAAAATATTTGCAATAATAAAAGGTAACATTAGAATCAGACGAATAACCAGAACAGTCTCATAAAATGTCAGTCTTTATTGTATTTACATCATTTAAAGAAGCTTTCAACTTTTTGTCATATTCATCTTGGCTTAATTTTATGTCAGCAACAATTTGTATTCACATAGTCAGATCTTCATACATTCGTACAGTGTCATGTTAACTGCCTTGACTCTATAATACTATAACACTATAATTTTGATTGAAAAATTATAGGCATTTGCCCATGTATTAAAATTTTCTGCAATTTAATATTACTTGAGTTTAATATTTGGAAGTTCATTGGAACCTCAGATGCACCATGCAATTATTTGTGTGATTTAACATCATGTAGCTAATAAAGTTAATTGCATTAATTTCCAGTCAAAATATTCATACAAATGTTATTTATTATTGAACACATTTCATGTGTTACAATTAAAATCATTTTTTATTCTGTTCTGATATTTGTATAAATAAATGCACACAGACATATGATAAAATTTTTGTACGTATATAAGAACCATACATATCATGGCTATTAAAATGATTAAAGGAGGAATTACATTTTTTTTGTCGAGTTTAAAAAGTTAATATTTGTACTGTAATACACATACAATAATCTTCACTATGCAAAAAATTAAAATTTAGCATAATTCACATATAAATCCTTTTTTCATTTAAACTTTAAACATTTTTTAAATTTCTCATAAAAATAGATCATTGACAAGGATGTGATTCATTACTAAAATAAAGTTTGACATCTGCTTCATTGTGCTATTTCATATAACAAGTTGTTTTTTTTTCCAAAACATTTCCCTGATATAAAAAGAATTTCCCAAAGATAAAGGGAAATGAAAAGTATTCATTTGTTCATCACACACTGTCTGTGTACCACTTGTAAACAAAGCTGTAATCTGAAGGGCCTTCAATCTTTCTCACAGTAACTCTCTTACTGGTTGGCTTCCACTCAAATACATAAACAGTATCTGGACTCGTTTCTTCGACAACTGACCTCGCAAAAGTCAAAAATTGGTCCAGAAAATTTAAGCAGACACGAGGGCTCCATACATTCTGTATTGAGAAAATAGCAATAGGTATATTATTTGCTTTTTTACTAAACAGTAAGAAGTGCATTTTGAAATTTGCTAAAGGTAATATCTGCTAGGCAGAGCAGAAAATTGCAGAATAAAAAATATATTTATTAAAGTAATTAAATTAATCTGGCTTATTATCTATACCATTCAATAAAATTGTCTGTCTGGAAGTTTGTCTCAAATAGACTCCAAAACTTCTCAATAAATTTCAATGAAAATTTGAGGGTTTAAACAGAAGTTTTAACTTAAATTTTCACATATATTTCATGTTGATATCTTGCAGGGTTCAGAAAATATTTATATAGTAAATACTTATTTTAAAATAAAATAAAACAAATATCTATTCCAATAAATACAATTGAAGTTTGTCTCGAATTGGCTTCAAAATGTGTGAAAACAGGACCTGTTCAAAAACAAACTGCCAGGTACAAGATTTGTCTGAAGCAATCCTATACCAAAAAAAGTTTAAATAACAAAATTTGTTAAAAAATATTTGTATGTATAAAAAATAAATGTACAGTTGTATGCTTAGATACATAAATGATACTGTACGTATATATTCAATAAGTTCATCTTTATCAAAACTCTGTTCCTGTTGTTTCATTTTTTGGGGCAAAATAAAAAGAGCTATTTGTCCAAGTTCTGTGCAAACAAAGTTGTGGGCATAGCTAGTTAAAAATAAAACATAAAGAATGGCCAAAAGTCAGAAATGGAATAATTTTATTTGAAAATGTTTAATCCCCCAATTTTTGGGACATCCTCAGTTCTTTAACAGCCAGGCTAGAAATGAGTGAAAACAATGGAAAGCTCACATTGTTCTAACGAAATATTTTTGAACTACTAGATTTACAATTCAAAGATTCCAGAATGCACAAGTAAATCACAGTAATAATGAGTCATAGATTGAATTTAAATTTTGCATATTTGCTTTTACATGTTAAGAATTAACATTTATGTGAAGCATTTCACAAATCAATCTAGAATAGTAATTACTTTCAACATGTAATATTTTAACATTATTCAAATCAGTCCTGAGGTTTTTTAATATACACATATAGTTAGCACAGATTGTTCATCTATTGGTTGTTTTAAGTTTGTAAAATGTTCTTTAATTCTTGTTTGAAGCTTGAGCTTAGTCTGACTAATGTAACAATCTTTTCAGTCTAGACACTAAATTTTATACACAACATTGTGTTTATCAAAATTATTTATCCAATCTTTACAATTATTCACAAAATTTAAATTATTGAAAGATCTAACTATGGTAAAACAATAAATTCCGTATCTTTTTTACTACTATTAGTTGTAGATGAATTAATTTTATAAGTCAAAGAATTGAATCTACTTTAAACATATTTATTATTAAAACCATTTCTGACTTTTGGCCATTCTTTGTGCTTTAATTTATTTTTCTACAGCAAATCTGATATCATTGGCAACTATCAAATATACTCCCAACAGAATATTTCTTACTTTTGACATTTCAATGAGGTCACTGGTATTATATTCTTCAATCTTCTTTACAATTCCTTCATCAGTACGAAAACCACATAATATTTTTGGTATGTTTGCCAAGTAACACTGTCCCCACCATTTTGGAAACTTATATCTGAAATATATACATATAATTATTAATAATATTAGGATCATTGTATTAAAGAAACAAACAGAAGATGCTTAGTGAAAATAAACCACATTTATGAGAATTAATAACTATTAAATAGTATGATTTAAATAATTTATGGGCAACAACTATTTGACAGAGTTTAAAAAGACATCAAACTTTAACTCAAATTATTTATAAATTCAATAAAAGTCTGCAATCAATGAATAGGACAAGTAATTACTACCTGACAGTATTGTTGTGCTGTCTATGAGTTTCAATGATTCTGCTAGTTTTAAGTTCTACAAATTCTGCCTTCTGTAGATCGTCCAGAGTTTTTATTTCACTTTGACTTACAAAACCATCCATCTCTGCACCATAGATGATATTATGATTATTTAATCTTGAAGTGAAAATAACGTTGAACTCTTCCATGCAGTTAAATTGGTTGTCTAAATTTGGAGGATTTCCAAAGTTACCTATAATAATAAAAAGTTTAACTTTTAGCATTGAAACAAATTGTTTTCTTCTGTTATTGCATAATTAATTTGCTAATTATGTAAGTTGCTGAGAAATTATTATATGATTTTAATTGTAAATTAATTCTACAATTAAAACAATGCAATTAATCTGATGTAATATTATAAATCAAATACAATTAAAAGTGAGTCTTGATCCCCATGTTTTGCAAGTGGTTCTAGTAATGAATTAAAACTTTAAAGAGACACGATAAAACTGTTTCATCACTCGGTGCCGTGCACAATTTTAATAATTCAAGAAAAACATATTTTTCCATAATCACTGTATGTCAACTTTCTGAAGGGGATGAAACTTACTAATGTTGGGTTTTTGGATCTGTATAATTTAAAGTAAAAATAGATTTTCACCTGATGTCAAATACTGCTCAAATTTATAACCCCACATTAAGCATTTCTGAAAGTAATCAGAAGCTTCTCTGCGTTTTCTTAGGTGGTCTTCTGTGGCTCTGGAACAGAGATATATAGTGCCCTTATACTTCGTGGCACATATCTTCCAATCATCTTGATTCTCATATGGAGTGTTCATAATCACACGTAGAGTCCCTCGAAATGTAGCAAAATCTTGTAAAAGCCTATAATAATAAAAAATGTGCCATTTGCTGAGTTATAATTTTAGAAAATTTGGAACACAAAACAATATTAATGCAATATGGCAAATGATATCATTTATAGGTGAGAGAGAGAGAGAGAGCTTGCCTAAGGCTGGTCAGGCAGAAAACAATTTTATACATAAACCAACTGCTGTATATTTTAAAGGGCACACACTGTATCGGTGTTCTGTTCTTGAAGACAGCAAGACATGCTAGAAGAAAATGCAGACCAACTGGACAGGACTATAATTCTAACCCACTAATTAATACTAAACTTCTACAAGTGTTTAGGTTTAATTGCTGATTTCTTTTACTGTAGTTAAGTGTGGTTTTGGATAGATCGGCAACCTGCGGTTCTTTGGCCTATTAATGTGGCTCTTTTGCAAAATATCACATTTGGGCACACTCATACAGTGTGATTGAAACTTGATGGCCTTTAAGTAGTTTATCAAGTTCTAATTAATTAGTGTTGTAGAGTGAAAGAAGATGAAGTGTAAAGGTTTGAAAAAGGTATATTGAAATGGTTTAGACATATAGAAAAAAGGATGAGTGAGTTGTAAAGGGCTGACCTCAGCGAACGTAGTTCAATTAGATTGATGGCTTTTTTAGCAAAGGCTAGCTTAGGAGTACTTTAAGTTAATAACAATGTATGCATATACTACGAGTTTAAAAAATTGGATATCAAAAGAATTTTAATCATTCCATTGATATTTGGGTCTTTTAACTAAGGTTGTTGACCACTGGGATAAGGCAAGTGATATCTGTTTTTTAAGCAGGTCTGGTGGGTATTATCTATAAAGTACTGAGTATTCGGTTTGTGAGAGCAAATGAGAGTCCCTATAGATTAAGAAAATGTTTGGAGTATGGAGGACATTGACTAAGAGAAGGGATAGATTAATAAGCCACTTTTCAAGACATGAGGGTCTTATAAAATGAATGGGGTAAGAACTGAAGAGGGAGGGCAAAGATGGAATACACTAAGTATATTGGGGAGGATGTGGGACGTGGTAGTTATGTGGAAATGAAAAGGCTCGCACAAGATAGGTTAGCATGGAGGGTTGCATCAGACCAGTCTTAGGACTCAATACCACAACAATAATTATGATTAACATAAATACAAATATATTACATAATAAATTACCATAACATTCTCCTTGAAAAATTTAAATCCATGAGTAATCTATATCACAGTGCTTTCCAGGTTGTGCCATTTTCCACTTCCTGGTGATGTTGAACAAACTGCAGAGACCAGGATCTCACTGCTGATCTTGAAGCAGATATGTGTTAACTATGGTTGTGACAATGATCTCTGCTTTTGTTTATTCGTGCCAAAAATCAAAAATCCTTTTTATTATTGATATCCTTTGAATTAAACTCCAGGCACAGAAATAATCTCAATATATATCTCATCGCTACAAGAGTACAGTGGGTGAGAAAAGTCCATATCCATACATATTGATCAGGACTTTATATTCTTCAAGTTTTTTAGACAATAAAGCTATCATTACTGGTATATGGAGTCACTGTTACACTGAACAAATGTGTTTTGCCAAGGAGATAAAGTTTCACTTACTATTAAAGGAAAATAATTTCAATAAAATGCAGTCATTTCTGAGAATTTTTCATGTTACAAATCAGAACCAAGTTAAATAAAGGAATTTAGAAAACCAACAGGTGGGTGTTAATTGGTAAGCACTCATCTGATGATAGATGTTGTCATTAAAAGAATAGTAGATACTGGCAAGGGCAATTAGAGAGTTTGTGACAAGTATGGATCAGGGTTGAATAAGTTTAGGGAAGCGTAGCAGACAACAGAAAAAGGTTTGTGTTTTTAACAAAGTAGAGAGTTTTTAGAACAACTCCATCGCTGGTTGTCACTCAGAGTGCAAGTTCTTTTCCTGAGAAATGGGGCATCTGCTCCAAAAATTTGAAAAAAATCCTGTAGCCATTGTGGTGATTGCCAACTTCATACAGCAGGTAAGCCATCATCTGTCCTTATCAATAGTGTTAATTATTTTAACAATTTTAACCCTTACTTGTGTATGTGTATATATAATTAATAAGGTGAGGGGAAAAAGATAGAAATTTAGTGGCTTACCAGAAGTGTAAAGTTTGCAGGCACCATGCCAAGTGCAGAGTTTTATTTTTGGAGGCCGCCATTCCTTTCCTCAGAAAATTTGGAAAAGAATTCAGAGTTATGGTCTGCCGTCGACTGAGCAATCAAAATTTCCAACTTTCTTTCTCAATGAAGGTTAGGGTAAAGGCAAAGAATTGATGGGGCACACCATATATTGACTCATATAAATTATCATACACACATATTGACTATTGCCCCCTTTGTCAGAAAATAAGGAAGAGTACTGTGTATTTTAAACTGTGCCATGACAAGTATGATAACTAAGCTATTTTTATCCCATGTTAATAGTAATGGAATAATTTATAATCAGTTGTAAACAATTTCTTTGTCCAAATAAACATAATACTATAAAAATAACTATGATGACATGAAATTTTTGATACATAAATAATAAAAATATATTAAATGATTCAGTATACTATTCAGTTTCTGTATAAGTTTTTATTACATTCTATAGAACCGGAAAGTAACCAATCCATCAATTTTCTTGATATGAAAATTACTAATATAACTGGAATAAATACTGTTTTGTATTATAAAAGAATTTCTTTCAACTCAATTTGAAACTATTACTCATATCACGTGACTAAATGTAGCAAACAATATTATACAAAAAGCAATTTATATTAGATAACATAAATTAATCGCATAATATATATATATCAATAATGTAACCTCACAAACCAATATAAAGCAAATTTCCCTATGATTAATGACAATATTAATTACAAATGTCAAAAATAATGATAATACCATCACTAAGTTTATCAATAGTAATAGTATATTAGTGTTGAAGATCTTAGAAGGTTTTCCGTAAGTGTAAAATAATTACTTTTGTTTTACTTTGAAACTAGATAAACCTTAATTTATTAGCTAAGGTGAAAGACAAGGTTGAAACTTTACATCAATCTAATATGGTGTGCAAAATTCAATAAATTTTATGTAATGGCTTTCCTTCTTACTGCAAGTCTATCAACTAACTCAAAAAGCAATTACAGGCCTACAGTTCATGCCAAGACAGGAAATCATGTTCAAATTTAACAAAATAAGAATTTTATACAAAAATTCAACTCAATATTGCAAAGGCAATGCACATAAATCTTTGGAGAGAGAATTACAAAAATGATAGCACTATATAAAGTGTATGAGTAAATAATGAATTTACTAAATATGTTTCTTCAATAATGAAACTAATATAAGAAGAAATATCTTGTAACATTTGTTTATAGTGTCAATATAACATGCATCGTAACAGTTATTATGGCTGATCAGCAGCAAATAAAATTGTATTATGCCCTAGTCAATTAACATGATGTATTCTGCTTGGTCAATTCATTTAACATGACACTTCTGAGACACAAAATAGGACACTAATGAATGTTGACTTACAAGCAAAAAAAAATTCCTTCATTTATAGATGTAATGTCATACAAATAAATTGGTTGTCTGTTTTCAGCAAACCCCTATTGTTTTTAATCTTATATACATGATGAGGCACTTCATATCATCCTAAGGTATTTTATGTTCAAAAAATATATACAGATATGTGTACATAACGGATACACCAACAAATAAGTCAACTGTGACAGAAATTGTTGAAAACTATTGAAAGTAACAAACTTTTACTGTACTAGTTACCATTTTATAATGAATAGTTTTTATTTTAATAATAACAATCACCTTCCTTGTGGATCAGTATCTAATGTAGACTTATTTACTGAAATCCATTGAAGTAAATTATCCAATTTAGCTTCATCATTTACATCTCTCTTCACGGCTTCATCAATTCCAATATTCAGATCAAAATTAACATTGTGATTGGACTCAGGACGAACAATATACGAAAGTTGAGACATGTCCGAACAAAATTTTCGCTGCAAGTCTAAACTGTAGAATCCAATCACATTTGGTTTAAGGAAAGAACATTGAGGGCCACTTTCAAGAGATTGACGATTTATAAAGAATGAATTGTTGTCCTTTACATTGTCATGACGAAATCTTTTATGTCTGTTAGCCATAACTGTTATTTTGTCGGCATGAAGGATTTCAACTTAACCTAAAACCCCAGGAAAGTTTGCACTTTGCAATATTATGACATATTTTCCAAAGAATTTAATTTCTTACTGCAGCGCCGCCTACTGTCTTTACGAATTGAAATGATAAAAAACAAGATCCTAAAGTTTCGAGGCTTTGCGTTTCCCGCATCAGATGTTCGCATTTTTTTAATGTTGCTTTGAAAAATCATAATTTAAAAAAAATAGCTCCAGATTTTTGCATCCAGAATTGATGTAAAATTGAAACCATATATCTTTAAAATCAATGTTTCTTTAATTAGTTTGAACTCATGAAATGAGGTTCATGTTCAAAAAATATATTTTTTGCCTTAAATTATAGTTCACTTGAAATTACGATTTTGTTTAAATTTAAACAGGAAATATAACATCCTTGAATACTTACAAATCTCTCACCCTTAGTTTTACACGACTAAAACTGTTTTAGTACATGGCCTATAAACCAAGATTATTTTATTCAGTTAGAAGTATAATTTGACTTGTTGGTGATTATGTTCGCTTTTTACAATAAAATGGGTTGTACAGATTTTTTCCCTATATATGGAGCCAGAAGAATGTTTGAGTATCAAACTACGATTATTTTGACATGTTTGACAATTGCTCGCTTCATAGATAATTTGCTTAGCTGATTTTCTCTGAAGCAGTAAATAAATTTGCAGCTACCTTAAGCCGATATTTACTATATGAAAATATAAGGACTTAAAATTCTTCTCTTTGCAGAGCAAATTGTCAACGAGATATAGATCGATCAAATAATTTTTAAATTAAAGAAGAAATGGTATTTCAATAATCATCCATGCTGTGAGGTATCAATAGAATACACCAGACAAATCATATAGACAAAGTAAGACAGGAAAAAGAGAAAGGTGGAGCTTACCTGAAATTCAAGTTGTGACTCGGAACGAATCTCTTCTCATTTAGGGCATGGGTTGCCTCCGAATATTTTTTAAGAATAAATAAATAAACCATCCCGCAATAGTGCCTTTAATTGTGTTCATTAATCTGCCAAGTATATATGTGTACTTGAAGCATACATGTTAATAATACTTTGATAAAAAAAGAGACGAGAAATAATGTTTGGAACGTTAGATTTAATCTTACAGAATCATGTTACAACTCCAAGTAAATACTAAGAATTTGATGCAACGACCTATACATAAAGAAGGTTATGATAAATGACAAATTAGGAAGCAATAAAATGTATATGATAACCATTTCAGATCATTAACTCTCTTTCAGCATTTGTAGTAATTATTTAAACTGTAAATAAAGTACAATCAACTAAAATACTCTGCCACAAATTGCGTTACGAGAGCAGTGTGACGATAATTACACTAAAACGTTCGAAGAATACTGTACTATTCGACTTCTATGTCATTAGTCCTCCTCTTGAATTTGAGAAACTTATTGTGATCTGTAGCGTCAAATATAATTAAACTGTTATGAATTAATTAATTTTATTTTTTTCTATGTGATTCACAATTATTTGGATAATCTTAAAACCTTGTCATGTACTCGTAGTATCCATTAACGACGTCGTCTACCATTTTAAACTCCTGAAAATTGACAAAATGTCGCAATAAGAAAGTAACCAATAGTTAAACTACTTTGTTGTGGATTATCACTACTTACATCGTGCTGTACTGTCAATTGACTGAAGAAACTCTTCGTACGCAGCTTCCATTTCTTCGTCCATGTGGTCGTCGGGAATACAAAAAATCATACTTTCACTCGCGTCGCTATCGTCGTGAATTGCGTTTTTTTCGAGGAAAACGATTTCGTCGACTGTGAGCACCTTTCCGTCCGGACCGTAAAATACCGGATCGTTCTGTACGCAAGTGCTACAGAGAGGCTTTACACACTCCTGGGTGTTGTCATTTTCTTGCCAATTTTCCACCTTGAGTTTCATGACGCTGCAGATCGTTTGACGTAACCTGGTGTCTTTGACAAACGTCGTCGACATTTGAAGCACCCTGTCCGCAATATCGTCCACTGAACTTCTGTTCGTCTTTTGTAATTTATGGCCTGCAAGTTTCAGTACCTGACATACACATTTCAAATTAGGGGCAGAGGGCGTAGTTAGTAAAATATAAATAACGTGAAAGACATTCGTGGTGAGGTCCGGGATAGACCCTTCCTGTAACTGCATGAGCAATTCGACCATGAAGAGCAATAAGCCGTGTACATACTGGGGCTGCTGAGTTACGTTAAAGTGCGCTTGGAGACTCTCGTGTTTCAGTAATGCGTGGAGTTCGTTTCGAAAAATTTCCTCAATGTTCATCAAAAAGTGGCAGAGTTTAGCTCCGTGATACGTGAAGTTTTGTTCCTTGACAGAGTGTTTGAAAATCAGGTCGGCACAACATTTGATTGTGTCCAACGAAACTAAGCGTAAATTAAAAATTTTTAAGAACGTTTCCACCAGCGTATCGAACATACCGGGGTTAAGAGTAATGTGTTCCATCAATTGTACCAAATGGATCCTAATTATTATGTTGGAATCATTAGTTACTAAATTTTGAGGAATAAATTCCATGGCGTGAACTGACAAGTTGGATGAAGGCAAAATTTCATTCCAATTACTTTCTGGTTGTCTGTCTCTTCCATTTAACTGTAACGTGTCTCCTCCCGCCATGGGATCGGACACAGACTCCTCTTTAACAATCGGGTGCGGACTGCACATCAAACGAGATTTCTGCACTTTTCCTCGACAAATCCTCTCCATTGCAAACGGTATAAGAATTTAGGGACTCCAATATGCGCTGAGCTGGAACAATATATCTTGTTAATGTGGGGCACAATTAATAAAACAATACGATCATAATTAATATGGATCATATTTATGATTCAATTATCTATTTAAACATAGGACACATCGTTCTCTGAGAAGAAATAGAAATGAGACAGTTGAGATAAAATCAACAAGCTAAAAGTAGAAAGATACAAAGAAATAGTGTTTTTAGAAATTTAACATAGATGAAATTCGTAACTCGTCAGAATAAAAACTGTCTTTCTTCTTTTTATTGTTGATTTTTTCATCTCTAACCACCGTTTACCATTATTAATGTTTGTCCTTTGTTTCCTTCTACACAATTGTAAAACTACATAACTAGACTAATAGAATATCAAACGAAATTGGACAACACAGTGCTCATTGATAATTTCCATTAGACGGTCAGTTTATATATGGTGATAACATTGGATACCTGCAAAATTTTATTTTATGATTTGGACATTGTAACGTGTTACAATGTTTTCATCTATGATGAGTATTTTACAAAAAAAATTAAATGTCTTTTCATTGGCGAGTAGATTGTATGTTCAGAGATTAATATACAGTGCGAAAAATTTGACAAATTCATATGCAAAATATGAATGAATTTATTTTCAAGGAGAGAGCTGATTATTTAGCAGTATACACGTGAAGCTGCAGTAATGACAGAAATCTACTTTGCTTTGGCAAGACCCAGAGTGGCTGGAGATAATCTCGATCATCTCGACTTTCTTCGACTTTATGTGCTTTGAGAGGGATTGATGTGAACAGCAGGCAGTGGAATGTGCAATGTGTATGCAGGTTATTTGAAATTCTAATTCCGTTTAAGCTCACTACGGTTAGCATTTCAGTTGTATTAATTGAAAAGTGTTTTATTTTTAGTATTTAAATACAATAGAGGAATACTGCTACATAATTTTTTTAATGAAATAGTAAATTTGAATGTTTGCTGGAGGAGTGCCGCTGACGTCATAGGTCACGTGGGACAAACCGGTGTGCTGGGTGGGCCGACGGAATAGCCATTATAGCGTCGGCAGTTTGCAGTGAGAGATTGTTCTGTTAAGAGTTGTAAAGCGGCTAACACTATGGCAACTAAAACTTCCAAACGAACGACGATTTCGTCAACAACGAGTTCTACCACGTCTACACCACAAGCCGGGCCTTCTCAGAGACCGGGAAGTCCGTTAAGCCCCACGCGGGTAAGTCGGCTTCAGGAGAAAGTGGAATTACAAAATCTTAATGATCGTTTGGCTTGTTACATCGACCGAGTGCGACATTTGGAAACCGAAAATGCCAAACTCACGCGTGAGGTTGAAACCCAGCAAGAACATATCACACGAGAAGTCACAACAATAACATCAATGTTCGAAGGAGAATTGAATGACGCCAGGAAAATGGTTGATGAAACTGCCAGAGATAAAGCTAAATTGGAAATGGACGTTATGCGGCTGAAGGAGGCAAAAAATAACCTAGCAGTGCAGTAAGTATTATTTAAAGTTTTCTTTCTTGCTACTTTAATTTTGTGTTATCCTTAAGGCGGACTGTAATGCACTTCATGCATATACCACTTATTTGGTAAAAAATTTAACTTTTGAAAGCATTTAATCTAGGATGAATGGAATTTTGCTTGTATGCGAAATGTACACGAAAAGAGTATCAGAATGTTAATCTGCTTTGTCAATGTTAGTTGGCATCAGAATTTCTTTGACAGTAGTTCACAAGAAACTATGCATATTAAAAATTTACATTCTGTTGTCATAGATGCATTCGTGGAGCTAGAATGACACCTGTACAGTATAATTACTTTATAACTAATAGTGTTCATTAGTTTCCTCCACATGTTGGTTAGATGAATCGAAGGCAAGAAGTCTGAAGTGTCCCCTCCAAGAATTAGTTACCACTTATATCTGAGATTACTTAAACGTACAATTTTTTTATCATAATTAAAACATGGTTTTAGAATGAAGGTGGCTGAACTCTAACCTAGAATGATTCTATTGTAAGTAGAAGCATAATTACTGTGGGCAGTTATGTTTTTGCTGGAAACAATATATCACTTAGGACTAAAATCTTTTGTTTCTGTTTATTGTGGAATTTTTTATCAATATTTATAGAATCCTTGGAATAAGTTTCAAATTCCATTTGCATAATTTTTAATTTAATATCCTATCTCTAAATTTGCCAGTGTTTGATGCCTGTAACTTTGGTCTCCATTATTTCAAGTTATAAAAATTCAGAGCCCGCAAATTAATCTAATCTAAAGTGAAAATTTAGCAATTAGTTATTAGTTGTTTTTGAAAGTGAATTGTATTTCTACCAATTGATTTTTCCTGAGTTATTACTTATTAGTAACCATTTTTTATTATTATTTCCTTTCTACTCCGTCAATTAGTTTACACACTGTGAATGTAGTTTAAGTTTATTACCTACAGTCATTGTGTTTGTGAATACCAAAATCTGGCATTTACGTTTCATTCAGATTAGCCACAAAAGTTTGTAAAATTAATGGAAATTTTATATGAAACTAGCTTAAACTGCTTCATTCTTTTGAAAGTGTACAACATTTTGCTTGCTTAGTGTTTATTTATAGTGTATTCAAAAATTTAACTTATTGGTTATATTTCTGTTGGCCAAACATCTGGGTATGTTATAATTAAAAATATATTTTTTTAATTTACACAATAGTGACTGAGCTTACCTACATTACAAAGGCTTCTGAAGATAGATTGATAAAAACTGTTTTCAGAGCTATTTATTTTTACTGATATTTCCTAGCCATGGAATTAACAAGCTTTTGTTAGCATTGTTGAAACATAGCAATTTAATGTCAAATAATGTGAAGATCTCTGACGGTCAAAGTATCTTGTTTATTTATATAAATTTCTCAATATTCTAAATTCATGCATAAGAAATAAATATCTTCGTTATATTAAATCTAATAGTAATTATTCTTTGTAATATGTACTATTTATCGGTATTTTTGTAGTAAAAAAATATTTGCCAAGCAATGACTTGAACATTTTTTGTTTCTAATGGTTGGAAGTTCTGTGTAAATTTGACTATGAAATTGTGTTATTTTAACGTAATATATTTTTCTGCTGTGATTGTGTGCTAAAATTCACGATGTGAATTCAGTTGATTTAATCGCCGATTATATCCACGTACCGAATAATGTGTTTACGTTCAGTGTATGACAACAATGTTGCCAGAATTTATTTCCGCCGCCATGGCAAAATTCTTTGGCATGTCCATGTCTTCACGCAGTAGTGCCTTGTGTTCTTAAAATAACTCTAACGTCACCCCACCTAGCGTCATCGTTAGCATATGACGTCACTGTACGTTGACGGCGTTTTCTATTTTTTGTGGTTGCGTTAGTTTTGTGATAATGCATCGTTGCTTGAAACTCACCTCTAGCAGAGTTTTTATCAGACAAAATTGAGAACAGCTCCGGCAACCCCTTTTCCTGCCCTGAAGCATGTTTATGACGGCGATAATAAGGAAAGCTAGATTATTCTTATCTGTCATTGATACCCTGCGTCGTGTGCGCTCTCCCGACAAATGCTATCCCCGATTTTAATAGGGGTGACGACGAATCGAGATAGTTTTAGGTTCGAGAAGTAACTTTTTAATGGAATTTTTCGCACATTAATCACGTATTATTTGTCGGCTTTGTACGATTTATTTATTAAATATTCAATTGAAACCTGATCAACGTTACTAGAGCAATGAAGATTTAAAAAAGCTTTGATACAATGTTTTAAAAGTGTAAATATAACGGAATCTACATTTTATATATTGCTGGGACGTTCTGGAGTCACCAAACTTGGCCAAATTAATTTTTTCCTAATTAATTTGATGATATATATGACGTAGTAGTGATTGATTTTTACGTTACTTTCTCAAGAACAAACTACTTTTTTAAAAAAAATACTTTTTGAACACGTACATGTTTTCAAAACTAAAATTGAAATGATAAAAATATTTATAATTTATATTGATGTAAACCTACTGATACTGGCTCACTAACACATCGTGTTGTGATGCTCAATTACTTATTTATTATATTACTATTGGACACAGGGGATGGATAGGATGGCAGAATTTCCAATTGTCAATTCTAACAGATGCTAACTTTAAATTTAGTAATTAAGGAACCCGTGTAAAAACTAGCCGAAACTTAAATTGTAATGTGCAGTTGAGATTTTTCGATAAGTCTCTAGGATTACTGTTGAACCGCTAGATTCTTCGGTTAACTACGAATGTGGTTTCGGAAGCCCTTCACTTTTTTCCTTTCAGAATAAGCTTTATTTTAAAGGGATTGTATGGGATTAATTACTTTAAACTGTATGTATTTACACAAAGTAGCTAAATTGCAGATAAAGAGTTGATAAAATAAATACACAACGTTATTGTAACCATTGTTGCTCGAGGTTGTCTCACCTGTTTCTAAATTCTAAAAACTATTTCAATAATTTTACAATTAACGAACTACAAATAGATTTTAGGGTGGTGTGAACGCTAAGTGTATTGCAAATCGAAAATTAAGCATACAATAAATTTTACTTATGATTATTTCAAATATTTTTATTCTTACATAATTGTAGCCTCCATTAAAAAAAATAATGGGAAATTAGACAATGCTTCATTCATTATCAGTATTCGTATTGTACAAGTCCTGTGTAGCGATTGCTAAAAGAAAATAACGTGGAAACACTGAACACTACTCAATTTTAAGAATTTATGTGGGTAACGGACCTTGAGACCATACGGAGTTGGGAATGCTGCGACCCCACAGCAAACTTCTCTCCCGCCATTCGGAAGGGCGTGAGAAAAGTGGCCCTAAACCCGACCTACCTGTTGCAGGTTTGCCTTGCATCTCTTTCGAGTGAACACCCAGTAGGATCCTTAAACTATAATTTGGGGGACTCGAGTCAACCCTTGACTGGCTTCCTCTCTTCCACAACCCTCCTTTCAGATTCCCATCCTATGGTATTAAAGGGGAGTTGCCAGTTTCTGGATCACCCTCATGTTGCCTGACACCCAAAAAATCGCAGTTGAATGATGATCAATAAATTGCAATTAGATGAATCTACATTTCTTGTTTCAAACCTGATGTACTGTGGATAAAAACGAAGTACCCATCCCATCAAACCTCACCGATGCTCATTTGGACCAATGTCCAAGAGCTAAGAATTTGATTTATGTTCCGAATTGCAATATATTAAGCTGAAAATTTGCAATCTCGTACTTCGCTTTAAATTATTATATATTCGCATGTATTAAATTGAAGTTGTAATATATGCATTATTATTTGTTTTATATTAATGTTATTTTCCTATTTAAAAATTATTTTTCAAACTATGCTCTCCAAACTTTTATATTTCAGAAATATGCTGGACCAATATAAAGGTTACCGACCCACCCCTTGTTGTAAACAGGCACGACCATTCTTAGTCATTGTTTCAGATGCAGTTCCTGAATGAAAGAACGATTGTTATTAAATTTCTTGTTGTTATCGGCACAAAATATTTTAATCGAGAATGTTTTTTTTATATTCCCATTAAAACCTTTATTTTTGTTCATATGAATTCACACTTGTTAATTTAAAGTGCTAATCAGTTATAATAAACAAGGGAGCTTTCATCCGTTTCGGACCACGACTTCATGGTGTGTGTCTCGGGATCATTATGTCCTTTCAGGTTGAAAGCCCCCCTTGTTTATTATAACTGATGAGCACTTTAATTTAAAAAGTGTGAATATGTGAACAAAAATAAAGGTTTTAATGTGGAGATATGTATTTATTGTTTTTTATTTCCCTCGTGATACACGATTCTCATGTCTTGCTGTTCAGATGAACATCGTTTCTAGATGTTGTCATGGGGATTCGTCCATGGACTCGTTTGGAGAGAAAATATTCTCTGCTGCTTTCTCTATCCTCTGTTCTTTTTGTGACTTTGCTGTCTGTAATTTGCGTTTTAATTGTATTCATCTTGAGTAAAGTAGAATTAGTTTTTTTTAAATATATTCATGCTGTATGTGTTGTTTTCAAATTTATTCGCAGTACAAATATAGATGCCAATACTGTAAGTCTGTAAAGACAATTTCAAATCTTACCCAAACATTTTACTATTATAACTTCTTTCTGTTTCTTACGAGGAAACACAGTTAAACAACACTTGCATGGGGTTTGAGGAGTTATTTTGTATAGGATATCACGTTTGAATAACTACTTGTTTATGGATTTTATTTATTTATAAGTTGCATTCCATTGGTTCTCTGCTACCGACAGTATCGAGCAAGTTCAGTGATATGGACTTTCGCGCCTCTACTGTAGTATTTCATGTGTGGGTCGACTGAAGCGGATGTTTCCGCACTCGTTCTCGGTATCGGCCTTTTACCCTGACACGGATGGCAACAGCATCATTCCAAGTAGGTCACCAAACTTCACTTCGCCACTATCATTTGCCTCCATATATTTTTCTTTAGTTTTAATTCCTCGTGTGCGTGATGCAAGAGTTTACGGAAGTATTTATCATCTGTGGTCTTGGCTATTTTCTGCAGTATCGTCGTCACGCCTATATCTGAGCTTTTGCTTAGTGATGTTTAGGCGACGCGCTGCCGGCCTTGGCCTCTTTGGCTTGCCCTGGTCGAATTTCTCGCAGCTTTCTATATCCTCTTCATAAAGCGACACGTGCAGGTATTTACCAGTATTGTTGGAATTTCTTGGTAACACGTCGTCTCTTTGTAAATGGACAAAATTCATTTTTAAATGTTTTGCATTTGAACCTTCAATTTGGTGTCACATTAGTAAACAACTATCGCCCTTTCTTCCTTCCTTCCTCCACGTCCATCGTATTTTCGCGTAAAATATTCAGCGTTGTGTTGCGCTAAACAGGCTCTCCTTTAAAGGTATTCATTCCCAGGTAGACCGTTTTACCTTTTTCTATGTCAAAGTTCTGCTTATAACGACTATTCGACCAGTACTGGTTCCACTCTTTGGGGACGCGCGCACAATAATATCGCTGGCCCTGCCCTAGCTAAGTAGGTCGCACGCGGCGTGAGCTATTTGTGTGTTGTGGCAGTCATATTTCTCGCCGCGTAGGTACATCGATCTATGGCGCTGTGTGTGGCTGCAAAAACATAGTGTGTTTTCCTCCTCTCGCCCTTTATGGTCCACCCACTTCATCAACAACTTCTCTCAATTTGGAGTTAATTTAATCGAAGTATCACTTCAGTTTATGTTCGAAGGGATAACTGTTAAAGCTATATCTCGTCTTACAGCCTCCTTCAGAGCTATAACGAACAATTCCCTACGCTAGTCATAATATCTGTCATAATGAAAGTTCTGTAAACCGTATTATACAGCATCTCGTATCAGTAAAATAAACTGGATTCAATGGAAATGAATAGCCGGCAGAAAAGTTATCCGTATTGCCTAAAACATGGGAGGCAAAACTGCGTCAGCAAAAGTTGTCTCAAGAAATTGGCGGAGATTTAACTGCCAATAGATTCTGCTAAATTCAGACAGACAACCTTCGGCGGTGACGGGGGAATCAAAACAAGGCATGAAGTCAGTCTACTTACTTTGTTTATTGGTAAAAACTCTGTTGCTTCTTGCCTATTCGGGAAAATTAAATGGTTAAACAAACTGAAATATTTACACCCGAAACTGTGTTCATCATAAACGGTTACCTTTTTCCCCCCCGAAGAAACTTTTTTTTTTGCAAAATTGATTTGTCTTTTGAAACTTTAACTTGCCCTCCCATTGAATGTAAATTTTAATTTCGAAAAAAAAATACTAGTCAAGTTTTGGCGCACACGTTCCATCCATTGTTGCAGCAGGAGTACCGACTCAAGTGTGCGGCATTGTTGTTGAGACAGCATTATTGATTATGTACCTGATTGTCACCGTGTGCTGTCTTTCAGTTTCAGCGCCACGGCAAATTTGAAATAACTAATAATCCAATAAAATTATAAAAAATTGTGAGAAGGTTCTTTACACGCATTCTAAATTTTCGTCCTAATCTGACTGCTTGCTCCAGGGGACGGTTCGTCGCCCTACTTCTTCACATGTAAATTCAATCTTTTCGATTGAGGGAGTCCAGGAGAAATATCATGTATTGCTAAATTTTAAGCCTGTAGAAGTCTCAAAATGGAGACGAAACGTCGCTTTTGTTAATAAATACTTATATATATTTAATGCTGACTTTTTTGGCCGCCTTTTTATTTACTGTAAATTATTTATCTTTATTTTGTGTGGTGTTAGCTTTCGGTGCGACTCCCGGATAATTTCACCCACTTGAAACTTTATTATGAAGACATCCTATGCAATCGTCATCTTAATATAATAGTTCTTTAATATCTGTAAGTTTTAATAAGACCAAAAACAGACAAAAATTAGTGGAACAAACTATAGTTTAAAAGCAACTGTGTTTCTGTCCTGATATGGACCCTCTTCAAGCTTGTCATAAACAATCGCCAGATGTGTTTTTTTCCTGCCCTCACTCAACTTGGGCGACGGTGAAAGTCAAACTTTGCGAAGAAATAAAGCTTACAAAAACCTTAAAAGTATTAGTTTATTGAAATAGTGGCAAAAGATCCTTTTAAAATGAAGAATGGATTGAGCTAAGACTTCAGAAACCTAGAACGTTTGGTATGAGAAAGTCTTACTGCGTCCAGCGAAATCGGGTCAAGGGTGTTCATGGGAGGACGAGTTCTTGAAGTGTTTTGCTAGTGAAGTATATATATATAATTAGTATGTTGGTGGTTAGGCTTGCCCACGCTGTTGGTGCTGTGAGTGGGTGTGTGTGTGTGTGCACGTGCAGGTGTTGGGAGGGCGTTGTGTATACACCATGTGTTCTCCCCGCCGTTATTTTCCGCTTCGTCCACTTTCCTCGTTACAATTCCGTCTGCCGCGACAGACTTTATTATTTCAGAATCTTCAGCGGTGTTGATAATCTGAAAGCAGATCTGGTCGAGTTGAATGGTTTGAATGAATGTATCATCGGATACGAAGCACCAATCTGCTCGTCTTGTTTAAAAGGGTTTCGTATCTGCTTTTTGTGTTTGCTTACGATCGACCGCTTGGAAAAGGGCGTTGTCTAATTTGGTGATGAGTCAGTCGGTGTATATGGTTCCCCATCCCCTCCCCTCCTCTCCGCCTTCTACGTATTCGCCATACGTGTCTCGTCATACCGTCTGCTAGGGGTTGTTTACCTTTGCGAAATGCCGTGGTATTTTTAATGCCGGAACGTGCCGTGGGGTCAAGCTGTAGGGGACGCGGCCCATGCTACACGATGCGAGAACCTACACGTCCACCTCCTTACATGGCAGCTATATCTCCCGAACAAAGCCTTTACCAGGTCCGCCATTACTCGATATCTATATACATTGATTTCCAGAATATAAAGCTTTTAATTACTAGAGCCGGTAGTCAAACTACAGTAAACATTGATTCATGATAATTTGCCGCGTTCGTTCTTTAATGGCGTTATTCTTCATCGCCTAAATTAATCGGATTTATTTCATTGTGTAGACCGCACACATGGTGTTTGCCTGAATGATTATATATCTTTCAGACGTTACAAATATTCGAAAATAAATGTTAGTGCCCGCTCGTCCTTGTAAATCGTTTGTACAGGATACCACGTAATTTCACGCAGTGTCCATTAAAATTCAGAATTTATCCTTCGTTTTAAGAGTATTCTATATAAAAATCAAAATACTCGGGTGGTGAATTGCTTGTTGGAGAGGCCTTGATAAAGGAGCATTGATTCCCACGTCGCCGCTTCTGAATCATGTTAGGTTGGCATGCTTGCCGACTCTTTTAACTGTTGCTAAGCAACCATTTACGACCGTGACGTCATTGTTACCTTCCGGTCTGGCTGAGACCTGCCTGCACGCCGTTTGGACAGCCAGGACTCCTTTGAAGTGACGTAATCGCCCCCTTTTGTCATTCTTACGCAGAACGCCCACATTTTTGCCCTATTAGCACTCTTCCTCCCTCCCTCCTTCCCTCCACGCCCAACAATCAATTAGATAGAATTCGTGCTACCAAATGCTTAGACCGTTTCAAATTTTATCAACCCGACTAGGCATTTAATTGAATATGGAATGGTCATCCTAACTGAATATACACCCTCCCCTCCTTGAATTTATTATAAATCCTGCAGATTATTAACTAATAATGTCTCAATATCTCAATTTTTTATCCCTCCATCCACATGTAAATAAAACAATGTGTTGCAGATAATTTGCATGAAGAAGTACAAGAACCTGCAAATCCAATTCATTACCTCTGTTCTCCATTTAGATTATTAAGGCCTATAAATTTACAATATGTGATGGTCAGCACATCTAAGATTCATTACCTCCTACCTTTATTCCACTATATATTTTTAGTTTTTTTAATTTATTACTGTCCTGGAAATCACTTATTTTATCTACCAATTACTCAGTTACCACCAATGACACTACGGATATATTATTAAAGTAGTTCACAAATTACATCAATATCAGCACTAATTTTTTGTGCTGTCTGAAATGTGATTTGCAAAATAATTCTGTAGTTATATATATTGTGACCCACTGGAGTCTATAGGTATTGATTGTTGGGAATATATTCTCATTTTTCTTATTGTTTACTTTAAATTATGTATAATTTTCTATCTTATGCACATTCATCATTTTTAATATTGTAACTGGTTGGAAATAAAGAAATATTATGGCAAAAGAACATGTATAAATGTTTACTCTAGTTGGAATTACAGTTCTAGTAATTAATAGTTGTATATTACTGGAAAAATCCTGGTTCCAATAAATCAATCAGGCAGATTTATTTAATTTTAAATAAATAATCTTTTATATCTTATGTCTGACAAATTAGGTGGAATATTTGTTCATAATAAGTAACAGATAATGTGTAATGGTTGACTTAACCAGAAACTAGCAATATTGGTAAATACTGTTTGACATTCTTCGTAGGTCCTTACACCGTAATATGCATTGTCTTGAATTAATTTATTGAATTATGAAATTTATATTTCCATATAAAACATCAAAGGAATACAATTATTAAACATTTGAACTAGTATCGTTTGCTCTGTTCTGTGTTGTGTTTTTACTGGAGGTCCAACTTCCATTTAAAGTTGCACTATTTCTGTCTGCAAAATTTTTATTGTTTACTTTATTATTAAATTTGAATGATTCATTTTAAAAGTACCTTCTTTCTTTTTTTCAGGTTGGACAAGAAATCTAAAGCTTTGGCTACTGCTGAAAAGAACTTGCATGTTAATGAAATTCGTTTGAATGAACTTACAACTAGATTGAGACAGGCTGAAGCTGATCGTTCCAAATTACTTGATGATGAAAAAGTAAGTTGGAGGCAATTTTAATTATTTTTGTGCTGCTTTTCAGAGAGAACTGTATGTAAAATATATTGACTTTCTTACACATATTTGTATCATTTTTAGAATTATATTAATATTATGTAGACACAATATACTGAATAAAACTGTGTGTTCCAGGAACGAGAACATCTTACTCAGCTTGTAAATGAGCTTAGAAAACAACTTGAAGAGGAAACTTTGCTGAGAGTTGATGCAGAAAATGCTTTACAAACAATCAAAGAAGACTTTGCTTTCAAGGAGCAGGTAAATTACTTAATTTGAAATGTATTTGGCGATATGATTCTCTAATACAAAATTAAAAAATTGAGTAGTAATTTTTGGGTTTTGCTAACTTGCTTAGATCACAACATTTATATATTACATTAAACTATGTGCCCTAGCTTGATTTGTAAGGGTGGATTAGCTGAGACGTCCCACTCTTTTTTTTTTATATAAACTGTTAGTTGTTTTCGTATTATATGTACTATTCAAAGGACATTGCCTGATCATAAATTGCAACTGTGTTATCTCAAGGTCTTTTGTTCTTTGGCATACCTTACATTAGTTATGTTGAATAATTAATTTCATGTTTTGACAGTTAAAATATGTTTTTAAACATTTGTAAGTGCAATAGCTTTTTTTTGGTTGCAAGTATTTCAATCAACTTCAATGCAATCTATTTCAGATTCATAACCAACAGCTCACTGAAGTCCGTACTAGACGTCAGATTGAAATCAGTGAAATTGATGGGCAGCTGAGGGACCAATATAAAGAAAGGGAAGTCAGTATGCTCCAAGAATTGAGAGAAGACTATGAAAGTAAGCTGCTGATGAATAGAGATGAACTTGATGCTCTATATCAAGGAAAGGTATGATTAATTCTGACTGGACATCCACTAACCAATTGTTATGTTTTAATAATATTATTTGTCAATGAATTAAACTATTGCCTACTTATAGTGATAAATATTTGTCCACAGATAAGAAGCCTTGAGAATCAACTGCAAAGAAACAGTGACAATAATTCTTCAGCCACAGAAGAACTACACATAGCTCATATGCGGAATGAAGCTCTCGGTGGCAAGGTTTCAGAATTGGAGGCAACCAATGCTTCTCTTTTGGTAAGCTTTCACAGGATAATATGGATTGAGAAATTATATTTTGGAAGGATGAATATTTATAAAATCCATGGCATGAAATTATACTTATTCCATTAAAATATTTTCATAAATTTTGTGCGCCAACTAAATAAGTAATTGGCAATCAATTGACACTATCCAATTGGCATTATATTTTGGAAAGTAATATTAAAAAAGTAGTGAAAATGTAGGTTCAAAACTCATGCTTTGCATAGTTTCCACTCAGGATTTAATTATTGCCGCTCTGTTAATTTGCCCTGAAACCACCTAAGATTTTGTATTCAGAAAACCCACTGACACTTGGAAATATCCTGAATTTTCTTTTAAATGATATTGACAAATTTGGGTTTATAATTGGAAAATTATTCTTTATTATTGAATTTTTCCCCCCAAATATAAAGTAATAAAAGTATAAGTGTTCTTGAAAATATTACAGTTTACTATCATGATGTATTCTATAGAGATTCTTTTATGATTTCTCATTCTCATATATTATACATTTTTACAGAGCCGTGTGCAAGATCTGGAACAACTTTTGGCTGAAGAAAGGAGACGTAATAAGATACACATTGAAATGTTGGAGAAAGAGTTGAAGAATCTCAGAGATGAAATGGATGCACATTTACAAGAATATCAAGATCTGATGGATACAAATGTTAAGCTTGACATAGAAATAACAGCTTATCGAAAACTGTTGGAGGGAGAAGAACAGAGGTGAGTTGATTATCTTTATACTGCAAAATGTATGGAGTTGATTCAATGTAACAAACTTTGTTAACTAAAAAACTTTACTGTTTATTTTGCTTCTTAATTTTTGCATTTTTAACATTTATGGCTGTTTCTAAAATGTTTTGTAATATTTTAGGTTAAAAATAAGTCCTGCTCAGTCCCCAGCACAGCCATTAGGACGTGCAGCACGAAGTACACCAGTTCGCCGGACTCCTGTCCGTTCAACACCCATTCGAGGAGCCAAGCGTATGCGCTTGGATGAATCGTCTGAAGACTCCTCTTACTCAAACTACCAAGTTAATACCCGAGCCAAGGGTGATGTGGTGATCAACGCAATTTGTCCTGATGGTAAATTTGTGAAATTGCAGAATAAAGGAACTAAGGTCAGTATTAAAATAGAAACCAACGGGTTTACTATGTCAAATCAATATTAAATTACACCCCTGTTTACAATATGATTCAAGTTCTTCACTTGATAACATTATTTCACTCTCTTCTCATTGAAGGATGTTGCCTCTTCCAACTAATATGGCAAATACTGTATTGTGTTCATTTCAAATCTTGCATTTTATATCCTACAATCAGCCATTCTTATTTTAGGATTACTTCTACTGCAAAATGTACCCATCCTAATGAATCTATAGTTATTGACTTTTACCTGTGTTTGTTTAACAGTGATTGCATTCTTTTTATTGCAGGAAGCTGCCATTGGTGGTTGGCAATTGATCAGGCAAGCTGGTGATTCTGAAGCAACTTTCAGGTTTCACCGATCTGTGAAAATAGAACCAGGGAGCATTATCACAGTTTGGTCATCTGATGCAGGGCAAACACACGAACCTCCTACAAATATAGTCATGAAGACACAGAAGTGGGTTGTTGGGGAAGTAATGACAACAGCTTTGATGAACCCTCAGGGTGAGGTAAGAGACTATGATTTCTCACACACTGATTTGTGACCAAAAAAATATATATTGACACTTGATGAATGTAGAAATAATGTGTTTCACCTTAGCTTGTGTAGAAACTTGAAGTTGTGTACCAATGAAAATTATGACTAACACATGGTTAAAATGATGGTAGAGGTGAAAGTGAAATGGTATTGGTTTGCCAAATTTGATGTTCCCATGTCACATTCTCAGGGGAAGAAACTTTTCATATGTAGTTCACTGGCATAACTAGAATATGAGAAGGAAACCTACAGGTCATATGTGGTAGTTCCAAAGATTCTTCATTGCTGAAAGCACAGGGCAGGGACATTCTGGAGAACTAAGCAGTTTCCACAACTACCAGAGAAGTCCTTACTGTTAGGTTGAGCCCCTCCACAATCAAGTTATTCCAAACACAGGGATCAGAAGATTGAATGGCCTCCAGTGACACCAGATTTGACCCATCTTTCTTTGTGGATATATATAAAGCATTATCATCAAACTCCTACACAGGACATGGCAGAACTCTGATGGCTGATAATAGACATTAGAGTTTACATCAAACCTGTTTTGCTGCGGAACACGCAGAGGGAGATAGAATATAGTCTTGATTTTAATAGGATACGTTTGTGGAGATCTATTGAAACTTTGCAAGTTTTTTTTAATGTTAAATCCAATTTGTTTATTCTGTACTAGTTTTTGGAGACATTCAGGTTTCTGGTAGTGATTTCTATGGGACCTGTGAAATTCCACATATTTTTTAAATATCTTGCCATGAAATACCATTTTCTTACAATTAATTTAAGTTAAATGGCAACATAGTTGTAATTTTTTGTTCCTTTTTTCTGTTAAAATGTTAAATTTCTTTATCTTAAGTTCAGTTTCTTAGCTTTGAAATCTATAAACATGCTTGATGGGTTGAAAGTACTCATTCAGTGGTATATATTTTTTCTCCTGCTGTTTAGAAAACAATGGCTATATTTGAAATTGTTAAAATTATAGCAAAGATCGCAGATTAAAATTATAGTTATATAAGTTATGGTATATATTTTTTCTCTTGCTAGATTTTCAATTGTTTAAATTATAGCAAAGATGGCAAGTTAAAATTATAGTTAAGGGTGCTGTGTATGTAACCTATAAAATAGGATGTTTTTAATTTGTTGTATAATCACATTAAGGAAAATTTGCACCTGTTTTATTTACTAGGAAATGGCTTACAGTGAACGTAAAAGACAGACCCTGGTAAGCACTTCTACTCGTCACAGGGAAACTGGAGGACTCAGTTCACTTGAATCTGGCAAGGAGGAACTGTATCACCATAGGGTATTGTATAACTTTTATCATGCTTAGTTCAATCCTAGTCAATAAATCTTAGTTTCATGCAAATATTCATAAATTAGACTTAACCCTTCAAGCTGGGAGTGAGACTCTCATGACAGATTTTATGTATCTGGGCTGGTTGGACGTCAAAGTCTTGCAGTGCATATTTATTTTAAAATTCATAACTCTGCCTCCTCTACAACTTTGCACATGTATAATACCACGGTGAAGGTTTTATTACAGTATAGTCTATTTTTTTCCCTTTGGGAAGCGGTACTTTCCGCATAAATTTTGTAAATAAGTGAAACAATGCTTTTATCACACATCATGGATTGCTGGATCATTTATCAATTTGCCTCCTTTCATCTTCTTCCTTTAATATTAATTTTTGTAGATGCATAATTTTTTAAATGACAAATTACACATTGCAGGGTGACCCACAAGGTGAACGTTGTCGTCTGATGTGAAGAATTGTGTTACAAGTGGCACAACTGTGTTTCTTTAAGAAGTGTGTGCCGGACAGACCATGTGAGGTCAAACTTCTGTTTCAGATTTATTTAACTTGAAAGAAAAGGAAAACTGTAATGGTGCTGTGGGGGTGTTTGGGCTGACTGAACTACTTTTATTTATTCAGTGCAACCATTCAAATATTGGCAGTGCAAGATGTTGAGCTTTGGTGGTTACTTGCATTGGATTTAAAGCTTCATTCCTATTTGAATTAGTACAAATGACTCCACATGACTGACAAACATTAGGTGCTGTTAGTGCCGTGATGTGAAGGTGGCTGGATTTTGTTTGCTTTGGTTGGAAGTTTAAAGTTGGAAATGAATTATTCCTGCTCCCCCACCTTTCTTTATTTATATACAAAATAAGACATTTATAACACACTTTTTTCTGATCTAGTATAGAAATTTTTTTCAATTTTCAAAATTGAAATAACTTGTCTTCAGACAGTCCAGAGCATCCCCTGTTAATCTTTAAAAAAATGCCATTATCACATCATTTTCATTTTATCATGCTATTCTTTTCCTTCATCTTAAACTATAAATATATATAATTTCTAAAGCTTATATATGTATTACTAAAGTTATGTTTTATGAAACATCAGATTAGGTATAAGTTGTGTATTAGAATGTATTTGTTTATGTCACTTCATTTTTTGAGCTTTGTTGAAATTGGTTATCATGTACAAGTTAAAGATTTCTTATTCTTGTTTTTAATTGCATAAATAGTTTACATTGTGATGTCTTTACATACTTAAATCATCGCCTTGCACTTCAGCCAATATTGCAAGGTACAGAACATATTTAACCAAAACTTTGATTAACATTTCTATTTTTTGCATTGACTTGGTGGAAGTAGGATGAGATAATGTTAAATCTGCATTTGAAATGTGTAACAAGGAAGGCAGTTTGTATAATGAAAATATAATATAAATAAATAGTGAAGATGTAGTACTTAAAACAGTTGCATTGTTATACTTCTAAGCCTTTTCTTAACCCCTAGCCCTAGAACCATGTGTGAGACTTGTGGTCAGGTATTTATGCCAAGATTTGTTATGAGCGGCATAGTGCACGGTATGTCGGGTAGGACTGTGATACGTTGGCCTGAGTGTAAAGGAGAAGCACAATTATCGAATGGAGATTTACTGTGAGGACTGTGCACAAAACATTAGGAGTCCTTTTCCTAAGCATATTGGTCCCATACCATAAAAGTCAAGGAGTAGACTAAAGTTTATTCAAAAAATAAAAAAAAACATGGTGAAACAATGTGGGAGTGCAAAAAAAGGCAAAGTTCCTTTACATGTACCAGTATGCTTTAAAAAAATATTGTATGATCAAAAGTATTTTTTTGTGCAATACACATTTATTCATAAATTGGACTGTTTGTGATTTGTATTCAATTATTTATTGCTTGTTGTTTAATGTAATATACTATTTGGTTTTAATCATTTGTTTAAAGTTTTCAATTATAATTTTTTGATTAATTTTTTCAAATTGTATTTCTGTAAGAACACCTTTCTTGTTTACTGGCTATTTGTTTGTAATTATTTATCAAATGTCTTACAACTCAACCAGTTACACTATACACACATTTATATTCTGTAAGTTGTGTGTGGTTGGTACAACTTCAGACTAATTTGCCAAACAATGGAATGGCTCAAAAGACTGGTCAGTTTTCTTTGTTTGGAGCCCACATTGTTGGACCTTAATTTAAAGGGCCAAGTGGTAAGGCAACTACTTTTTTTGTGAAGAGACAGTACAATCGAATGTAGCATCAATTTTATACAGTTTATTTTCTTAATATTAATAAAGTTACTTTCTGCATTTGTGGTGTTTACCAATCACAAGCTTTGTCAACATCAAAGTGTTCCTAAATTTCTCCTAGATGTCGACAAAACATCATGCTGACAAAAATTTGGTGGGCAGAATGAATTGTGATTGCTTGCAGTATCACAACTTAACCCAGGAGAAATTGTGATTCTATTGAACTTTCCAGGACTGGCACATCTGGAGTCAAAGTAAGTTAATATATTTTGGATAAATAACATCAAATTATTAAAATTATGAATATCAACTGTAAAGTAAGTCATCTATGCAAAACAGTAACACACCCAAGAGTTTTGAGTAGCAGAGGAAGTCTTGAGAAGCAATATCCTAGGGGCAACATGCAAAAACTTCTTGTGGTGGGGCTCGTAATTAAAACTAATGTGAAAAGGCTGATATTGCTGTTGAATCAATTATTTGTGAGTCAGAGTTTAATACAAACTCCAATAGAGTTCAGTTTCCCACAGCATTTGTGTAATCGAGTTGAACAGGGATGCTCCCAATTCTAACATGGCATTATTTATAAATGTTTGAAATTGCTAGGAGATTAATGAAAAATTATATACTTATATTCATATTAAATATATATATATATAATTGAAAGTCTTAAATAAATTTTGTTTATATAAAATACAAAGAATGACCAAAAGTCAGAAATGGAAGAGTTTTAAAATGTTTTGTCTCCAACATTTGGGATCTTTTCAGTTCATTCCACAATTTTTTTAGGAAGTTCTAAACAGAATATGGAGTACATTGACCGAGATTCAGGCTAGATTAATAGGCCACGTTTTAAGACATGAAGGTTTTGTAAAAGCTATAGAAGGAAGCGTGTGGGGTAAGAACAGAAGAGGGAGGCAAAGGATGGTATGCACTAAGCAGATTATGAGTGATGTAGTCGTGGAAATGTAAAGGCTTGCACAAGATAGGTTCTTAGGACAGTACAAAGTTTTATATAGAATGTTTTGTAGAATTAAAGAGGTTCCGAAAGTTGGGTACAAAATGTTTTAAAATTCTTTGTTTATGAAATTTGGTAATCTTTGTATTTTATTTAAAATATTAAGCCAGATTAATTTAACTATCTTGTTTGTAATTTTTATTTAATCATTGGAAATAGTTTCACCATTAAAGTACTTATCATTATTATCAGTACTTCAATGTTGATTTATGATTTTTTAAAGCAGCATTGTCACTCGTGATTTATTGGTAAAAGTATAAGTCCAATGAAATTGAAATTAATGAAATGAAACAAATGGATTTAAATTCTAAAAAATACTTTGTACTAATTCCTTTATTCATTTTACAATTTCAACATGTTATAATCCAACAGGCATAATGTTAAAGCTTCTTAATACTTTCCTTGTTCATGCATCTGACACTTTAGTAACATGACAAAATTTTAAAACTGCCATCTTAAACATTTAAATACTGTACAATCATTTCTGCAATATGCTTGAAATCTGTGATAGAAATGACAATTATTACAATTGCAATGAAAAAAAAATTACACAAGGGACGGTAATAGTACAATGTCTATTCCACTAATACAATTGTGGTTACAAAGTTCATTTCACAATATAGAGAAGACTATTTATGATCATTTTATTTTAAAGAAATGTTTTTGTGCCATCATTCTAAGCCACTGTTTTTGTTTGTCATTTTAGCAATTTTCTACTTTTGGAATGTGCTCATGATGAACATCAAATATAACTAAAACAGAAGTGATTGTGAATTAGAGCACTAAACTACGTCATACTTAAAATGAAATCTGTGATTAATGAAATAAAAACCTGCTTAGCACAAACCATTATTTTGAACACTTTCAAGCTTAAAGTTTTATTTTCCTGCTTCATTTGCTCAACAATTTTAGGTATCATCAAAACTAACACACACTTATTTCCTTGCTATCTTAAAATTTATAATAAATATAAACATTTTTTTAAACTTGTACAAATGTAAAATAAATATCTTTAATTTATTCTATTACTCCAGTTGATTACACAAACCTCTAACACTAATAAAATTCATTATCACATGATTTACAAATACTGTTACTTATGGTGTGTGTGATACAATATTTTAGGCCAATTATCGGATATCTTATCCACGTTTCTCACAAATACATTACGTGAAAATGTATAAACATATCACAATACAGAATGAAATTAATAAATTAAAAATAATTCTTGTTTACATTGAGCAATTTTTGTTAGAGAGAAGAAGCATACCGACTTCAGAAGTCACATTTTTTCTACATAATTTGCTGGCAGCAAACCTTGTGATCGCCCCACGCGTCCGAGCCACCAACCTCCGTCAACTGTGAAATATTAATAACATATACTAGTGATGTGTTGTTTTGTAAAACTTATCACTTTCAGAGATCATGATCGAGTACTTACATTCTTTTACGATTTCAATTATATCGCCTTCTTGAAATGAAAGTTCATCCAAATCTTGTGCAGTGTAGTCATACACAGCTTTCGCCTTTGGTAACAGATTCTTTGGTTTTGCCGGTGGTCGAGGTTTCCCACCGCCAGGAACTGGTTTGGCTGAATTTTTACTTTCAGAAATACTAGCTCTTTTCTGCCTAAAAATTAAGGAAAATGAAACATTATTATAGCAATTTTCTTTTAAAAATTAACAAATTTCTTGATACAAAATCATAAATTAATTTTATACATACATGTATATATATTTGTCAGGTTAATTAAAGTAATTAAGGACAGGAAAGTGAGATAGAAAGTAGGTGACTTACCTTAGGTTCACAGATGGCAGGCACCATGTAAAGTTAGATGTTTTTTAAATTTTCGGAGGCACCGACGACTGAGCAGACATTTCAATATCAATTTTCTGATTTATAATAAATATTATTTTCCAATCAGTTCAGTAAACAGAGTTGATAACATGAGAACATAAGAAAATGAAAGAACTGTACCAACTGGCCAAATTATTATAACCACACCCTCAATACAATGTACCATCCCTTCTAGGCATAGATTCAGTGTGACGTTGGTTCGTATATGATGAACTGCACTTTCCAATTCCTTAAGATTTGATGGTATTAGGTCAAGCTACCTCATGGCCCATTCGATCTCTTCCCACAAATTCTCAACCGGATTGAGATCTGGCGATCGTGCAGGCTAACGAAGCAAGGTAAAGTCTCCGTCATGCTCTTCAAACCATCTGAGGACAATGCCAGCTTTATGACAAGCAGCACTGTCCTGCTGGCAGAGTACACCATTAACATCACAGGAATCAAAGGACCCATATCATTCCAAGAAAACATCCCCCAAACCATAATATTGCTGCTACCGACTCTTAAGTGTTGTTGGGTTTAATGATTTCATGTTGTTTTCTCCATATTTGAACCCTGCCATCTGCATGGTGCATTTGAAATCGTGATTCATCAGACCACGTCACCCTTTTCCAATCTTCGTACTCCTTCATGAACTGAAGTCCGCTCTTGTTCGAGGCTTTCAAACGGATCATTGGCTTCTATAGCCTATATGGTGTAATGTGTGGCAAACAGTTCGTTCAGACATTCACAATTAGCCCTTGATTAAGATTCTCTGCTGTTTGATGCACCGGACAACTCTGGCAAGTCTCCTTTCAGCTTGTGCATGGAGTAGCCTGCGATGACCGCAACCCTGACGTTAAGACACGGTTTTTTGCTGGTAATAAATATAGATAACTGCTGCTATTGAACACTTCGCAAATGCAGCTGTGTTGCTGGTAGTGGTTCCGATGCTACCTTTGCTTATATCTTCGCAAACAACATTGTACAGCTGCATTCCCATTTCATAGCTATCTCACCATCTAGCGGCAACACTGTCAAGGGGTCATAATAATTTGGCCACTCGGTGTATGTATTCTCAGTGTCACTTGTCTGAGTTAAAATATTGATGAACCTTTAGGTTGTTATATTATTTTAAATGCCTAGGAGTTTACAGCATTATTATGCATAATAAAGGTGAAAACATTGGGATATTTTAACAAACTAAAGGTTCATATGACTGTAGTATGCTATTATAACTACATGAAAGCAATGTTAAACAGACTGTTTGTACACACGTACCCCGACACACCAGCCGATGGTGTCTGCATGAAGCTCTGGTCCTGGTTGCCTGCCGATTTTTCCTTTTGCCGAACTGGTGAAGATTGAGGAAGAATTGGAATTCCCCCAGCTGGGAATCTTGGTGTAACTTAAATAGATAAACAATAAGATATAGCCGAAAGGTTTCTAAAATTATTTTACTTGATTTTAAATTTTCTTTCAATTCTTATTGACATATGAACATTTTTAGCAACTATTTCTTGATATTTGCACTTAAATTACTTGTAAGTAAATTCCCATGCCTACCATCCCTAGTTTATTTAAATACTAAATTACAATGAGTAATTTAATACTTTACAGTTCTATAAATAATATATCACTTGTACTGCAGTAGAACCCTGCCAAATTTATGGAATTTAAAAATATATAAAAGTTTCTGCAAGAGCATGTCACTGGATGGTGAGTTGGCGGCTGTCTGCGTGCTTATAACGGTAACCTTGTTTTTCGCTTTAATATAATCTCCCCCTAATCATTTACACACTTGATATATAATTTTCAAAAGAATTAAATCAATGGCCAATTCACAGGCACATCTAGTCAGTGTTGAATTAACCAAAAATAGTCTTGGAATAAAAATTCTATTTCAATAATTGTGTATCAATCAAATGATTGTCAATGTAATTTTGTTAAACTTTTTCACTAATGAACAAAGTTGGCATTTTCGTATTTAGGTACTTGAATTCAATTATACTGAACCGGATATAGTATATATAATTCAACAACATTAATAATGTCTCGACTTCCATATATGAATTCCTAATATAAATAATTACAATGTCAATACAACTCGTATGACAAACAAGTACTAGTTTGAGAAGTATTTGTTGAAGGTTCAATCGGCTTTCATTAGACTTGAAACCATTATAATATGAATTATATTAGGAATCTTTAAATTGCAAATATTCATAATCTACATATTACATGTCAATACAAAATTCATTAAACTAAAAAAAATGTAATGAACTTACTTGCATTGGGTGGACTGAATTTGTTATTTTGTCGGATAATTGGTTGGTCTGGTGGCGCAGGCTCACTCGGAGGCGGAGGAGGTCTAAGTTGGGACCGAGGTGCTCTGAGAGTTTGGTTCTGCTGCTGAGGCCGAGGCGCCGGGGGCCTCGTCGGAGCAGGATGGCTTGGTGGCGGAACCATTGGAGCTCTTCTTTCTGTCGCGGTTGCCTTGCTATGCGCGACGGCGACTGAAACCCTTCGTGCCGAAGGCTCTGCAAAATACAAGATTTCCGCTCTTTAAGAATGTCTTTTAATATACGTGATATTTTAAAAAGGTTGAATCTTTGTTCAGTAAAATATATTTGTATACAATATACACTTATGGGTTCCTATTATACCATTAAAAATTACCCTCCTTAGTAATCAACTGCCTATTGGTGGAAGTACAAAATATTTTCAAATTAGGAAAAGTATTATCTATCCAAGCCCATAATTTTTATGAAGACTTTAAATCGCACACCACTGTGTTACAGTAGCTGGTCCCTCTTCTGATAATGCAACAAGCTGTGCTTAGAACAAAGAAACAACACTCTGAAATGAGAAATTAGCCTTCATAGTATTTCATTTCATCCCCACTCCTGGCAAACCTCAACAAACTGCCTCTGTGTTCTGTTCAGCAGTCTGCACATACAATACTGCCAAAATTAACTTTATTAATATATATATTTGAAGGAAAAGTTAATGTGTCTGATATTGGTTCCAAAGCTTTCTACATTTAAAAATCAAGCTCTTTTGAAAACTATTTAGGTGGCATTAGAACTGTAGCATGTTACAAGTCGATGGCGCTATTGATGTTGTAGTATTATAAGTATTTTAGACTGTTATCCTCAAAAAAATTGTTATTGTTGCTTCTGATATAGCACATAACTGAAAAACACATGAGCTGCCACTGAGTTTTAACACACCTTCACCTGTTAAATACTCAATAAGTTATATCTAAAAGCCTTTTTTAATTTTGCAATTCCCATCTACTTGGGGTCTTGCAAAGTTGGGAGACAATAAACCTGTTTAAATCATACTTTCTCCTTGTAAACGAATGGGCTTTACAATCTCCACTGGAGGAGGAGAGAAACTGAACCCAACTATATGTTAAATAAAGACTATGAATTAATTTTTTTTAAGTGGTTGAATAGAACTTATTAGATAACTTACTTGTATTACTTGGAAGACCTTGGCCGATACAGACATTTAAAGTTTTTCCTGATGGTTTTAATACCGCCAAGTCACCGACAGAATTCTGTAGGAATTTGACTTGACGAGTTCCGCCACCACCCCAACCTTCTTTTTTAACACGAAATTCCAAGCTGCAAAAAAGGAATAAATAAAGAACTCCAGTAATATGCCTATGAAACCTGCGTTCTTAATATCTGTTCGAAAGTAATTTTATGAGAGCATAACGTTTCTGTCAAAATCAACAAGTTATTAAATTATAATGTAGCTAATATAAAAACATCAGAAAATGTTTTATACTCACTTGTTGTTAAATTTGATGGTTAAATCTCGTCCTAACTGAGCTTGATATTTCTTGCTGAGCATAGAAATAAATTCTGTTTTGAAGACAATTTCCAGAAGACTATCATAGGATTCTTTCAAATGAATAATCACAAAATCATCCTAGAAAATTAAATATATATTTTTGACATTTAAATCTCATTATTTCAAAAGTATTGTGTTTTCATGATTCATTAACACCTACTACAATTCTTGGAGACTGTTAAGAGTACTAAGATTTAAAATTGAATGTAAAAATTCAAAATTAGTTTCAAAATAGAAATTTGTAGTTTTAGATGGTATACAAATATGCAGAACTACCTGAAGCGTGCTAAGAGAAAGGTGGCTTATTTGATCAAATTCAAGTTTTCGTTTAATTATTTGCATATATTTCCCTTTTTCAGGTCCTTTTTTAATTTGCTCTCGGCCAATCAAAAACAGCACGTTAGCTGTAAGTATGAGATCCCTTCGCACAACCTGTAATAGGATCAATGAATTAGTGCATATCTTTTAATTGCACTCTAAAAATAATTAGCATTTATAATTTATTTTGTATAATAAAAAGAACAGGAAATGTGATGTAAGATAGAAAATTACCTTAAATCTTCTATCATATTTTTTCACAACTTCAGCAAAAACAACTTTTTCTCTACGTCCAATCAAGTTTTGTAATCCAGGCTTTATATCCAGACCAATGTAGTCCCCTACATAATTACGATTGATAGAATATTTTCTCCTTTCTTTCTTCCCAAATACCAAATCTGTAAGACATATTAAGCTCTTTAATTCTTCTTAAGGTAGCCAAAAATTCATGAATAAATTATTGAAAGAATGCTTAGTTCTGATAATAACATGCAACACAAACCTGCAGCTTCATTTTTCTGTTTCTCATGCTGTCGTTGAGCAAAGTACTTTTTGAAAGCCTTCTGAATTACTCTAGCATATTGATTATATTTTCTCTCCCTTAGCTCTTCCAACATAAAAAGCTAAAAACCAATAAAGATTTCAGAATTCAAGATAGAAGAAATTTGTAATAAGTAACTATTATACTGTCAAATAAAAATTTACATTTATTAAAATTTCTATATAAAGCTCCATCATTTGATTCAATAATTTATTGTATTTTTTTATCAGGCAGCAAGAGCAATGAATCAAAAAACATTACATTTTTGCTTTATAAACTAATATTATGTATAAAAGTTTTAAGAGCTAAACAAAAATAGTAGATAGTAATTTCATGCAAAAACATTTTTTGAAACAAAAGTTCATTAATATAATTATTTTAATGAAGTGCAGGCTTGGGTCTTCCTGATTAAATTTCTTCAAAAAATATTTATTATGATCTCAAATTTTTATTAGAATTTACCTAAGTCCATACTGCTTACAGATAGATTTACTACACTTAAGTTCTTCAGAAGAATTTGTTAATTGGCTCTCAATAATAACTTTCTTTCCCAAAACTTTTCCCTGTTTACTCTCACCCAAATCCACTAGTCTGTTACAAGAGCTTCCTAAACATTACAAATTTTAAATTAACACCGTGTGTCGTCTTAATTCTATGAAAATGGGAAGAAATGCAGAATTTTCCTTCTTCCGTGGCTATCATTTCATTTTACAAAAATAATATCAGAAACTTGATGTGCACAATGATTTCTTACACAACATATCAATTTGTTAACTGTTTCAGAAATACATTTTTGAAATAGTAAAAATATCCTTCCCATAATTTATTAAACAAATCAAGTTAAGATTGTTAAATGCCATTTTTCATTTCAGTGCTAAAATAATTTTCAGAAAAGACATTTAGAGCTTAGTTTGGAATTTTCTCAAGCACTTGTCAGAAATTACTAACAAATTTATTTGTTATAGTTTTCATACTGCTTGATAATCCTTCAAATTATTGTCAAGTTTGTTATTATTCCACTGATGATTAATAGAAATTGAAAATAAGAAAATGTACCATATCATGCACATGCATAAAAGGAGTAAACAAATTTAACATTAACAACAAGCATTATGCACTGCTTTTCAATTTTACTAGAATTAATTGCACGATTTTAAAAATTGTCTTTGTTTATTGTTCCAGCTTTTATAATTTATTCTATTCTATTTTAATAAACAGCTATGGGTCTTCAGTATTTCTTAATGGAGTTGAGTTTTAATTATTAAAAATCAGCTTCCTGACTATTAAGTTATCAAACAACCACCTGTTTTAGAATTTGAGAACACTTTGGCAATGGGACAAATCTTCAGAAGGGCAGTTATATTAACATCAATTTTCAGAAGAACATGTCAATCATTAAGAGAAATCCCCAATTATGTTTTAGGAAAACATTCCTGAAGTCATTGAATGGACAAAAGTATTGAGACACCTTAGAATCATTGGAGTTCCAAAATAACTAAAGGCTTTTACATGTTACATAATCACAACATATGAGTGTTATTTTGAAAAATTGACTGCACTATGTGTAAAATATACATTTAACTGTATTTTGGACATGCGGTACAAAGTTAATTATTAAAGTCTGCAAGTGTGAACTAAACGTAGAAAACTCACAGAACTGTTTTTATTCAAAATTGTACCTTATTTTCAATGGAACATTTATGAATGTCCATTCCTGCTACAAATTAACATAGATTAGTTAATTAAATGAAGAATATTAAACGTTCAACATTATGGCTCTTCCAGCAGTGGTGATGTACATCACAACTGCTGGCAGAAATGTAACACTGTGGTTTTTAAAACATCTTAATATTTATTCTTAATTGCTTGTTTATTTGGAGAACATTTCCTTCATTTAACATCTTAACAGGCCACTTTATGAGATTTAAATAAGCTTGCATAACTAAAAAAATTCAAAATCATTTTCCTTTCTTTACTTTCAAAATTCATCATGCCATGCAACACAAAAATCTAATACATAGCATTTGACTCATAAAAATTCACAGAATTAATAAATATGCTGGTACATAGAAAAAGTATAGTAATGTAATTATTGTGTACAAAGATATGAAATATAGTAACATTTAACATCATTCCAATTACTGCAAACTCATGGCCACACATTTGCATATACCAAACAAAAATGAACATTTAAACAGTCAACATATCATGTAAAGAGTAAACAACCATTTCTTTAAATAAAAAGAGCTCTTTATATACCTATTACATAATTATGTCGTCTTCCACTAGAAGAAGTTTTCAAAGGTTACTTGAAGAGCCATTCCTTGCTCTTATAATGTTCTCAGTGTTAGATGAGAATCAGAGCCTGGAATCTTAAATTTTAGCTATGATAAATTTGAGTGAAAATGTAGTGGTTTAATATTTAAAGAATGCCTACAATACATAAGCCAATGTCAACACATTTGGTTCAGCCAATTTTCACAAATATTTAAAAACATCATGGCTGGCATTGAGGGACGCTGATAATAATATAAATTCAATGTTGTATTTATAGAGAGAAAAACTTGGTATTTCCAATTTTTAATTATAATCGTTATTAATTGTGTCAGACATTTTTAGTATTATTTCCCAAAACTGTTATATTCACAATGTACAGCAAAATGTGGCACCATTTTTCTTATTTAGATGGAAGTTTACAATATGAAGGAATTGCAGGCACAGATGGTGGAAAAATTCATTGTGATTGTTTCATCTGTTATGTATTTATTTAATATTTAATAAAAAATAGAACAATTCCTTATTAAAACATTTAATTAATATTCAATTTTATAAAATTATTATCATCATCATTACACCCTTAATTGGTGGCTTACCTGAATTGTAAAGTAGGCAGCCATTATGCCGAATGCAGGGTCGACGGCCAGCCGTCGACTGAGCCATTACTCGGAATGCTATTCCTAGGCTTATAATAAATTCAAAATCCTGTACTGGGCATGGTGACAGCCAACTTTAAACTAACGTGTGTGTGTATATATAATAACAGGAAAGAGATATAAAAGTGGTGGCTTGCCTCTAGTACAAAGCTGGCAAATACCATGAAGAGTGCAGGGTTGTCTTGAATTTTGAGGGGAGGTAAAGAAGAGCATTCCGAGTGTGGCCAGCATACTGTATACACCTTAGGCAGGTCAGCTGCTCTCTATCCATCTTTCCCATACAAATGAGTTGATTAATTAGAAATTGTCATTATCATTACTTTTTTTATAAATAAAGATAATGTGACAATGTTAAAATAATTAACTCATTTGAAAAGATAGGAACGAGGGATAGGGAGCTCTTGACTTACCTTAAATCAATAGTAGGCATCACCAGTAATGCCAAATTTTCAAAGGCCTGAGGCCCATTGGTCAAGAAAATGTCTTGCCAGCATTGTGGCTAGTCACAAAACTGTCAGATTTATTATTATAATCACTCTTACTGAATACTATCCATGATTATTTTTTACCTTTTAGTTATATTCATTAGAATTTAAATGTACTTACAGACTCCGGTGCTTTAATAAAAACTTTGGTTTTTCCTAGCTGATATTGAGATTTTTCCATATTAACACTTCTCAATATAATTTCAATACCCTGTTTCTCATCACCAGCCCAACGTGGCCAAGTTTCTTTGGTTAATATTGCATATCTGAAATCAATATTCTCAAAACAATTATTATGAAGTATAAAATAATATGACAAGAACTGTCAGATAGCCATACTTCATTATGTATAAATTTGTTTCTGTTTCATATCTTTATAAAATTACTAAGAACTTGTTTATCTAACTGAAAATTTGACAATACAGATTAAAGCTTTGATATGGGATGAATTCATACTTTGGATATACATCTAATTGGCAGATCCTGTACCAAGTTTGTAAATAATTTGTATCAGCCTGACTCTCCAATGCAACCCTTACTGAATATTTTATTAAGCAATATATTTGAAAACCTTATCTTAATTATGTTTGTTTGGCTCTGTCTCTATTTGTGAGTATACTGAATATGAATTATTTTGTATCTGATGTAGAAGAACCTTTCCTTATCAATTCATCTAACTTATACCTACAAGTTGTGTATAATTTTTTTTAAAAAAGCTTTACTATACCTATGAAGAAATTTTTTGAATGGTCGTCGATAAGCAAATCCAGCTCTTCTGACTCTGATATTCTCTTTCAACCCAAGGTATTCCACTTGGTGTTTCACACGAAGTTCTTCCCAGTCACGAGGCTTCTTTGTCTCATTTGGTTTGATACATCTGTGAATTAAACATTACAAATATAGATATGGTAAATATTTTATCAGGTTGTTATTAAATGCAACAATTATCATACAAAAAATAAAAAGGAGATAGCGTGGAAAGGACACACACCATAAGTAAAGTAATAATGATTCTGGCATGGTACAAAGCAAGTGAAATTCATCTCTATTTGAGAAAATAATATAATTTATTGTATAGTCAAAGCAAATACAATGTAAAACTCAACTCAAAGTGATCAGTTAACTTTAAAAATAAAATGAAGCACTTCAGAACTTTTAATCACATTAATACTTTTTTATTAGTTTGTCTCATTGAAACAGTATTAATCATATAAACATATGATTAAATACTTGCCTTATGTAATGAGGAGTGCATTTTTTAAGCTCGTCGACAAGCTTATTAGCTTGCGTCCGTATTTTGCTACCTGCAGTTGTTGGTCGAGACTTGGAACTTGTGTTTATTTGGTCAGGAAATAAACTTCTAAGAAAAGCACTGCAGAAATTAAGAACAATTGATTTTTTATTATAAATATTGTTAATATAATACAACAACTAACTTATAATGAAATTGCTCCTTACCTTTGACTAGTTTGCATTAATTCAATTAAATCAGGAAATAAAACATCTCTATTCCTATCACAAAAACCTTCAACATTATAGCTAACAATTCCTGCATAATGATGAATAATAAAGCCTTCTTTACAGGACTGATAGTGCTGATGTGTACCTGAAGCAGTCGTTAGTTGCTGCAAATAAGGAATTTATTAATTTAATAAATTCTAAATCAAGGATGCTTAGTTTATAACATATTACTACACTTCTAATTTTAACAGCAAGAGCATTTCCTGATAGTAGCTTCCAAATAGTTTACTTTAAATTCTCCTTTGATAGCATCACACACAGGCAGAAATTTCACTTTCTTGCAATTTATTTCCTGTTACATTAATTTCTTTCTATTTCTTATTAATGAAAATTTTACTCCAATAGACAAAGTCTCATATTTTAACAATAATTTTTAATCACAAACTATCACCATGATTATGCAACTAGGACTGCATAACATTTAAATAAAGCAATCTTATTTGGGAAATGGAAATAATTCAAGAGTTGGAAGCCTATTCTAACGTCTAAATGGTTCTTAGAAGTGAAATTGTCATTAAGAAATACCTATTTCCTTTCAGTAAAAAAGAATTCTGATTATTTACCAAGTAATTTATATTGTTGATTAATTGCTGCTGAATTTACAATTGTAAAGTAATAACCGACCTTTGTAAATGCATCTTTTTTACACGAGACACACTAATAGTATGGTCTCCAGACAGAAATAAAGTAAGATAATTATATTATCTAACTTGACAGTATTTCCACATTATCTATAATGAATTTTGTATGTTTCCGTCAGCTTATAATGTTACGGCCTTCAGCTATGTTAAGTGTTAAAAATATAAATTCCTTAAAGCATAAGGTTATAAAACCTCAGATGAGTTTAATGGAAATAAATAAGTACAATATTTAAAATTACTTATTTCATTACTAGAGAACGTAGATTTTCCCGACAAAGATGCAGGACGAAGAGTTCTCGGGATTCTAGTCGGGTGATGTCGTTTGTAATCCACAACATTTCTATGGCTGACACCGCCATCATGTATATACTTCACCTGAAGATGATGGCGGTGACAGCCATGGATTACAAACGACATCACCTGACTGGAATCCCGAGAACTCTTCATCTATTTCATTACTGTTGGTAATACAAAAAAAATTGAAACATAAATCTTACTTTTTGTAAATCTTGATCCACTCCATCAGAGACAGCATGCATTGTGGCACAGACATCATCCATGACTGAAAGCAGTCCTGGGGGCCTCTTACTCTCGATGAGATCACATACTACTTTATTGTTGAAATAGTCAATAGGAGTCCACTTGATATTCTCAGCAACATACTCTTCCTGAAACAGTACAGTATATTAAGTTAACTTTGGTGCTCATACAGGAGCTACAGTGCATTTGACATTTAACAGATTAAGGAACCAATTCGTTACCATATTAGCAGCCACTGCAGTAGCTCATAATAGCCGATTCTCTCGGCCATGAATATTATAAGTAAAGGTAATGTGACATAATAACATTGAGTGCCGGGCTGTTACAACATTCAGATATACTGTCCTGAAAGAGGCTCAGGTCCTTGAATATTTGACACATTAACCCCCACCCCTTCTTTCTATCACTTTTCTCCCTATATGTCCTTCATCAAGGAAAATGTGCAGGGTTTCAGGTTGTACAAAAATAAGTAGAATGGAAGAATGTGGCAAAATAGTAAAGTAAGTAATCTGTAATATACAGAAAGAGAATTGCAGTTACATTGACACCAACAACAAGAAAACCCAATGTTAGAGCACACTTAAAAAAATTCAACTAGGAATATCTTACATATATTCAAAAACAAAATTTTCTGGTCCATTAATTACTCATTCTAAGAGACAATTTCATAGGATTGAATATTCCATCTCTTGAATCAGTGTGTCACTCTATGACTTGCAATTAATTTTTAAAATAATGAAAACGAATGTTAGGATCAATTAAATCAAAGAATTGCTAGCAGAGTATGTTGTTTTAGACAGGTTTGTAATTATGTATGTATATATATATATATATATATAGGAAAAATGCATGTCTGTCTGTTTGTCCTTTATGCATTACTATACCATTCATAGGATCGCCATTAAACTTTGGGAAGTTATTGAGTACACTTCCGAGAAGGTTTCTGGAACAGTACATCTATCCTACGATAGTAGGTTCTATATATTATAAATATATAAAAAAGTGAAAAACATTCTACGGGATAGGTTTCGTAGCCCATTTGCGCATTGAGATCTCCAGAAGTGAATGCGGGTTGTCTTGATGTATAATACTATACATTTTTTTAAATCATAAGCATTTCGAGCCGCAATTAACCTATTGTTGATAGAGATTTAACTTCCTGTGAAATAATAAACTTTTTTGGATCGTCGATACGATGCATACGTAAATTGGTTTTATTTGTCGCGTCAAGTAAAATTTAATATTTAGTAATTGCTCATTTTTAAAAGTAAAAAATAGATATAATTCATCCCAAAAAAATATAATTGAAGTTTCTGTCTGTCTAGGAGTCTGCCTCGAATTTTTTTTTGGGGGGGTTAACAGGCTACATGAGGGTGATCCTGAAACAGGCAACCCCCCTTATGTAAGAATGAATGATGTACAGTAGTTTTGTTTGTTTTCGATTCATTTTCGTATTAAGCGATTTATAAATATTACTGCTAATAAGATGATGTCATAGAAATTATAAATAAAATGAAAACTTTGCATATGGTTTTGGTAAGGCTGTCTCGTAAGGGCGTGGTCGTGCACATAAAGCAGTACTTCCTTGTTCCAGCAGCCTAATTACCAGCAGTCGCCAGTGAAAGTAAAGTTCCCAGGAAAGGGATATGTAACAACGGAATTTAATCTCCTTATCCGTACTTTTGCACTCTGAACCCCCCCTCCCCTTCTCTCATATCTCCCTCTCTCCGGGAAATATCACGACATTGGAAAAATGTGGAGGAGTCAGACTGTGCAAAAATAAGCATAATGGAATAGCAACGATTCTATTTACAAAGACTTTGGATGTCGTATGGGATTCAACCTCAGGGCGCTTTCTTCATACCGGAAGGAGGAAGCAGCTTTGGTTCGATATAACAGAATTGTATAAACATCCGTGAGGGGGATCCACGTGGCCTTCTTATAGTCATAACAACACATTTTGCAGTATAGCTAAACGAAGAGGGATTATTAACCAACACTTGCTCACATGCCTCGTACCTGAAGCAGCAGCCTTTTATATCAAGTTTGAGTTCAATCTGCAGCTTGGGTAACCTGCGGCCCTAGTACAAGATTTGTCCGGCTAAATTTCTCTGTTGCATATTAATACGGCCGCCGCGTAGCACCCACATGTTACCAAATATAAATATTAAAATATAATTAATTTTGTGTGTAAAATAATGTCCCTCTTCTTATTTATCGATAGTAATTTGGAAAGCCCCTTACCCTTAGCAACGTCACTTTCACCAAATATTGAACTTCTTGCAAAAGGAAGATAATACCAAGTTTCTCGTTAGTTAGATTTGCAACACTTTCCACTGCGTCGTACCTCGGAGGTCCCGGATTCGATTCCCGGCGACCCTTACAATGATCATAGAATGGTGAAGCAGCCGCTAATGATCTTAGATGTTGATGAGACTTAGAATAAAAATTATTCTTTTATTGCATGTAATACCAACACTGTGTACTTATCCATACATTCTCTTTTTAAATAAATACTACTACTATTACAATCAATTTGTTTTGGTCCTCTATACATTTTTGTTATACGGCCCCCTACAATAAACTTTTAGATTCTTACCTCGTCCCACAACAGAAATGTCTCAAGGGCATACAATCTTAAATGTAGCACACAAACTCCTCGGAAGAATTAGCACATACGGAGATTGAATTTTCTTCGTTTACAACGGATAACTTTGCGTCCAAGAGTACGTGGAAAATATTATTATGTAAGTAAATAGAATGAACTGAACATAATGCAGTTAATTTGAAAATTACAGAACAGCTCAGCGCGGTGTAATAAGAAAATCAAAGGCACCAGCAAAAGACAAAACAGTGTGCAATATCTTACAAAAAATGACCGCCGTTTTTTAACCGGTCCCATTGAAAATTTAAATAAAATAGTTTTGAATTATTAAAACATAAGGGAGTGCAGCAACAAAATATATTTTTCTATGAGACTGCCAAACAACGTCTTCTGTATCATTTGGCATGGCGTGCAGAGATGATGTTATGTGCTTGCTTTCTAGATGCATACAAATAAATATACTTGGCAGTGTTTGTGTGTGTATAAGAATTTTGTATCGTTCCAAGTGCGAGGCGCTGATTGTCTTCGTCCGTCCAAGTCTCACGCTGCTTGCAGAACTAACATGGGTGGGTCTTGGGCTGTCAAGTCAATTCTCATACAGGTCCTAACAAACAATTCCCCGCCAGACTAATGCCACGCGGTGGAATTATAAGATAATGGCGAATGTTTAGTTTGTCAGTTTAAGTACGCCATTGGTTATCAGTTTTTAAATGGCAGCTGAACTGCACGTGTGTAGAATGGAGAAGCGCTCTGGCGTATCTTTTGGGTCATCTACCACAGAGCTGTTTTCTATCTTCAAGACATCGCGAACTGGCTTTTCTCTGCTTTACTGCCGAAATATGCGATCTTATCGCACAAGACGAAGTGCAATAGCTAAGTTTCGTGGACGTGTTGTGTTGTTATGCTGAAAGGAACTCGTTTCACCTTCTCACAGGATCATCCTCAAAGTCACGGATGTTATACACGCTATTGCTTTTGATGTATGTAGGCGACACATTTCATATTTACCTCTCTGGGGTTTGTAGTGTCAGAATATTTTTCCTCCATTTTTTATTCGTTTCTCGATTATCCATATTGTTAGTATTGTGTTGGTAAAACACAACAGCGCGGAAAATCGAAGGCAGGCGGTGTGAGGGAAGTTGAAAGTTACAGACAGGATAATAAAACCTAGACAATTCGGGACCTAGTGTCTCCTTTGTTTTATACACGCTTTTTAATAACTCCATTGATCGCAATTCAGTTTTTAATGTTATTTCGGGATGTCGTTGATAGCTTATAGTTCTAGAGTTGAGCAGAAACAAAAGATTTTCCTGAAAACTGACCTGCTCCAGATATGGTGCCATATCAAGTTCGCTTTTACTTTCCCTCCCAAGAAAATTATTCAACAGAAACCGAAAAAAGGGACCAACACAGAAGCAATCGTTTAACCAAAAATTCAAAGAACAAACAGCAGTAACCCAGCAGGGGAAAATAGGAGCTGAAAGTTGGTACTGCCGAATTTCCACCAAGAAGTGTGTATTAGACTCAATGCCTTTTCAAAATAAAATTATATTGTCAATTTTGTAAACAACCTTTTTGCTTTTGAAAAACCTTTTCCGCCCCTATTTACGAATTAAAAAAATATTATTTAGTAGTTTATGTTTACACCAAGATTATTTAATTTTAGAAAAACTGTAGTATGTAACTGAAAAAAAAAAGTGAACAACATGGTGGCCATATCACGTGCACACGTTCCTGAAAATGTCATTAAGCAGACGTGCGTAATTTTACTTCTTGTACGTTGTAAAAAAATTTTATGGGGAATGAAAGAATTTTATGATAGTCCATTAGCCTACATAAAATCTAAAGTTTTTTTATTATTATTTTTCTAAAATGGCTACAAAAAAAATTCTTGAACCTTAGCATGGCCAGAACACGGTCACCCACACTATTATCTTCAGTTTCTTATTCAGAAGCATTATTTATCATTCCTAAAGTTCATTTTTACCAAGAACTTACAAATCATTTAAAATATTTCCAGCCGGGGTTTGTTAGGTTATATATAATGATATGCAAGACTTCAGCAGAGTGCAAAACGCAACTTACTGTGATATTAGGTGACGTTTTTTCACATCATATCACGCCCACGCATGGCAGACTAATCGTTTACTTTGTAATGTTGGGTTGTGATGGTTACACACTGTAATGACATAGCTGTTAGTGAAATTTTACTCTACACCGGCAACTAAAATCTTACTAACCTAATCCATTCCTTATTAATTTGAGTAATCAATTCGTTAATAGGGCACGGTTACAATTTTTATATTTTATAAAAAACAACAAAATATATTATCTTCCTGTTCTAATGGAATAATATAATGAAATTACCAGCCTTATAATCATAACTAAACAATTTACACTTTCCTTCAATGTAGCGTGGTTATAAATATTTGTGACAGTATTACCACATTGTCGGGCATATTGTTACCTAGCGGCGGCTTTCGAATTTTGCTTGCCAAGGAAAACGTCGTACCAATTGTCACCCTTTTGGAGTCTTCTCTCCTGCTTACTCTTACTCTGCAGCTGCATCACTAACTTCTCCTTGCTACAACCCTACTAAGTTCAATCACTTCTCCTACATCACCGGCTTTTCTCCTTCTTTGCAGATCATTTAACACACATCGATGAACCAGATATTGAATCCTCGATGAACCTGGCCAATTATAATCACATACGTGCCCCTCAAATCTCAACATTGTCGTTAGTTCCTCCTATACATATTTGATTTCAGGACCATGGGAACGCAAGTTCCTGTTGGTTTCTGATTTCCTAGGAAAATTTAGCATACGTGCCAAAATTTGTGCTACATTAAAATTGCCAACGAGGGGGGAGCGACACGCGCTTTCAATCTTTTTTTCTTTTCCTTAACCAACGCGTAGTAAGTAATATTTTCAATATCGTAGTGAGCTTCAAGCTTCAGGTGGCGGCGACCAGAAAAATTAAGTTCTTGATTAAATTCATTAAATAGTTGTCTGTACTCAATAAACAAAAGTCGACACAATACTCACAAGCTTTATTTACGACGTACATTTCTTACGCCATCTTTATTTGTTTTACTTTTGATTGGCGAATTTTTTAGCGTGAAGTTATGCTCTTCTTGAATTGTTTCGTTGTTGAGGAATCCCATTAGAGCAGTCAGCCAGCTGCCCCCCATATCTGGTCGAGGCATTCATGGAACCGGGGTTTTTGTTTTACCATCAACAAATTATGTCTGCCGTTATCCGAAGGGCGTGGGAGAAGAACCAAATGCCCGACCTACCCCGATGCAGATTTCTCTAGAGGTTTGTCTGAATCACTTTCAGGTCACAGGGTGGTATCGTTAAACTACAACCCTTCACGGCCTTGCTCTACATCACCTGCTATAAAGGAGGGCCACCAAAGCAGATAACGCTAAACTATCCTGTCTTTCTAAAAAAAACTGAACGCATTCAATTTTTATAGATAAAATTGTAATTTATATTATTCGTACTTAAATTCATTAATTAGGGGATACGAACATGCATGTGACAACAATAATACAAAATCGTTTCGTTTGTTACGTAAAGAAGGAACACTGCGGAATGAGTTAATTGAAACTGACGGCCTGAAGGCTGGAATTGAATAAACCGCAGGGCACGCAGAATGAGTGATGCGGACGGCTTTCCCATTGTTCGTGGGATTAGGTGCGGAACACCATAAAAAGGAAAAGCTAGGTTAGCTGCTCGTGATACGCGGACCACGATGCGTGACAGACCAGAACTTATCCTTCAACCTCAATAGACAAATGCTTCCGTGTCCACTTGAGCCAAGCACATTATCATCATAAGCAAGTGATACTATATTTATTTAAATTTATTTTTCATTCAACATCTTTCCTACTTTTTGCAGTGTATAAATACAATTTCATTTTTCCAAATAATCCCCATCAATTTTAACTTCCTTACGCCTGTAAACTTATATGGAACGTTTGAACCAGTAGAGCACAATCTTCTTCATCTCACCAAGGGATTCCTTCAGTTTGGCAAAGAGACGGAAATCGCATAGAGTAAGGTCAGGACTGTATGGCTGTTGTTTCAATGCTGTCCATTCAAGTTTTCTGTCTGGCATGTGGCCATGCATTGTCGTAAAACATCTTGCTTCTCCCGATGTGGTCGAACACAATTCAGATGAACTTGAAGTTTCTTCAGAGTTGCCACATATGTGTCAGATTTAATTGTGGTTACCAAATGGCAAGATGTCCTCAAGCAGGAGTCCTTCGGAATCAAAAAGCCACGTAGTCACAACTTTTCAGGCCAAAGATGCGGTTTTGATTTTTTTTTCTTAGGTGAGTTTGCATGATACTACGCCATTCATGGCCTCTGCGTCTTCATTCCAAAATGGAGCAGCCATGTTTCATCGCCTATCAGAATTCTTGCAAGAAAGCCAGGCATCTCGCACATTCCCGTGCGGATCACTGCACACCGTTTTCGCACGAACCTCTTGAAACGTCCTTAGAACCCACCTGGCACCAATTCATTTTGTATTCTGCAAACACTTGCTCCTCCAGTTCCAACAAAGTGACAATTCTTTCAATATGATTCGTTTGTAAGCCGAAATCATGTCGTTAATTCTCTGAACATTGTTAGGAGTTTGCGCATTGTTGGGTCTGCCATTACAAAGAGTATCCCGTGCCCCTCTTTCGCCACGTTATCTGTCCACCGACTAAATGGTCTGCGATCGACAGCAGCATCTCCATACAAATAGCGACTTTAATCACGCTGATCGGCGCTAAAGCGTATAAAAACTTGAATGATTTATACAATACCGTTTCGCAGCAAAATAAAACATAAGACGAATTATTTTTAATTAAAAAACACGCTCCTTAAGTTTGTGTGTATAAAGAAAGAGTCGAGTTTTACGGTTGAAAATCAAGGCGATCAGAAGAACACTTTAGAAAGTATTTTGGCTGTACCAAGTAGGAAAGATGCAGATGTTATGTTTTAGAGGCAGACAAATGCGTCAGAGCATAAAATAAAAATTACATCGATTGCGTATGAAAGAGGAATAAACAAACTGAGAAGCTGAAACTACCCTATGGTAGATACAACAAAAAAATTGTTCAACCGTGATAGGAATCAGAACTCTTGGAGCTCATAAGAAATTCATCCTGTAGGGTCCGTGCAAAAGAGGAAGAAGAACCGAAGAGGATTGTCGTTGAGAAGGATGAAGAGAAAAATATGGAATTAGAGAAAATCTGTATCCCAATCCAGGAAGAAGAATGGAATTTAAATTTCAGGCCAAGGAGGATCATCAAACCAGTCGACAGATTAAATCTTTTAATGAAAAAGAAGGGATAATAATTTATAAAGTATAGCAGTGATTGAAATTAAAGATTTCTTTTGTTAATCTTAAAGAGGGAGGGTTGTAAGGTTGGTAACGAATACCAAAGACAGTAATGAGTAAATTGTAACGCAATTTGCTAGAATGAAAATAGTTGATAAACTGTTTCTTATAATAATTAAATTGGTATCATTATCGAGTCTTCACAACCTGCACCTGGGCCGTGGAAGAGGAACTGAAGGGATTGGTAATGAAGGACGCTGCTGAGGCCTGGAAATTTACAGACCAAGTTCAAGGATCTGCCATTAGACAGAGGATTTACTGATAATAGTACGTTCCAGACCAATGCATATGAATACATCAGTATTTTCTGAAAGCTCGTAAACATTGACATTGAATCACAAGAGATTTTGATCTCTTTCTGAGAAATGTTCAGTCAGTCTGCTTGAGTGTGTTAACGTGAAAGTTGCCGATTGTCCATAATTCGACATGTCCGGCGAACGGAACTTGCTACGCGTTGACATTCCGGACAACAAAAAAGCCTCGTCGATGGTCGTGTGACAAAAGGCTGAAAAGTATTGCGTGCGTGAACCTTGAGAAGCAAACGCAATCAAAGCAGCACGTTACAATTACTGATACTTGTGATGGAACTGAATGATCCATCACTTACTTCCATGTGGACGTGATTCTCGACTCTACTCTTATTTATACGATCTATAATTTTAATTTCTTTGATTCTATGAGTGGTTCTATTTTTAGACCTGAGCCCAATAGTAATACGATATATATCTCGGTTACGTTTTTAAAATATTCGTTACATTTGTTACCTTGCTATTCTTTTATAATTGTTTCACTGTCAATCTTGACAGGAGCCTTTTTCAATTTCTTTGATTCATTATTTTTTCTTTAACTCATTCGTTTTGGAATCCTGTTGCGGTGACTATGGATCGAATGCTCCAAACAGTCGCTGTGCTGAAAGTCAGAATCAATCGTCGTATGTCGTTACGTATGCAAGGAATATACTTCCGACCGGAAAGAAATTGATATCTGATGTTATTGTTGCATTGAGTTGGTTGGCCCTACCTTTGTGCAAGCAATAAAAGAGAAAGCACTTGTCCATTCAAAGGAGCCTGAGCACGTGACTTGCGTCCTCAATGCTCCGTTCCCTTTCATCCTACGTTGTTCCTTACCAACAACCTACCGTCAAATAACATACTCTATATCACGCGACGTGTTCATCGGTTCACTCATTACTCATGCTTGTAGAAGAGCGAAGGCGACGGCATGCAGTCAAACGAATATAACATAGTCAATATAGGAAATTATTGAATCAATATGAAGCAGAGATCTTGACTACAGTGTTGTTCGTGTAAAAAAATAACAATTTTATATTTCGTTAATTCTTCTACTTCCAAGTACTGCAAAGTAAATGGTCTGAAGTGCATAACAAATTATTTGCAACTCAGCTAGAGGATTTAATTGGCAGTTCTTGACAAGGGGCAACACTGGCAAGGAAGGCTCTTGGTAGAAGTGGGAAGTTATCCTCGATTAAACTGAGTGCTAAGAACAACTTCCCACGTGGGTCAGTGGTCAAGGCGATCACAATCAATGGCTTTCGGGGTCAACTGAAGGCGGGGTAATATATATTTATTTTTGCAAATGACTTCGCAGATATGTTGTGTTCATTGTGTAAACCTTTACTTGCAGCTCTAAAACTTGTTCCTTTGTCCGAGTTAATGGTCATAAAATTCCCGAACGGCCGATCTAACTTTAATACTTTTTTGTTTAAGTGATGTAGAATTCTTATAAGCCAACTAATTCTTTACCGCGTTCTGATCCAACGTTTTATCCATCCTTAGCCATATTAGACCTTCGTCACTATTTTCGGTTATAAAGCCTGTATACTGAAATAATAATGAGGTTAAAAAAATTGTAAACTGGTATCATGCGGATGAAAGGTTTCCAAGAGACAAGCATTTAAAATAACAAACAGAAAGTTAAATGTGTGATTCAGGAGAAATAATAATATCAGAATCACATATGTTTACTTTCAGAGACAATAAAAGTTTCTTTTTTGCTCCTGAGCGTAATGGACGAAAAATGTTTATTTTTAAAAAACTTAAATTGCATTTAAAAAATCTGTGGGAGGTGGAGAAATTCCGAACACACATTTGAAACCATGACAAAGAACTACATCAAGTACAACTATTGGTATTCGAAAGAAAAAAAACACGTTAAGCAGTCTGCAGGGAACACGAGAAAGACTCTTTACAGAGAAGTTTAAAAGTAACAGTGAATCCTTTCAAACTAAGCGTATTTCTTTCCCTTTTTATTTAGAGGAGAAAGTGGTCTTTGTAAATGTGGGTTAAACCGAGACCGGGAAAGGAAACAGCACACACACGTTAAAAGATAAAGTCTGTCATACAATAGACAAACAGATATACCACTTTCTGTAGAGTGAGGAACGGTGTCGGATCTGGAGTTGAAAGAGAAAGTTTTCCGACGTACGTAGTAGCCGAAAGTAAAATGTTTTATCTCCACAGGGGAAAAAAAAGACCACTTCAACCCACAACATCGCAACGTAAGCAGACACGACAATTGAATCACTGACTGTGACAACAACCAATCAACAAGTTAAAAAATAAGAAGCTAACCAGTTAAGGGCGTTAGCGATGTTTGGTACGGATACATTAACGCTATTCAGTTATAATAGTGAAGTTTTTTTTTTCTATCTGTAATTGGGGCACGCAAGGCCCGTGATTAACACCCGCAGGTTGCACGGGAAAGCGAGGCTCCACACAGGAAGTGCCTGCCTTTCACGACTTCTACTCCTCAGCTTTTCCACGATACTGCAAATATATCTGAAAAACCCCTACTTTCCACACTGACCAGTCTGCAAGATTCCTCTCTTAACACAATGCACGGTGAAGTAATAAAAGAAACAGTGAAGTCATCTCTAGCACATGGATGGACCCTGCCGATAACGTATAAGTGATACCTAATTACGCTAGAAATCCTGTCCGGAACTGAGTTCACTAAGATATCATCAGGCGATGTCATCAGGTGTTAGGTGCTAACACCAGGTCCTTCAACATATCCAGAAATACTATGCCCTTGTCTAAATCCCAAAAAAAAGAAAGCTAGTCCCCCAACGACCAGTTAATCAAAAATGAAGATGTAAGCTGCCAAATTCGAGTAGAATCCTGTTTTGAACGACACAATTATCACGTAGCATCATACTAACCCATTGTATGTCACCCACTTTCTAATATACAGTTGATAACACTCGAACGTGGCAAATATGGATGAATTTACATATCAATAACTGTATTCCCGTCGTTTCCTTTTCTAGAGGCGTCAGGGTTTGATGCGGTTCATCATCTAGTTCTACCACTGCTACAGCACTCCATATCGAAATACTTGTTACGGCAAATACACTTTTGATTATATATTTCCTCTACTGCAGCGTCCATCAAATTTTCTCACGAATTACCCTTCTTCCGGTTCATTTTTTAAAACAAATATTTTGAAGTCTATATAATTTTCAAGGGATCCGTTCATCTTCTACATAAAAAAAATTACACATGCGGTTTGTAATTTTCTTCCGCAGTAATACTTCAATGTTAAATTGAAGATTTTACATTTTGCATATTTCATAATATTGCTCCCAAAATGACAATTTTCTGCAAGTACTTCCTCAGAATCGCCTACATTTTTCAAAATAATAACAGTCATTAAATTTCACGGAAACATTATTTTAAAGGAATCTATATGATAAATATGGTATGCATATGAAACTATGGGGGGATTGTATTTTAATTTTAAACAATTTATTTAGTTAGGCTTAAAAACAAAGTAAATTTATTAACAGAAAAAACAACAAGTACAAAAACTTAAGGTCGAATTAAAGTTTACCACTACTAGCTCAGCATGAGACGCAATCTAATAAGGGCCATTTTGTGGGGATTTTCGCAGCAGAAAGATAGTCATTTACTTCGCAGCTCTATCAATTTCTAATTGCTCTCGTGCAGTGATTCAACCACCACGCACCCTCCAGGCTTTTTCCTCATTCAAATGTTCATTCCCAACTAACACAATTTCTCAATTCCATATTCCCAAGTCGACTCTCATTCCTCAAACCATGGGGTGCATGGCGGATCACGTGATCCCCAGACCTAATCAAAATCCAGCGGTTTTTCTACCTAATTTGTGGATACCCGTGGTCAAGGAATTGGATTCAGGTAAACGTTCATTGAGCCGACGAACTGTGGATCTGACACGTTTGGGTCCCCAATGTCTCGCCTTCATGTTTTTTCCCCCCTACTGTCTCCAGTTGGGGAAATTCTCACCCAGTGATGAAATAAGCTGGCGATTGCCACAAACACTCATTACAATGTATTAATATATTCTTTATACAGGTGGACCGATTTCAACAAAACTTGAATAACATATTCTTAAAAACCTATGGAGAAACACGAGTACAAAATTTGAAGGAATTATAGACTAAAAGTATGGGAATGTCAATATGGAGGGAACTAAAGAAAAAATGGCTTAAGTATCGGTATGTTTGTGACACTATATAGGCACCGGAAGAAATTCCCTTAAAGTACCGGGTATATTTTTCACCGCGTGTATTCTTAACTCCTTTACATTATCTGGAGAATTTTTAACTCCATTTAAGTTCCGGGAATATTTTTACTCTTTCAATGAACCAGATGTTTCAGACTCTTAAGCTACTTATTTAATGTACCAGGAGATATCTCAACTATTTTAAAGTAATCATTATGCCGGGCATGATGAAATAAATATTCTATCAGGATAAGTACGCGTAAAAGGGTAAATGTTCAAAAATAATAATGTTTTTCTTTCCACGTCTAATTTTTTTGCTTCTGTGACTCTTCGTTTCAGTTCTGGCCATACATTCCTATACAAAAAAATGTATCATGTTTTAGTAAGGGGTATAACCCCTTAAAATTGTCCTGTGACCATTGAATCAACCTGAATATTCTCGAATCATATTTCAATTCTCGTCGGCTTTCATCCCGCTCCTGACATCTTTTTGATAGTAATTTTTCTTAATAATGTTAGTCTAGATAGTTGTTCCACAGTCGAGAAGCAATGTCGTGGTTACGGAAGTAAACCAGTCAGCACTTTCAAAAATACGTGCTGTAAAAGGCGCACACAGATTTGTGAACCGCGGGGCTCCTAATTAAGACTGTTCGAGGTGAAAGTTGGGTTCACAACTGATTGTCCAGCCAAGGTTACGGGTGTTTTGTTCAGTCAAGGCCTCGCTCCAGTGAAAGACGCAATGACTTGGCGAGCTCCTTAAAAGGTTTGCCGCTGGAAGAAATATTAAAAATTATTATCACTTATATAACAGACTATTTAAATGGTTGGTCCTGAGACACCCCAATTCTCAATATCATCTAAAGACACGATAAAATATATCTTTCACTTTAAATACCCGTTTTTAAGAAGTTCTGTTTTTATTTAAATACCATGAAGAAATATTTGAGCTTTCCCAGGGCCGTAGACATCGTACATTCTAAAATCATCTCGTAAAATAAACTCTTATATTTTCTTTATTTACACGCTAATATATAAGTAAAAGGTAATGTATTCATCTTTTTTAGTAAAACAGTCAACCTGAGGGTTATCCGCTTTGGGACTATTCTCTATAATAGCACGTGAAGGAAGGGTGTGGAAGGTACATAAAGGTAACCAAGAGTTGATTAGGGTCCCCAAATATAATTTAAGGATCTTACCCGGTCATTCATATAAAAGTAATGCGGGGACAATCTTAGAGAATCCTACATCAGGTGGGTCGGATATTTGGTTCTACACCCACTCCCTTCAGATGAACGGTATACTGCAATGTTTTGGGGACGCAACAAACCTGACTCCACGTCTCGATAGAATTTGTGGGCCGACTAGTCCAATAAAATCAGAGAACAAACCTTATCGTCGCCCAAGACCCGTGACCCCGATGCATGCAGCCTTCAAACTGGTCAAGGTTGTCTCAACTTGCGGGAGATTTAATTTAAAATCCTTAGCCTGGTCCCAGTAACATAAAGGCAGCACTTATGGACTTTTCATAATCCATCTGGGTTTCCTCGCAATGTATTCTGTGCGCTCTGATCTATACCGGGCGTAGTTTGAACGCAATGTGACTTATAAGGTTTACGATATGCGTACCATTCATCCGATTGCCGGGAAATTTGGATGTTTGGCGGTGATCACTTCAGAGAAGTTTTCTGTCTATCGTTTGAATATTTAGGCTCCTTTCTACCCCTTTCAGGCCAAAAAAGATACCAAAACATACATCTGCTCTGCGACAATTTTTTTGTTAAGCATTTCTATACTATTGATTCGAATGACATGAAATTTTGGTGTATTGTAGGTTTCTGCCAATCTTTCGAAGATTTAGATTCCTTTCTTACCCCCTTTCAAGCCAAAAAAAAATCCTACCATAGGCACTTTTAAAAGGATAGATTATAACCTCACGTAACCTGTCAAACGAGATGATTAAAATCCTGTTATGCGTGAAATAATAATTAAATTTAACATTTAATTTAAGTAATTATGCTTTTTAATTGGTTAATAAATGTGCAAAAAGGGGTAAAAGTCGTAGGAAAATAATTAAGACACTATATAAATAAAGCCCAGGGCATTCAAACAAGTATAGCCTTCGTGGACGTCAAAAATACAAATAATTTCTCTTTTTCACTTTCATTACAATCCATATGTTTTATTATAATGAAAAAGCTACACTTTATAACCATAATTAACATATGTTAACAGAAATCTATACCAGTAAAAAGTACGTTGTCAGAGATATGGTCGATTTCAATACTCTGAATGGGTTAGCAGACTACGTAAATGACGGTAAAAACTTTGCCGTTCTGGAGAGAGAAAGTCAAGGTAAAAGGATCACTCTTTGTATGTATAAATTACACAGGCTGCGATGTACGTCACACAGAGCGAAAACGGAAGGTGAAATTCAGAAGTCAAAGCGTTTCTTTCCCACCCAGCTTGATCCTTGAACCCTGCACTCCACTGCTCAGTGCTACAAACATTCGTGGGCAGATAATTGGCATGAAACGAGATCAATTTACGAATTTGTGTTATTATTTATGTCGAAATTTCCGATATTGACTGTGCTCTAATGATAGTATTTTAGCTGATGCTATCCGATCAAAATTCCGTCCTAGTTTCCATGGTACACATCTCTATCACAATTGGATAAATAACTCTTATAACATTGGTTTAAACTTACGTCATCTCAATAACTGCAAGTGAACTGGTAGAAACACAAATAAACAATCCCTTCACAATCTTGATAATTTTTTCTATATTTCTCGGATAACGCCGGTTATAAATTGTTATTCCTAATAATCATATAAAGTCTATTGGCGCCGACAAAGTTAAACTCAGCTCAGCACGCAGCTAACAGACGAGCCAACAATATTGCAACTCCAAGAGCAAGGAAGACACGCTTACTGCGTCTTAATTTCACTTTTGAGACTTTGATTTCGCTTTTCATGCTTATGCTGTCACTTTACGGTGCCGCTGGATTCGGCCACGACACGGTCTTTGCTGTATGTGCTCATTGGCCAAAAACAGAGAGGAGGCAGTTTGTGGAGCATTACGGTTAGAGCAGTGGAGTTGAAATGTAATACTGCGCATGCGCATTTATCATTCCAGTGAGAGATCCTGTGCTGAGAAAGACGCAACACACAGATGTGCAGATGGCTGCATGCCACAAGGCACATGGATATCGAAACTGAAAAACACGCTGTTTAAACATCCTTATAAAAGATGTTCTTAAAATTACGTAAAATATAATTCTTCCTAAATTAATTTATGTGCTGTAGCACACAAGCACATATGACACTGCTTAGGACACAATGTTGTAAGTAAAACAAAAAAAAGATGTCTTCTACGAGTAAATCTACATCACGAATAATTATTCTAAAGAATTTAAGCACTGGGGTTTAAAATTCAAGGTCATTCCAGAAAGATTAAATACCAAAGTTTCTAGTTAATTAATTTAAATTGACAGATGATTTTCAAGCTATATGAAACCTTAGAATCTGAACCTGCATTTAATAAGATCGGCATGGCTGAATTTATTTGCAACAAATTAAAAAATTACAAGTATTTAAATAGGAGACATTAACCACAACGACTTCTTCGTTTTCAAGGAGTAGCAAATAGGAAAACGAGGAACCTAAAATTCCGTTCGGTTCAATATATTTAAATTAAAACAGGAATTTGTCACATTTTTTTATATTCTGTGGACTGGTCGTTTCTGGACTGGGACAACTTTTACTGAAGGCATAATAAGCAAGGAAAAAAATACACTCCGCAAAAAAAGGAAAGTCTTAGTATAAGCTCACATTTCTGGAAATCCACACCTAATTTGCCAAGAGTAATTTATGCTCAGATATAATAAAATTCAGCAGCCAGAAAAAAAAACCTGTTGGCGGACGACGAGACGTGGAAATGCAGTTCATTCTCCCGAGATTTGCATACCACTGAATATCGGCGACTCTTGAAGAGTTCAAAACCACGTACATTTCGCATTCAACAAACTTGTTATTTCTCTGCGGAACCAGACACCGTGGCGGATATAAAAATGTATTGTACCAAAGACTGGATATCATTAAATTTAAAAACACAATAATTTATATTTTTTATACTGGATCGTAAATTAGTCATAAAAGAAATACTTCGCCATATGCATCTAAAAATTGATACTTTTATGTTTTGGAAATATTCTTCAGAGCGTAAAAATATTTATGATCAGGCTAATTAAGTGAAATGTGACTAGTGACCCTGTATAATAGTAGCTTTAAAACGAGTGACATTAATTTTCAGGTATTATGGGGTTTGCAACCGAATTTAGCTAAATTATGATCACTTTCTGCAATACTTTCTCAGGTTGTTAAGGGCGTGGACGCTGAACAATCCACGCTACGAGCTGCAATTTTTTAAAAATTTTGTCGTTGTTTTATTACACAACCTTAAAATTTTTGTATGGAAGTATCAAAGTCATCTCGAGATAAAATCACGGACGTTCCAAAACCTAATTTTAATTCTTTGGGCCACGAATCTGGTTTTTCTCTGAAGCGGTAAGAAGTAAATTGTCGTCCCCATTCACAAGAGACTAACCTTAAAATTTTGTTTCCCCAAATTTTATATTACACTGCATGTATTCACAGGTAAAATGTTTGTCAAGAGTAGGCGGGAAGACAATATTATAGATAGAGTCAAGGAATAACTCAAAATATTCAATAAAAATGGTCTCAGGAACAATGAGTTTATTACAAAAAAAAACGATAGTATGGGGACCGTAGGTAAATCTTTGAGGGAACTTTAAGAACTGTGTCTTGTGTATTCATTCCCACATGACATATAAATATTTTAGTATATAAACTGTTAGCACGCCAGTCAGATACGATAAATTGCGACGGCAAAACCTCAGCAGGTCAATTTTGTGTCCTGCATTTAGTAGGTCAACGCCCTAAGAGAGGCGGCATAATCTCACAGCTACAAAGACGTGCTAAACTGAATATATTTTAGGGAGCAGCGCCAAATTCATAGATTAAATTCCGAAACATTTTCTGTAAATATTTTCTTAGAATAATCTATATTTAAGATATAATGTATGAGGGTATGAATACAATAGCAACAACCAACGATTGAGGATACGTGCTTTCTAAATACCCTCATTAATAAACTAAATTAAAATTTTTATTGTTTAAGTGTTTTAATCATTAATTAACCCCAACCCCGCATAATCGATCCTTAAAATTCACATGCTTGTCTCAATCACCCACGAGACTTGGCAAGGCGTTTATCAGATCCCTGGGCTTGATAGTGCGGATCGCATAATACAACAATTCTGTGTAAGCAGAACGCTTGGGAATTCGTAAATAAAAAGATCCTAGGGGGCGGATAAGATACAAAAGAAAAAATAGATTAAGTTTTTTTAATAATTGTTAGAAACAGCTTAGAAGGTAATTAAGAAACGAAACAACAAAAAGATAAGGTAATATTAATATCAGCTGCAAACATTAACGACTGTGGCAGATCATTTCGTGTTTGATATATTATTTTATTTCTGCAACAACTAAAATAAGAATGATATTTATTAAACTAAATGCTGTTGGTTTAAAACTTTATCGTCGTTGATGCATAACGACCAGGCAAGAGAATTTCGTAACTTTTAAATACTGTGGCATAGTGTCTCAGAATTTCCCAAAATAATTATATCAGTGATGGAAACGTCAATAGTTCGAATGATAAAACTGGACGATTTTCCAAAGTGGTACAACATGTGATCAAAATTAAATTGGCATGTCATTAATAACAAGTACCTTTGAGAAAATTGCCAGTGAAAGTGGCAAGACTGCACGTGTAAATACTGAGGTGCAAGACACAAATATTGCACTGAAAGATGAACGCAATGTTCAAGTAGCTTGGATAAGAATATGATTATTTAAAGCGACATGAAAATGGGAATAAGATAAAAGTGGACACCAGAAGATCCGCGTTACGGTGCAAGAAAATTTTGGAAGCACGTGAGAAGGTTAATTAGCCCTTGGCCTGGGAAAGAGGACAAACCTGCCTGTGCTCCAATTCCCACATCAGCACAGATCTCATCTGCCCTACTAAAACCTCCAGGACCAAAACAATGCCAAGACCGGAAGCTCTGCCATCGCAACACCAAAACAGACGTGGAAAGGTCGGCCAAAAAACAATGACTCTCCTCCAAGGCTAGAATATATAACCAGACTATTCACAGGCAAAGAGGTCAACAAACACTCGAACCAGTCTGATGATATCTTTGCGTTGAAGTCGTACGTACACCATTCATACTCAAAAGACAAGACTATTCGAGACATACAACCTTTTTTTGAAGAACATAATAAACTAATGTCCAAGATTCATTGATTGTTTGTTTAAAAATGCTACATAGTTTATAAAAAAAATATTGTTTGAGGGATCATATTTCAGCAAATTATAAAATGACTGCAGGAATGATGAATATTATATATAATACTAGTTGGGTGTCTTACGTACATTTTTGTATTAGCCTAGCAAATATTTGATTCGACACTAATTTTTTGGTTAACGTGTGGTTTAACCAACATCGAGCAGATATCTACCTCGACGCAGTGTATGATCATTCACAACACTTTAACCGATCCTTATGTTGCATTGACAAAGCGCGCTACCTTGAAAGAGACAAAAGCATCATTGTTCATTGAGACAGTGAAAATATCCGTGGCACTTTAATGGCATAATAAGGGAGTACATTAAGGATGTAACACAACTCTCCCATTATTCAATCCTCTCAATCTTGCCACGTCAATCAGAAATCGTTTCAGAAGAAGACTAAATTAAGCGAAGCGTCAATTAATTGTAAATACGTTCCGTTGCACGAGATTGCTTAATGTGTGAAGAATTGCTCACTCTATAAATAATGTTAAAAAATTCTAAATCCACGAACTCTTTAATAAAAAAAGATATATTAATATACATTTTGGCGGATGTATCTATAATTTGTGTTCCTTTTTTTAAAAAAAGCTTCTAGAAAGGAAAGATCTGTTCAAGAAGCATGTTTCCACAAATAAATCCGTTAGTTGTACGTTGGTCGACCTGAACAGTGAAATTATCCTCCAGAGCCTGAATGAAGCTCACGATCAGTTGTGGGGGGACCAGAAAACTAGTAACATTTTCTTAGCATCCCGCAGAAAGGCCTGAAATATCTTGATAGGAAAGTTGCTGGCGAGAAATGTAGCATGAGGGATTAGCAAACTGTCCTGATATCTGATTGACGCAATAGAGAAAGTATCGATTCGCGAACAGGCCGGAGCTGCACAGCAGAGTCGCAGGGGTGAACACAAGAAAGGATCTGGAAGCCGTACAACTATAAATGAAAATTTTTTAAGACCTTGGCACGTACGTTAAATACGTTGCTCACGTTTTTTTTGTCACTTTACACATTCCATAAATAACATGTAAAATTGAATAAAGAAATAAGCCAATTAAATTTCAGTATTAGAGATTTAGAGTTTAAATAACACCAGATGAGGTTCTAAATTAGGAAACAGACGTCATGTAGATTAACCGAAAATAAAATTCCTTCATAAATTCAGTTTAAAAAACATTGTATGCATAAAAATTCAATATGTTTTTATTTCAAACTATAGGACTGTCCCCAGTAATAAAAAGGAAGTCGAGAAATAACGCGCCAATACGCTCTGTTGCAAGAGAAATAGAAGGGGATCGATAGTGATACGATTAAATGGTGCAAAGTGTATTAGTCTGTCACAGTTACAGAAGCATCAGAGACTATAGTATAACCGTGTATCCGATTTACTTATTTCTCTCCTCGGCTTTACCCAACACAACCGAAAATCTTAATAAATATTAATGGATTCTAACTCATTATTATTAATACATACTCCATACAGTGAAATCGTTTCGCCGCATGCGAATCACGCACAACACGCAGAAGGTACCGTATAATAGATTTCGCGCGAGCGAGTGAAACATTATGAAAGTGATTACATTATAAAGCATACAAATTTTCACTACGCCCTTTATGAAAGTAAACAAGCAATATACGAGTATGTTTAGTTATAATATTTTAAACTAAATAATTAGCTTATTATCAAAAATTCCCCAGACCCTATTCGTCAGAAACGTAGACGGAATTATAGATTTAAAAAAAGTATCTGTTACCTCACCGAGCAGACACTGAATACTGGGACATACTCTATATTTAATTCTGCGCAATATGGCATCTATGTCTTTCCAGTGTACTACTATCACTTCTAATCAATTACATCCCGCAAAATACGAACACACAGAAGTATAATGATAATGCGAAAGATTGTTTTCAAATACGTATATTTTTATAATACAGTTTCATTTGGAACCGCCTTTTAACATTACATATATTCACAGAATCATGTCAGATTTAAAACTCGCGTTTTTTTCCCAATTATATCCTGCAATTTGAGCTTTCCAAAATATCAAAGGGTGCTCAAATTCCATCGGTAAGATTTTTCATCAATATAATTCTTATTTATTCTCAATTGCAAAGACTGACAGAATTATTTAAGTCAGAATGGTCGAGAATTTGAATTCTGTGTATTCATAATTGCAAAGTCCGACGAAACAGATTCAAGAGAAAATTTCAAAGTATTCACATTACACATACTTGATAATTTTTCTATCGAATAGTTGGCTTTTATATTCGTGTCATGTTGTTGTGATGACATCCTCCCTAATCTGATTAGCGTATTCCATTCTCTGCTTCCCTCTTCTATTCTTACCCCTAATGCTAACTTTACAAGACCCTAATGTCTCAAAACTGACCTATTAATCTATCCCTTCTCTTTGTAAAAGCCCTCCAAATTGTTCCCTCTTCCCCTATTCTGCTTAGAACTTTCTGTATATCCAGTCATCTAATTTTCAGCATTATCCTATAGCACCACATTTCGAAAGCTTCTATTCTTTTTCTGTCTGCAACGCTTGTCGTCCATTCTATTTGACGTTCCTATTTTCGTTAATATTTTGCATGCATGAGATACTAATTGTCATGTACTTTTCGCATATATCAGCCCCAGTATTCTACTGTATAGGGATAATTATGTTTTTCCTAAAATCTTCTGGTATTCTTCGTGTTTCGTAGATTTCGCAAACTATCCTGAACAGTCATGATATTGCTTCTTAGCCCGATGATCTTATCAACTCCGCTGGAATGTTATCAATTCCTGGCGCGTTACCGTTACTCAGATCTGACTTTGTTTCATAATTCATATTTTAATCTCCGCGCACTGTTTGGCAAGGATTTTAAAATTAGTGTTTTTCTCCACATCCACTCAAGCTTTGAAAGAGATGGGTTTCCAATATTCTTTTAAATTGCGGCAGTTTCTGGAGCAGGATTTGAAACTCAATCAGTTGATAATCTCTTAGTGAGAAGTAGATATTTTTAATAGAGGTCCTAAAACTTATTAAAATGGCAGATATTAAGCCCCAAGCAGAATTATATGAAGAAACTAGTACAAGAACGACTGGGATGGAGATCATGTCAATCCATACTTATTACTGGTAAGGAAAGAATACAAGAATAACGTTGATAGAGAACGTGGATGTAGGCACACGCCAAAGAGAAATCTGCTCTCGGCAATCACTCAGTGTTGCGTAAATGCCCGGCTTTTATGGACTGCAGAGGCACATGCCTCAATTCAGGACAACTACATACATTCACAGGTGAAAACCCTCGGTCAGCGTCTCAAGCCTCAGAAAACGCAATCCGGATAACGTCATTAATCTAGACTTTAAATTCGTCGACTGGTGTGAGGACATCTGTTAATCGTTCTTCCGGTTTCTTTTTCTACAGCCCTTTTCTCGCCGCCTTTTATTTTTTATTTCCTGCTTATTTTCCTAGTTTCTCGCCCTTATTTGTGTATTTTTCTCGCCTCTATCAATCCACTTCGTCAGTTTGACACAATTAGTTTTCTCCCGGTTGCTGCTGCATTGTTATTTTTTAATCGACAGAGAATGCAATATCTTAATAGTTAGAAAAATCATAAAAACTAATTTTGAACAGCTGTACTGGATAAAATCAGATAAGAAGGCACGTTTAACGTTCACGGTTTTGGAGACGATAATTCAATAATTATTCCGCAAAAAGTAACAAAGTTGGTATTTCCAATCCAGTTAATTGGTATTATCTATTCGTCTATGCTGAAAGTTACCAAAATCTTTCAGCAGGAAAATTGTTCCATTCTAATATTAAGTTATGAAATTCGAGGTGTACTCAAAAAATAAATGGAACATTTGATATAGTGCGGTAACCGTCATAGGGAACACACGTTGCTGCAGGCTTAGACAGAAAATTACCATTTGCCGCGTTTCGCTCTGATCTTAAGCTCGTGCACAAACTGTTCGCCTGGTTAGTGACATAGTGACAAAGAAAAGAGCTTGAAGAAAAACATGGATGTGTGAAATTTCACCACAAGCTACAGAGACGTTTCAATTCTTCAGTCAAGCATACGGGGAGGAATATATGAGTTTTAGACCTTTTACTATGCGCATCTGACGACAGCAACAGGGATTGTAGAATGTTCATTTCATTACTTATTTGTCCAGTTTAATAGCTACATCATTATCTAATTATTAAATAACTAACACGTACTTTTCATGTTCCTGAACATTTTTAGATGTATTATGTACTATAGAACGATTGTAGTAAGGTATAATTTGGAAGTGACGTACGAGTCTTTTACTCTTGTTGATCTTATTTCATCAGAGAGTATGTAAATAAAACCATCCATTCGCGTCTTTTCCGTGTAGCTATATAAAAGTGTCTAAATTGTCCAATTATAGGTTCTGAATTTGTTCGGTTTGAATATAGGGAATAAAGAAAACCCCATTCCATCCTATAATCTTTAACGGATCGATTCTGTCCTCCGGGTTTATGTCTCTACGAATAGAAATGCTTTCTGCATTCTTTTTATCCACGGTTTAAACGTTAATTCCCAGGCACGCAAACATACGAACGATCCTGAGCCCATCATTCCTATGCAGTGAATGTACGTTTCTCCTCGAAGAAAACAATGGAATAACTATTTAAGTTAATTTTCACCATATTCGACTTTCATCTTAAAATTCATTGTCCAGGTAATAGATGAAAGTTCTGGGCTGAAGTTACTTTCCCCGTAACGGTAACAGCGGCCGCCGAGACAAGGAGTCGATTACGTGAAGGCGTGGAAGACAATTACTGCAAGTTCCACTGCGGTCCCACTCCAATCACAAGGCTAAATAATTGCCGCCTTTCATTCAAATTTGATAAGCTTATTTCCATAGTCTCACTTCCAAAATTATCTGTATTAAAATCACACATTAAAGTGGATCTGTAATATATATTTCACAGTGAAATCTGATTTTTCTAATTTATCTGTAACCTACTTCAGTTGTCTCATTACTTCTTTGAGGTCTACTTACAAGGGTGTCACAACAAATTAAATTACTTTTCATTTAAGCTTTAAACTCATAATCACCATAAGAAGTAGCCGCTGAGATGATCACTCAGAAGTGACCGAAACATATTACTGCTAGTAACCTCTCTACCTCGTAATGATGTTCACAAAATTGCCATGATTTTCCGGTGGCTCGCAATTCCATGTTTCTCAGTTGAAGAAATTCCGTGGGAAAACGATTGTAAATTTTTCTTTCGGAGTTCGGCACGAGTTTGTTGACGACATTGCCGTAGGTCGAGTCGCGCTGATCCTTTACCTGCTCGGAATTCGACAGCAAGTTATGAAAGTGAACTGTGGAGACACAATGACAAGACAAGCATACTAAAGAATAAGCTGGTCGAATGATGCTGGAGACGGTCAATCCGTAGGAAGTTGTCCTCCATTTTATTTGAAATATGCAAAATCTTATCAAGGCAAAAAACTACTAAAAATCTATACTTTGAAGATCACATTAAATTTTATTCGGGGTTTTCAATCTGGTCTGCCTTTTCCCCACCACGGAATATTTACAACGTTTTTACTCACGCACTTTCGTGACTTCACTTTGTAACCTTTGTTAATTGCCTGCCCAAGCAGTAGTTAGTGGTTTAGCACTCCGGCAGAATTTGAGGAAGGTCGCTTGCAAGGTTGGTCAGCAATGAAATCTGTTGATGCAGTCCCGTTGATCCGAACGCATTCTTGCAGTCTGTCCGTCTTCACGCATGACCCCACTCCTCAGAGCTGCCTCGCATTCGGAAACAACGCAGATGCTATCGCAAGTTCATTCGCCTTGGCATTGTCACTCTGTCGTCACATCAACAAGCTCCCACTTACACTCACTGTGCTTTCGTAATTACTCAGTCGCGACTCTGAAATGACCAACTACTTGCTCATCTTTCATCCCCCCCTTCCCTGTGCCTCGTTCCACTGTCACCGTTAACCTCATTCATTCGACCTACTTATTGATGGTCTTAATTAACGGCATGTAATTTATAATTTGAGTACATGAGCCAGAATGACGGCTGACGTGTGTGATTGACCTTGGACCTCTTCCGCAGTCAGTGAACCGTCTAGCGGTGCAGGAGCCAGTTATGAGTGAGTAACTTATGCAACAGCTCTCACTCGGTCACCACGAAAGGGAAACAGATCCACTCCATCGCCGCTCGCCTAGTCGTCAAAACACACTTCCGCGTTCACTCACTATGTTAAGATACTTAACTGAGATGCTCCACAGACACTACTAATTACACCAAGTCTTTTCTTTATTCCACTACTCTCTCAAACACGGTTAGCATAATTAGAATTTGTAGTTTTTAAAAAAAGATGTCGGAAATTCTATATTTCTCTTACAAAAAAATGACAAGCGATATACAGTAACGAGGGTGTTTCTTTAATTTGTTTTTAATTAAATAATTAATTTAAATGGTAGATTTTATTTAACCTTCTACTCATTGAAGAGTATTAAAGATATAGAAATTATAAACGTCAGTTTAGTTTTGTCGTCCACATTTAAACTTTTTCACTTTACAAAGAGCTCGACAATTTCTAATTAGAGAATAAAACGCTTCAAAATTGGAACACACGGACAATGAGGACTAGAGGAATATAAGTCAAATGCTGACTACGATATCGAGGTGATTTAACCAGTGACCTATTAGGGCGGGTTACCTTAGATAATTCCACGAGGTCAGCCAACGAGAAAACACTGGCGTCGTTCTAGATACAGCAAACGATATTTAACCCGTTCTTCGGTGTTCCTGACTACTACAAAGAGAGTGATATAAATACAATTACTAAGACACTTTCGCCCCCAGGCACGCGTATACTGATAGAAAACCATCAGAAATGAACATTTTTAATCCGTTATCAACATGTGTCACTAGACGCATATATTAAACTGTATTTTTTGGGTGGGCTGTGACACAATATGGAAACTCTCTCCATGTCAATTTTAATTAGCAAATTAGATACAAAATAATGTGATAAGGAAACAAAATTACTTTAAGTTTGAGTAATTTACAACATAATGATTGCGGACTCGTAACCATTGCAACCAGTCCATAGCAGGTCAATTTTGTGTCCTGTATTTAGAAGGTCAACGCCCAAAATGAAGGGATACTTGGGCTAATAGTAGCTGTTGTGGCGGCACTGACCTAGTTTTTGTATATATTTAAAAAATATTCCACGAACTGTAGAAATATGCACATGTTTTTGGATCAGTTAAGATTTGAGAAGGAGAGATATAATAAGATGGGCGGGTGAGACTCTGATGTGCTGCCTTCACCAATGAGCCAGGGGTTCGAGCCTAGGACAGCTGTTACAACGGAACGCCGAGTCGAGTCCTTCAAATTGTAAGCATTTACATTCCCTATTTTCATTGATTGGGTGAATAGTGGAAATCACTCGGTATGTAGCCACACGTTTTGTTTGCCTTTGACTGCAAATGTTGCGTATTTTTAAGTAAATTTTTGCTAATTGCATGTTAATATTGATTACTTAACTATATATTTTCAAATGACTTACATGTTCCCACCGACATAAGTTGACAACTCACCTGTAAAAGACAGAGATACTATTAATCTACAAAAATATAAGAATTTAAAATTAATTTTAATAAAGTAGCATAGATTGATGTATTAAATTTTCCAATTACAAAATAAAGTAATTTATGAAATTTTTTTCTTACATTTCTTACCATCAACTACATTGCGATAGTTTTAAATCCATATATTTTGGAGTCACATGAAAGTTGGTCAAAAGGTACTTTAATAACTGAAACTTTTATTAATCAACTGGTATGGCGTATGAATGGACGACAACGAACTACGTTTCCGCGATAAACTATTGTATATTACATGAAAGTAATAACACATGATCGATATTGCAGCTATTGTCATAATGTTACAACAATAGTGTAAGAGTGTAGTTACCTTCTGTTTCATTCATCTTATGTTAGTTCTTTAATCGTTGATGTTACTAAAATACTAAGTAATATAATGAAATCCCTAAAAAGGAATAAAAGTTCCAAGTTACTTTTATTTCTTATAATAATATTGTACAGACATTAATTGGCAGGGAATTAATCAGCGATGAAAATAGTGTCGTATTTAAAATAAATTTTCCCGTGTGTTATTAAATTTATATATTCAGGAATGTTACTGCTTTTTGTTTTACCACAAAGAGTAGATATAAAAGTTTAATCCGTCGCGTGAGGAAAAGGAAAACTTGGGGTTACAGAACAGAGACCTGGCTTCAGGCAAAGGCGTGCCTGTCTTTAGTTCAATTGCAAAGAGCTCGGAGGTAGAAAGGTAGGAACAGCACCAACAAACCACAAGGCAATAAACTCCCACGTCCATCAACTATTTTTAGGTCGATCTACATGTCTACAATTTTGAAACTGTTCCATTCTAAATACAGTCATACCAATAATAAATTCGTCTTCATCGGAAACGTCTGCATATCACGGATTCACCACTTTACCCTCTATTATTATATTTACCAAAGGTAAGCAACAGAAAATGGGACACCGGACAAATCAATTTAGTGACAGTCAATGTCAATATAAAATCACAGTAAGTACTCTCGCTTTGCTGCCAAATTACTTCAGTTTGCATGTTTGCAACTCATTATTTATTATGTTACTCATTATAATACTTAAAATCGTTCTGCTTCACATATCAAAAGTTTCCTGTCTTCTCATTTTACAGTTCTCAACTGTCTAGTTTTCATCTACAAACAAATCTAATCTTATTCAGTATTGTCTCGATATTAGATATGATGACAATTATATAATACTATTTTTAAAAAGAAACATTTAATAATTTAATAAAAAAATTCCTTGTAGTTTAGTAGAACAAGTGTTGGTCTTACGGAAATCCAGTAATACAGTATGACTAGGTACCTACAGACCACATGTAACTTCAATCTCTATTCGACTTAAAAAAAATAATTAATTCGGTTGAAAGAGTACATTGTCCTCTATTTACAACGGATCTGAATTCCTCGTAGTTGGAGATTAGTGTAGAAAGTAATGGTTCAGTGGTGGATATAAGGCAGAAAGACACTGCACTCGAGAGTTGGCAGACGAACTGAATTGGTTCAAAGACGACAGGTAAGCTGTGCAGTGCAGTGCAGTCTCTTCTTGGAACGTGGCGATTGTCCAGGAGACGAGAGACTGCATATCCGGAGAATCTTAGCAGCAGGATCCATGAAAGCCGTCGAAGTGTTACAGAATAAATTTTATAAATATTTATGACCACGGTTTTCTGAGCGCGCTATCACCTAAGACAAGTGTAAATGTTTTGTTAAATAAATACAGCAAACAATATTAATATGTATTTAAAGTTTTGTCTAGTTACTTTGACTACGTCCACAAATGTGGACGAAACGTTGTAGAGATCTTAAATAAATATTGATATTGTTTCCTGACAAATTGGCTGGACTTTTTAATGAAAAATTGATCATGTCAGATTGATAATTTATTAAATGTTTTGTTTTATTTTTATATAGCCGCAAGAATCATATTTCTTATTATAACAGGAATATACAATTTATTGTTAGTTAAATATATACTTTAATGCCTGTATTGCTTTAATTTTACCTTGCCTCAAATTAAATAAGAAACCATTATTTTTTTAAGATTGAAGTTGTAGGTGTATATATAAAATACAATCCCCTCCACAATTAAATCATTATAAGCCAGCAAGAATGAAAATGTATTTGTCTGTGGGAGCCATCATATATATTTGAACGATTGTAATTTGGAGACCATTAAAACAATTTTTTGTGTCCGTGGGAGTCTGTTATATGATGAAACATGCTTTTGAAAGGTCAACTAAGAAACTAGGAGAGGATGAATGCAAAGTAAGAATAATCTCTCGCTCTGCTATGCGTATAAACACGTCATACAGCCCTGAGTAAAGTAGATTAATTTTACTAAAGACTCATGCTATATTATTTCTTTGGTTTGCTCTCAGCTGGACAAATAAAATACATTAATTTTTAAATGTTGTAATATGTTGAATCGTTCAAATTTGTAAATAATAAAACTGTTTTAAATGTCAAAGGTAAGATTTATTGGCGCCCTCCCATTTAAATGTATACTCTAAATTATTTAATATATTTATAAACTTAACAACCACGTTGTGAATTCTTACGTTTTTGCGAAGGGTGATGTAAATAACTGATGTGTTACGATTTTTATTCTTTCTTAGTACAAATTAGTATTTCGTTTTTGCCTAAAAGCCCCCCCAAAAAAGGACACTGCGTATTGAATTTAAGTTCATCCTAAGATAGTTATGTATAGACTTAAAAAACCTTTTATTGTTGTTCCGTTAAATAATTATTGAATTTTACTTTAATAATTATATTATTTCGGGAGTTCAAAAAATATCAATTTTTCAAAGTGTTAAAGTTGTTTACTTTCAGTGGTGGATAAAGGTATCGGAAGACATTGTGATATGTAGGTAGGAACTTTTTATGGCTTCATTTGTAAATCGAAAAATTTTATCACTTCCCAGCTATATTTTGTTCATGGGAAATTCCCTGAGCCATAACGAGATTTGGACGTTTTCCCACCTAAACTATCAAAGAAGACAAGTTTGCAGAACACGTAACTTACAAAAATTAGACCGACGAAATTGTCTTAGACGTTTCTCAAAAACACGCCTAATTAGTGTGTTGCATCATATAAGACATATTAAATAGTGAACAACGCCTAGAGGAAGAATTATAAATTATTCCAGAAGGAACTCGAGTGTCATATACATAGCTTTCGGACAAATGGAATTGGAAAGCAGGCGTAGTCCTCTAGAGATATTATAAATGTTTTTTAACAACAGTTGTTTCAAAGAACTGCGCCATTAACAGCAGTATAGTCGTGACTGGTGTTATTACAACTGACCATTCTCTGCTTCTGGATCGTGGACCTGGAGGCAAGTCTCCAATAAATTATCAGCAGACCTTGGAAAGTCAATTTATGCAGAAGGAAGTCAGGTGCCAAACAGGTTCACGTTATTACAATGGTGCGTCAATTAAAAGCGAATAATCTTTGCTAGTATTTCTATTTAAAGAACGCAAAGGTCGATGATGAAGAGTTACCTACTCTATATACAGAAATACAGTTTTGAGTTTATGGGAACAATAATCGACTATTGATGGTACATTGGATATCTTAAAAACATATTATACTCGTGCCCCTTGCTGGTCATCTACCTCCAGTCCTTGCCGCTTCTCCCTCGTACAAAAATAATAATTACGTATAAATATAAACATCCGCCAAAAGGCATCTCTTAAATCACAGTAACTACAACTTAACGGTCATACCGTTATAAGTTTTTTCCTCGAATTCCATTATCTGAATAAAGAGGACGAAAAGACGAGACAGGGTAGAAATAACAAAAGAAGGTAGTAAAGTAATGTTGCGTAATGCATGAGTGAATGATGATTATTTTCAGGCGGGGGGTGGGGTTAAGAATCCATTAAGCACCCCCAAATTCTTTATTAATAAATTTAAAACATTAAACTATTATCGCAATTGCTTTTCAAAAAATGTTTCCTTCAGTTGAATCTAGCTCGCTCCTTTAGAAATTAACTTTCAATGTATTTGAAAAAATGTAAATACGTCCGTCATTCATAAATAAATACTTTTACAGCAAAGTAAACAATTTTTTTAACTATCGACATTATTTCTCAATATATATTAATTTCTTGAAAATATAACCTTTAACAGGCAGTACCGTTTTCTAATGTAAACGGTACAGATGCTACATTTGGTTCAAAATTAAATTAATATGCCCGTTTTACGTATGCACTTAGCATGAGCCTCGTTTCCCAAGTGTAAGGTTTGACGAAGTTTTTCTCTTTTAGACTCGCTTGATGTTCACATTTTGCCACTAATCGTCTCATGCAAACATTTCCAAATACAGACTTCACCGTTGAAGGCTTCAGCTCAGGATACTGTCAGGATCAGGTTCGAGAGCTCGGGTAAGGTGCAGTTGAAAAGTGTGACGCCCTGACGTCAGAAGAGGAGTTCAGGTCCACCGATTATAATGTTTACATGTAAAAAATATTCGATTGGTTAAGATACCGTCAGTTATAATTCTGGTTAATTTGAAGCTAACCTCCAATTGGAATAGGTCGGTGGTTTGTGCCATTCTACGATTCACAACAATTAAATCACACATTGAACAAGATGATATTCATTTTCAAAGGTAATGTAAGTAAATACTCGGACAACGCCAGACACCGAGATAGTTAATATATAATACAAGCAACCGAGCTTTAAAGTTGTGATGGTTGGAAGAATCACTAAGCAATGAAGATATTTCAGATAAGCATGATATTTACTTGCACACATGGACAGTATATATCCGCTAAACCGGTAGTCGCCTGACCGAAGGTCAAGAAAGAAAATAGGAGGCTCACTTTTTGCTCCACGCCATCTGGATAGCATTCATACTATCGCTACGAGTTTTTTTTGTGTGGATATTCTGCAACACGTTCCTTGATCGTACAACAGCTGACAACCATGCTGATGCTCTATCGTCCTTGATATTTTCTCTCAACCTCCGCGATATCTTGACACCTTTCACCATTAACACATAGTTTATCAAGATTGGTGTTTTCAGAAAGCAGAGAATTTTTATATCATATCAAGGAGAAACGTAAAATGAGGAGGATAAAAATAAATTGAATTTGCATTAAATTACATTACTTTACAAACGTCACAATTTCGGCTGTAAATTCATACAGGAATATTTGACCATTCATAAATGCTTCAGTGGCTGAGACGTCACTAAATCCCTTGGTCGCTGACAGTCTTTCCACTATACCTTTTCTATGACTTCTGCAATTTATCTCCAATTGGAGGGAGGAACGTCAGGTCAAACCAGCCGATATGTCTCTCCCCAGGCTTGGCCAAATTTAAGCTCAGACTCGTGTCCCAGATCAGAATTATACGTCCGCTTCTTCCTCTGGAATGTTGCTTTTCCCCAAGCTGTTTTGCTTTTGCTCCGCTAAAAATTCTATCCATTGGTATACGGTTAACTAATTTAATTCCATTTGCCATAAGTTTTTCTCATGATTTTAGGATATTTCTGGGTGCATGGACTACAGTCACGTTTGCTGGAATGGAGGAAACAGGTGGTTCAAATGAGGCAGATAAATCGCTGAATGCGGGAACGTTCATGGGATTCTGAAGCCCAAGAACGAAGTTATCACTCGGCCAAATCAGCACTCGACTTAGATCAAAACAAGGAGGAAACTTTTTCCGGGATCAGAGACTTGGAACCCACATAAGCAGCAACCAGTGGTTTGTAAATGGGACCCGTTCTGGCTTTCAGAAAATGAGTACAGAAATAGACAAAGGCGGTAACGAGGGACAAGTCAGTAATAAATGGGAAGAAACTTTACTACAGCGCCGTTACGTTGACAATAGTACGTGAGAACGTATTAAAATGAAGAACTTCAAGGCCAAATCAGCTCCCATTTGAAAAGCACTTGAAGAGCACCTTTTTTTCCGGCGTACCTGAAGACGTGAAACTAAAAAAATTGGACGAACGCATTCAACTGATCCGGGAAAGAATTTTGACAGACACCATTTATGATTTGAAAAAGGTGTTCTGAGATAAAGGAAAATACATTGTAATCTGTAAATGCGAAGTGACGACAAAGCAGCTGAAATAGAGTGAAGAGAAGTGGCAGCCGATAAATCAATGTCCGGAGTTTGGAGATGTTGAGAAACCTTACTAGATCCAGATAATACCTTTCCGAATCAATCACTGGTGTGCCACTCGAACAGCCTACAAGAGGGTAAATTCAATAGCAATACAGAATGCAAAACCCAACCAAATAAATTTTCATGAAATAAACCATAAGCGTCCTCGCCGTATGGCTCAAATTGCCCCAATTTCAATATTTCTGAACTTTTAAAAACCCGAAAAACGTTCTGTAAAACGTATTCTAATATATAGTTACAGTAAATTAAGAACTTAATTATTTATGTAATTATAACGGAATTGAATCAATCTTACTACTTCAGTAATAACTTAAAACAATTTTTGAATTATTAAAGTATTTTTTCTGAATATATAATAATGGATAACGTTAGTATAGTTCTAATTAAATTATAAATAAGGCCAAAATCTGACAATAAAAATTATAATAATTTAATATATGATAACGACATGCGTCTATTAGGATATGGATACTTATTAAGGTGATATGTAAATATCCAGAAAGAAACACGTCGTTCAATAAAATTAATTTATTTATTAATATTCTCTCCGTATGGCCTTATTCATAACTCTTTTTTATCAGACTTGTCGTGAGTTATCAATACACCATGCTCATGGTTGTAAACGATAATGAAAAAAAGGATATAACTTCTTGCTTTGAACGCTTTTGTTCAAATAGCACCGCATTAATTAAGGCGGTCTGCAAAAGCACTTTCTCTAATGCGACACTAAAAGTTTCATTACAAACCAAACATTTCAGCAAAATTGTTACATTGCAGACACAGTTCTAGAAAATACGCACTTTACTACACTACGCCCTTAATGACAAAAAAATAATAATAATTCTTCTACTCTCGTCGTAAATAAGAATGAAGACAATTATTTAAAAGACGTAAAAAGAAGAATTACGACCGCATATTCTTCAACACTAAGCTGAATGTGTTTGAAGAATAATGAGGTCATGCAATAGTTATTTCTTGGAATAATTCCCCATGTAGGTTGGACTATGAATTTAAAATCTTCCTCTGGTTATCAATATTTAAGGCTAAGGAAGATCGGGACCATATATATGAATAAAACACTTAAATATTAATTGCTTAAATGGTTTCCGTATTCAAACCAAAAAAATTAGGTAAATTACGCGTTGTTTAATTTTAATAAAAAAGGCCCTTTTTACATACAATTGTTTGATATATATTCGAATTCCACATAATTTAAAAAAAATATTCATATCAAAATATCAATATTTTGCTTTATATAAAAAACTGGTGAAGAAGTAGAGACAATATACCATCGCAGTCAGCAGGTCAAAAACTAGGGCTGCACAAAACTTAGCAATTGAGAACCCAAAAGCCTTTGGAGAAGGGGAATTTTAAGGAGGAACGAACGGTTTTTTTTAAAGATAAACATTAGAAGAATTATGAAGTCTTTGTTCGATTGTTGAAAGTTGTAGTTAGTTGAGCTGTGTTTGTAATGTTGTAATCTGAGAGTAACTTTTGGGACCAGAGCCAGGCGTAAGTAGCAGCTCAAGTTCTTCAGATTGCAGATGTTTCCTGTAACATGCCACTTTTACTTAGAGAAGCCGTCGAAATTAATATAACCTTGTTTGCCACTGCCACCAATCCAACGCATACCTTCTGATTAACAACAATGAATTTCTATAAGTTTACTAAAACTTTATAAATAATAAACTACGCCCACTTCAGTTCATATATCTTGCTACATAAATTTATTACAAAATAACTTCTGTTATTTCATAAAAAATATTTGTTTCCGCCTTCCGGGCGTTGTTGAATTGGCGACGAACTGTGGGGCTTGTTTAAGCAATCAAAGGTTAGACATTACAAAAGTAAGAAAAGACAGAAACGACCAGTTTACAGAACACGGAAGAATCAAGTCCAGACCCTGCAAAATGTTAATGCAGTGGTGTGATGGAGAGGTAATGTTGGCAAGATAAATATAAAGCCACTCGCGAGTTGAAGTGAAACTCAATGGGGCATGAATCATGTTACGTATAAGGAAGGTCAAGAAAAACCCGAATATACATTTCTCGCAAACGAATCATTAGCCAATGTCAATCTGATATACTGCTTGAAAAATAAATAAAGCAAGAATATGCTATTGCCAGACTAACTTGTCGACTCTCGTGGTCAAACACGCACCCACTATTTGTTCACATTCTCCTCTTTAAATGGTCCATTTCCGTCTCTCCTCCCACCTTCCTTCTTCTCATCCCTACCATGAGGGTGGATGCCAGATCACATGATCCAATCAAATTTGAAGGTTGGCTCGCGGTGATCATCTGACTTTGCAGATAGAACTATGTCCTTCGGAATTTCCTAAGGTGTTAATGACCGGGCAGATAAACGTCCGCAAATCTCCAGTGCTTAGGATTTCGCACGATTTCGGGATGCTCTTCGTCGCCTTACCGGCGTCTAGAGAATGTTCTTGCCGTCTGATTGTCGCCAAAAGGAATTTTCCAACCAGAGTGATGTTGCTATCACCACCGTTTGAATAAAATTGTAATCAGCTCCTTACTTTATTACATACTAAACGATAAAAGAATATGTAGCGGAAAGTAAAACAAACAAGAAGCAATTCTTCTCTCTCTGATTTGAAATCCATGCACCTTCGATCAATTTACATGTTCATTCTTAACTGATTCCATAGGAGTAAATTAGTAAATTCTGAGCCTGATCTTCAGGTATACAGAGTGGGAGGATCTCGCATCGGGTCTTGGAGTCGACTCGGACTGACTCAGTGATTATAGAAAGCACCCGGTAAGTGCGAGGTATTGGGTTCTATTCCCGGGTGCGGTAGAGATTTTCCATTCTGATCTTCTAAAAACCAAGATTATGATATACAGATGTAATTATTATATTTTATATAGAAAACACTGCAATAAGAAGCACCGAATATGGTAAGTATAAAATATATATAACGGCGTTTAATTTAGCTTAGAATTCTTTCCTCTCTAAATTGATAATTTTTATATGTATATGCTGCAAGTCTATATGATATTTATGACACGCCATAATTAATGAGTATGAATAATGTTGGTCATAATAATTGTGAAAATTACACAGGCACAGGAATGTAAAATTTTCTAACTTCTGCGTTGTTCTCGAGAAGTCGTGAATACATTGGATGCAGAATGGGAGGCTTATCAGAGTCAAGTAGATATTTGGACGTCGTTAAAGTTTCTTAATGATGGCTGCCAGCAAGTTATCGCGGTCTATATATTCTTATAATGGCTTCGGCTGGCGAGAGAAACATCAACGCCCTTGTAAGAGGTCTCAGATAAATGCGGACACGCGAGTAAAACTCTTCCTGAGTTAAACAACTACATCAACAATAGTTTGTCAGCAAAGTATTATCAGAGATCCTGACCGCACTCTCACTTGTTTTGAACAATTGTAAAGAGAAAATGGGTTAAGTAGATTTTTTGTATTCTTATAAAAGTAAATAATTCTAAGACATTATTTTCAAGTGAGAATTCCAAACCATTAGCGACATTGCACATAATTGAAGTTTTTTTCTATTGAATAGTGGCCATATTTCCTTATTATTTTACATCTGCTTTATACAGTGAACCATCATTTACTCTACAAACTTAAAATTTTCAGAGCGCGCTACGGCTCGTGTTTCAAATATTTTAATATTTTAATGCGAAGCTAAATTTCTTCTTTTTGAGAAAAACCTTTTGGTAACGATTTGTAATTGTCGTGGCAAGATTAAGGGAATGAAATAAAAGTAGAATTGTTTACTTCCTTAAGATACCCGGGGTATTTTTCGCCGCGTGCATTCTTGACTCTCTTAGTGTACCGAGAGAATTTTTAACTCCATTAAAGTACCGGGAATATTTTCACTCTATCATTGCACCGGAATGTTTTAGATTCTTTTAAGATAGCGTGATTATTTAATGTACCAGGAGATTTATGACTCGGTTAAAGTACTGTGAGGCTTAATGCAGGTCGTGCTCGATGGTGGTGAAATCACATGTTTACCAAGAGATTAGGTTTAAACTAAATACTGTATGGAGCAAATATAAATAGGTAACCGGGCAATGCCAGGCACCCAGCTAGTGCTAAATGATTTTTAAGACTCTACAATTAATTTTCTAGGTCGTTAATTTGGCACTTCAGACTCCACGTCTTCATCTAATTTGGAAGTGATTAAGGACAAGACGGAATAAGGAACAATAGCCCATTATCGTCTAAATAGGAATGGTCGAACGCGTGCACAAAATATCTATGACACGAAACGAAGGCGAAATAACTGATGTCGTCCTCTGAAAAAGTAGACACATCAAACCTAACACAATATTACTTTAAAACAAAGCCGATTACTCTCAATCTGTATGTCTAAACACCTTGTACGTATGTATGTCACAGCTATAGGCGTCCAAACTACTGGTCCGAATGTGAAAAACATTTCACGTGAAAGTTTTCGTGTCAATACACGCATCGAGATCTCCCGAGTGAATACGGGTTGGCTATATTCTTGATCTATAATACTATACACTTTTTAAATCATAATTAACCTATCGTTGGCAGGGATCTAACTCCCTGAGAAATAATAAACTTATATGAATAGTCGATACGATGTATACGTAAATTAGTTTTATTTTTCGCGCCAGGTAAATTTCAATATTCTGTAATTGCTCATTTGTAAAAGCAAATAAAATATTATGCATTTGAAGGGAATTTCTTCTCAAGTAAAAGTATTAAATCAAATAAAATTATAATAACAACAATACTGTATATATGAGAAAAAAGTGAAAATGTCAACAAACTTCCGATTTTTCCACTTTTTGAAGGTGTTTTCTCTTTGTTTTCCGCCTGAAGCAAAGTTCGTACTCAAGTTGAAGAAACGAGTAAGGGCTAATTCCCTTTGTCTCACCGAGACCTATCAGGTGGACCAACCCCCTCCCACCCCGAGATACATAACTATAAAAACTCAATTTTGGAACCCCCCACTCCCCTTTCCAACTTTAGCCCCTGTAGTTATAAAACTGAGGATTTTAGAAAAATTATGAGGACACGTGGTCGGTCTGAAATTACATTCTCCACAATTTAGGTCATATGACAGTTTCTTCTCAGACCACCGGAAATGGGTCAAAATGATCCCTCTCTGGAAAAAAACCTACCATTTTGACTATTTCTCGCAATTTACACAACGTAAGGTTTGAAAATAGGTGGGATTTGACAACAGAAATAAGCTGTAGTTTACGCTAAAGTACTGTAACAATCTTATCTTTAACTGTATTCATGCTTTATTAATTACGTGAACCCAAGCAACGCCGGGTACTTCAGGTAGTCAATTTCTATAAAAAAAGCCTACAAGTTACATTGTATCAAATTTTTGTAACGACTACGAATATAATAAATAAATTGATTGATTAAGCATTTGTCATAATTGCGTGTTTATGTCTGAACTCGGGGCTATGTTTTGTGGTCATGATTAGATGAATAAGTGGAACTGCAGTCCTTGGAAGGCAAAGCATGAAAGTGGCGAGCCAGAGAAATGCACAGAACGTGATCTACAGAGCGTGTCGGCCATTTTAGGTGTGAAGTGGGCCAAACTAAAGTCACTCCGGAAACGTCCGTGGGACAGATCAAGGAAAGTGGACACGCCTACAGGGAGCCAACAGAAAAAACGTCAAACGGCAAGAAAATAATGAGCCCAACCACTTCACTTGCTCCTTCAGAGTGGACTTAAATTATACATCGAAATTCAGAGGAAGCAATGGAAGTGGTCGCTCGAAAAAAAATGAAGAATGAAGTAAATAGTGAAACGAATGGAAAAAGATGGGATAATTGACGGAATATTTCCAAAAGGAATCGTGAACATAAAAGATTTCATCATATGGATCCAATTCTTCTCAGTACATTCTTTCTATGGGATGCTTAGTGAGAAAATAAACATTTGGTATATAAGGAAGTGAAGAAATAGAAGGAAGAGTCAGTAAGTATAGATTTGATGGATTATTTAAGTACACTAATAACCCTGTATTACAAAGTACAATTATATAAAATACTGCCGTTAACGGTTTGCGTAATAAAATAATTTGGGGGAAACCTGACACAGTCCCTGGTCACACTTTGAGACTGGGCTGAACCTAGTTTGTAGGATTCCAGGACTTCACACACTTCTGCTCTAAACTTATACATTACTCTGCTGGGGAACGTTAAAAAAATTTAATTCTCTTAATTATCTCACATCTACGTACCATATGACACTCTAGAATATTAATCTTGGAGGGAGATTTGAATAAATAGTGTTCAAATTTATTAATGGTATTAAAAGTTATTTTTAATTTCTGGCTAATCATCAAACAAAATTACGTTAATCTTCGAGACTAAGAAATAATTCAGCAAATAATTCTTAAATTACTAAATAGGTCAGTTCAACACAGCTAAGTTTAGTATATATAGTGAAAACTGTAGCTGCAAATTAATTATAGTAATTTCGAGAATACCACAAATTCTAACGGTCCATAGAATTTGATAGATCACAAGACTGTAGTTCGTAGTTTATTTAGTGTTTTTATAATTCGAAATATACAGAATGAAGCAAATTGTTAGACGTGATGGAAGATGGTATTAAATAAACAATACCTTTATAAACAACTTTATCTGTATCAATTTTATGTTCATTATGAAGAAGCTATTACTGTCACAATTAGCCACTCATAATTAAAGAAAACGGAACTAGCGAAGTGCTGAAGCTCAAGGTGCGTTAGTTCTCTCTCAGCCGTAAAGAAGGGCAAGTAGAGGAATTGTGCAGCGGAAAAAGTGAGAAACAGGTGACAAGAAAGCGTGGGGAAAGAAGCGACGACGTTCTCGGTGTTGAAACGATTTTACGAGAATTCACCTCAGTAGAAAGACAGTGTCGGTAACACTCAATCGATTTGAACCCTTTAGAAGCATTTGAGTTGGTCGAACGATACAGCTAGAGAAATGCACGGATACGATATACAAATTCCATTTTCCAAGACGCAGACTCTCTTCATTACACGTTTATAATATTCATCTAATGGGCGGTAAAAACTACCCAGCTATCAAATATTATACTGGAAAATAGAAATAATTGTAACAATCACAGTTCTGTGTTGCAGAGACAGTGTAATTTATATCCACTTTTGCTTCAGTTCCGTGTAGGCGCTGTAAATGGTAACACCAAGGAAAATATTCGCTTACTTTTCTGACTCTTTCTGACGTAGTCTAATTTCGTCCTCTATGGGTCTCAACCCACAGAAGATTCTCCGATTAAACTCTGCTAATATATTTATTAACCAGCCTATTTTATCATTGTGTAAGAGTTGTCCGCTGATCTCATTGAATCAGACGGCCAGCTGTCTCCTTAAAACTGGGTACAAGGAGAAGGGAATGCTGCGACCCCACAACAGATTCATCTCGCGTCATTCGAAATCGCGTTGACAATATTTCCCAATATCCCATCCTACCTCATGCAGGTTTTAGTAGGACTTTCCTTGAATCTCTTTAAGTGAAACACCGGGTAGGCCCTAGTCAACCCTTGGTATACCTTCCACATCCCTTCCTATGCTATTAAACAGAAGTTTCCTGTATCAGGATCACCCTCATGTAGACATCATATTTGAATTCAGGATAAAATAATACAATCAGAATCATATATTTTTCTTTCTGGAACAAAAAGGTTTGCTGAGTGCAACGGACAACAATAACGTTTATTTTTTTTAAAAAAATTGAAATTGTATTTCAAAGATATGTGGTTGTCGGAATAAATTCTGAACACACATTTGAAAACATGCATCAGGCACAACTATTGGTATTCGTGAGATAAAAATCATGTTGACCAGTGTAATTTCTGTTCTCGGTTCTGAGTAAATATTGGTCGAAGGAATGAACTTCATTCCTTTCTGGGAAAAATCATGGAAGCCTCGGCGGTTTAGAAGCGCTCATTGGGATTTTAGAGGACTAATACGTGATAGCAACGAAACGTCGTGGCGTAGGTTGTTGATGCGTCATTGACGTCCAGAGAATATGTATGGGTACTTTTGCGCGGTTGTTGCATTCGTTTGTCTAATGCCGTACCGTTCCTTTGCGTTTTCAACAGCAGTATCCAAACAAATTTTGATGTGGACTGCCTCATTACATCGACACTGTATTAGCCTCACGCTGCTCAAAGTACACGAGTTTTGGCAGTGTTTCTATTTCCCCAAAGTCACATGTCGAGGCTTCCCAGTACGCCAGAAGACTAGGTGCCAACTCTCGCATGCACCTCTGATGAGGTTATCGCCAATGGACTTCACCAATAAATGGTGAGTTGACACTGGTGTAGGGAGAGGTTGGGGATCGTAAAGTAAAGTAAGAGTTGTGTGGAGGGAAGGGAAGGGAAGGGAGCGGAGGCATGGAGGGGCTTGGACAAGGCGACCAGCCTTCTGCCTGTCAGTGTCTGGCAGGTTCGCGGCCGGACCACACCAGCATGCAGAAGCACTCAGGTACAGATCTCGTGACATTTCATACAAATAGTTTCCTTTCGGCCTTTATAACTTTTCACGTTGCTCAACAGTAGTGAAATTTCCAATGTAGATCGCGAACGTAGATGATATGTAAACTGTATGAGTATGGTAAAAATGTATATTGGTGAAAAATAGGAAGCATGAGGAGTACAGTCAATCTGAACGTATAGCAATGACAGAAGACGGAAATTTGGTAAAATTGATGAACACTGGGAACGCCCGAGTTCAATGGAAACGAAGAATTAGAACGATAGATTAGTTAAGAAGATGCAAACTGTGAGAAATGCGTAATAGTGGACGAATAAGAGAGTCCACGGTATATAAAAACAGGCGAGTGGAGTCTTCACCGCGAAAAATAAGTCGAAATTGCAGTGACACACATTTTAGGGCGTAGCCTCCTCACCCTTATGCTGTGGTTGTGTAGACACTTGAAATCTTATAAGAAGCAATTTGCAAATCCAACAAACTTTCCTACCCGAAGACAAACTGCAATATCGCGATCGATGTCATTCCCTATATTTTTCTCCTGTTCATTCCAACTTTTCCCTTAATTCGCTATCATTTATCCTTTCCCCACATAACCTCGTTCGCAGAAATAACTCCTAAATATCCTTCTGCGCCATCATTTATGGAATTGCATTCCTTTTTGCAACTCCAAAAACCTAAGTTTTTTAATGCATGCGATACACAAAAATATTTATTTCGCGTTCAAAACTAAGACACTCTTGGTATTCTTCTAATCACATCGGTAGTTTCTCTTCTCTTAATTTTAATGACATCCAATAACAAGCTTCTACCAACGACTGCTTTAGACGCTTAATATTAAAGACATCTTTCAGAACAGTCTAAATTTGGCGGGAGTTGAAATACATTCATGGCTTGGTGTTACCACTCATCATACAACGTTGTGTACAATTGTAGCAGACGCTTTGAATATCTACACTGTCGTTTTATCCCAAATGAACAAAGTGTGAACCAGTGTTATTGACAGGATTATCCGGCCTTGGTGATTATCTGTAGAGCGTATCAGCTCACAGGAAAGAACGTTCAAATGACTGAAATAATCGCCACCGTTGCTAATTTGAAGCTGTTCCCACATTAGTACAAACAAAAGGCTAGTTATATAGGCTTACTCGTGTCGGTGTAATTTAAATGCAGTTTTAGATTTCTCTTGATATTAAACTATCACTTTCGAACAGTTCTAAAAAAAACAACGTTGAAGTTGCGAGGTAGATACCAGAAAAATAAAACTAAAATAATAAAAATATTAAAACAGTCAATTATATTATTGAACGCATTACAGACAACGTTTCTTCCACATTTTTGGACCTCTTCAGGTTAGCTAATACAAATTTTTTTACAACAAATAATAAATTTTAATTGACAAAAATTTCGTTAAAATATAAATTACTCAGCTCCAAATAGTTTAGCTTACATTTATAAAAATTACGGATTTTTTTTCAGAAGTAATGCAAATACAATATTTCAAAAAAACGCTCCAAAAAAAAAGAATATTTTTGTGACAGCGTTTAATGACAGTTGTAACCAAAACCTTCTTCATATATACGATGTATAAGGAAGAATAAATAAAATTATTTCTCAAATCACGTGTAACCCTAATCCACAATGACAAAAATAATTTACATAAAATTTACGATATCCATTTAAAATGTCTGTTTTATTTATTTTTATGATCCAAAAAATTTTTTTTTTCAAAAATTTTGCCACAAATATAGACGAAACGTCGTAGATGGCCATTAAATATTAAAAAATAAATCTTTGTAAGAGCTCATATCCTAATCATCCTCTTTCGCATTGTTTTCCACATTTTCTATTTCACTTGAATTGTTCTGTATCTCACTCTTCTTCGTTACCTCATTCCTAAATGATGAGAGTAACCGTTTGTTGTTACTGACAATGGCACCCTACCTCGAGGCTTCCTGCATTTAGACTCGCTGCAGAATTAAACACATTTTCCGTACTTGCTCCTGTGTTTCTATCGCAATCGAGAAGGCGTGTGACCTCGTCCATTCCCGTTTTGCTCTGGGCATTTCGCTCACGAACAATCCTACGCTATTATGTCTCCACAGAGTAGAATATATCAAGCCCGACGAATCATCCACAATGGACCAAATTATTTACAGCTCCGCCGACAATCAACAAAAAGTGATACATTACATTAAATGAAATCATAATCACCAATTCGATGTAATATCCTTTTTCGATTTCTCTTGGGGATTTCTCTCTGTGGTCACATCAAGACTCGGTTGGACATTATTGACAGATATTGAGGCCCCACAGTGAGTTGATAAAAGTTAGAATCAGTGTCAATAAGTACCTCAGGAAATGAAGTAAGTAAGGTTGTTATAAATCTTCAAGTGACTTAAACATTGATATCTCTAAAATTGTGAGTCACGACAGGTTAGACACCAAATATGGAGGAAAAAATAGTGGGATTCTTGAAATTCTTAATGGAAGCTATTGGACATCCACTTGTATCTTTTTCATTGCGTTATCCATCAGGAAAAGTCAGGTGCCAAATCGGGATTCTTGGAATTGAATCATTTCATTTCAGTAAATTTTATAGATCCTCGACCGCTTTACAAGCGAAAGTTTTCTGTAATTTTAGAGGAAGTTGATTCAACCTGCAGTGAGTTACTGGTGTTCAAAAATGTAAGAAGGCTGCATCGAAGTAAGGACTCGACTGCTCATCTGGATGAAATCATTTGAATAATGAAGGAAAGTGTAACTACGAACGTGAAATTTGCAGTGCTTGGAACAGATTACGTGACAGTCTTAGTGGCATAAAAATATAACGATGACTTTACTAACAAATTTTTTACCAACATATATTTATGAGACTTTGTTCTCGGCGTTAAGTAATATTAAAACAAAAAAAGAAACCAGCTAACGGATGAAGTTGAAGTGCACCAAGTATGTACCTGCAATCGAAGACAAACTTCAACACCGAAAAAGTCCCTAATTTCTAGTTTCCTTACCACTTGATTACCATTGATTTTTAATATTTTTCCTAAATGTATACATTTTTTGCTCTTGATTATTTTATACATATTTTTGGTAAAATTTTCTTTGTTAAATGACATTTAAATATAAAAAATAATAAATTGCTATGGTTTGTAAATATCAAAAATGTATGAATATTTCTGTATGTGACACGGCACACCAAAGTTAGGGTTTTTCCAAAATGTTAAGCTGATAAGGTTCGCCATCTCTGCACTCGTTGATCATTATTAAGGTTCCGCAGATGCATATTATTAAATCTCAAGACCAGACATTCGTAAAACGTTTCTGCAGACTTTTAATGACGTGAGTGGGTATCGTTTAGGAAGTTTATTATTTAACGTCAGTCGCGAAGTTGAGACAATCAGCAAGTGTTATGACTCTAAATCATTCATTACTGTATTCATTTTAATTGCCATTACCAGCATCTAGTTAATAGCTCCAACAGTTTAATGAAGGTAGCAAGTTTAATATAGACATAATAGCACACACACACACTAAACTTCCGTAAATAAAGCACCCAACTTTACGACGCGCAAAAGATTAGCAGTATTATTTTGAAGGAAAACTCAACCAGAACGTAGAGAAACTGGAAGTTTCAAATAAATAATCGGTAAACTAAGCGTAACGTCGGGAGAACGGTAGAGTCTCTTGTTTTGCTTCTACTTTTTTAAACCAGAGAGAGAGAGAGAGTTGACCTGTAAGGTTCCATGAACTCGTACTTCTAACTACCCTATTTCAACATTTTAAAAGCAATTTCGAGTAAAGTCACACCGCAATGTGCAAAAGTATTGTAAAAAGTGTCCAAAACAATGAAAAGCAACATACATGCTGGGGAAATGGGAGACCTTAACAAAGGATGAGGACTAAACGTTTGAAATACTCTACGATGAGGAGGTGACGAAGGAGTCAAATAAAAATCAACACGGGAAGAACGCCAGAGAAAATCCTGAAATCATATATAATTAGTTTTCTTATGAAACCGTATTGACGAGGGCTGCTTTAAAAGTAAGTATCGATATTCACTTTAAAAAATGACACAACATTATTTTCCATATGTTTTATTATCAGAGCTCACACTACTTCTCCAAAGTCACCGCCGTTATTCAGGCACTTGTAACGGGAAACCTGATTTTGTATGCCTTTATCAAATAAAGACGCCTCCTTTTTATCACATACGGTCATCGTGCACATTTTCACGACTTTCGTTTATCTAATCATTATTGTTTCCCCATACAATTGCCGATGAATGTTTTGCTGGTGTAAAATTCCTTGCATTCAAGAAACGAATCACTAATCTGACTTCACAGTCGTAGGATCGTTTAATTGCTTTGGACATTTCGAAACGCTCTAACAAAAGGATAACACAAACTGACGATGCTTTAACTATGTGCGGAAGTAGTGTAATGTGTAAGGTAATGATTGATAATAAAGGTTTCGGAAATTATGGTTTAATAACGGCCACCGTGTCTATCTACTACAACTGATAAAATATTTAATGATGGACATTCACACCTTGCTAAGAGCTTATTTTTTAAGAAAAACGTTCGTATTTCATTACAGTCGACTTAAAATATATAATCCATTCGTGAGGACTAGGTAGTTAAAACAAGAAAATCTAAAAAAATATTTTTCATTATTAAGTGGATTATCTGAAACGGAAATATGCCTTCATTAAAAAAAGAGGATATACTCAAATAAAGCTGATATGTGACGTAATATGATTGGTTAATTATTTCAAAACGGCGTAGAAATCTAAATTCTCGAGTTGCCTGGAAATTCCACATGAAATATGGAGATGAATCGTCGATTCAACTAAATAAAAGCTTTGTATCTGGTCATTATTTTAATGTGGAAATGCATACTTCACAAGTTAATATCGTGAAAAAATTTACCTGATGAAGTTCCAAATGTGAGGACAAAACGTTGTAGGAATAAAATAAAACCTTCGTTCGTCTGTGAATTGGTCGTTAATTTAATTCTATACATTTGTTCTGAAAAACAGCCCCAGTGATATATAATTTTGTGACTGTGATGTTATCGAAGAATGCTGATAATCTGATGGATTGATAGAGTTAACTAACCAGGAAGTTCTAAGCAGAATAGGGGAAGAGAACAATTTGGAGGACTTTAACCAAGAGAAGAGATAGATTAATATGCTAATGGACAGTAAACAAACCGTTTCATAAAATATCGGCGAGGGAACGGCGAACATAACAACCAGAAAATGAGACATCAAGAAAAACTGCAGCAGCAGGTATTGATGAAGTGAAAATAGAAGTTACAGTACATAACTAATCAAGGGTATGTGTTGTAATTAGTGCGGCTTCGTGAAGTGATTAGTGCATAATAGAACAGGATGCTGAGCCGTCTCAAGCGAGTATAAAAGACGACTGTTGAAAACTATTGCTATGATATCAGGGCACAGAATAGAAGAAACTGGTTACGGGGCGCCATAAATTAGACAAATTTAGCGAAGGCGATCATTTTAATGCCCGTAATCTTGTTCTTGTCGCCAAACTCGGTAAAACGGTTCAAGAGGAAATGGAGACGAAGATTGCCAGTTAATTACGTTTCTAATGCAGTCGTCTAGTTTTAAAGGCTCCTGCTGCTTTACTGGCAATCATTAAATTATGCTGTCTGATTTCAGATCCTTCTTCGATTGGAGTTTTAAATGATGGAACGATTCCTCGAGACTGAGCAGGCACTCCGGAGAAGCCAATGTTTTGAATAAATAAGTTATCAAATGCTTTATAAATCAATACCGGTCCTATTCACTTAGATTGTAAAATTCTTCACAACCACAACAAGTTAATTAATACACACTAAAGCGAAACCTGCCGTTAAATGGTCTGGTCGTGAACAAATTGGGCATTGCAGATTTTGCAACAGTCTTTAAAAACTTTTCTCGTGAACTGCATTAACTGCACTTCAATGAATAGTGAAACAGCCTGTAAGTCAGAAAAAATATGAATATAAACTTTATTAAGAGTAGTTCGTACACGACATCGTTCCTGAATTGGAACCTCATCTGGTTTGATTTTAAGGAATCAAGATATTTTCGGGCACTTCGCACGTCTAAATTTATTGATTCCTTCGAGATGAGACCCAAATTTAGGAACGAAACCTCGAGTACGGACTACTAAAAATAAAGTTTATATTAATTTTTTATCTGACTTATAGGCGGTAATACTATTAACTGATTTCCCAAGTTTTCATAACAAACCGCGTAATTTGAAAGATAATTTCCAAAACGACCGTAGTTTCAGTATCAAAGAAACGACAAACATACAGTCGCAGAACGCGCCTGCCTACCTGAACACAATATTATTCTCACACTGCAAATTTTTCTTCTTAATCCGATCTATTATAAATAACGGTAATTTAATTACATACTGCGACAGCAGTCAAATACCAAAACCAAAATTATTGGACTAAAAATTAAAAAGTGCATTTGTTTCCAAAGATGTTCACCGAATCCTCAAGAAGTGGGACGAGAAGTTTACCGAAGGGCGAGGATAGCATATAACATATCACGATATTCAAACAAATTCTTGCTTTAATTGGTTACGTGATTCAAAACACTATTAATGGGAATTATTTGGGTCCCGGTAAATGGTTTGAAAGTGAAGGCGGATGTGTGATTCACAACTAAGAAGCCAAAGTAACGCATATCCGGAACGGAAACCTTCAAAGAACCTCATCTGATATCAACACACGAAGCTCCTGTTTGTCCTTCCTCTCTCAGGCTGGGCATTTCCTCTGCTTCCGAAACTACTTCGGTGACTTTCTATCGATTTATTCTGTTCAAAGATCAATATGAGAAACCTTTGCAACTTGAATTTTCAATTGCCTAAGAGAAATATAGGCGTCATTTTTTATTTTGCTCCTGTTGTTCCTTATAGGACATAGGGCATAGTCCTGTCGACAGCTAGCATCCTCACCTCTCTTCAGGTCTTGCCTTCTTCCATTGCTTCCATATGTACAGATCTTCGCTATGTTTGTTTGGGCCTCCCTTCCTTCCTTTTACCCTGCGGGTGCCAGTCGAGTGCCTGTCTTTCAATGGCTTCATTTCCCTTCCTCAGCGTATGTAACGATCCATTTCCATTTTCGTGTTTTATCTGTATGTCTATCTCGGTGTCTCCCGTCCTTCTCCATAGTTCGTAGTTGGAGATTACTCTCGACCAATAGATATTCAGAATATAATTTAAACAGCGGTTGACAAAGGTCTGTAACTTGGGGGTAATTTCTTGAGTCACTTTCAAAGTCTCGGACGCATTTAATAGAACAGACTCGACATTACTACGGAAGATGCGGAGTTTGGTCCTGGTACATATTTTGTTGTTCTTCCACACCGGATAGAGCCTTACAAAGGCGTTATGATACATCCTGTGCAGCTCGTCCATCCTTGGTAACTACACTTCCCAAGTAAGTGAAGCTATCCACAACCTCTATAGATTCACCGTCGAGGTCAAATGAGTCTAGTTTGTTCGTGTTTATCCTTAGGGTCTTGGTCTTCTTTGAGTTAAACGATAGTCCCACATTTTAAATCTCAATCTGAATTTCCTTCCTTAGACAACAGGGCGAATAAAACCCCTGACATAGGTGTAAATAAGAATTCCCAGTTCATCACAGTCCACATTACAATTTTGTTAATATTTGAGCTCCAAACACAACACACTCCTAGACCGGCTACTCATATCTAAAAAAAGACAGTTTTTCGTTTGATCGGTATATTTGCAGCTCTAAATCTCCGTTATTTTCATTACATCATTCATCTACATTTCTACAAGCTCCGTTACAGCTACAAACTTTTTCTTTCGTTATAATTATTTTTCGAGAAAAAAATTAAAAATATATTTTATTAGAAATTCTGCGAATTACGTTGTTCAATCAATTTGTTTACTTACAATCAGATTATGTCCGTAATGAAAAGTTAGGGGGAAAATGCGATCCGAGGTTTTATTTTAAAATTCAATTATACGTAGAGCATTAGAAGGAAGTGTGTGAGGTAAGAACAGAAGGGGGAGGCCGAGGATGGAATACGCTATGCAGATTAATGCTTATGCTACTTATGAGGAAATGAAAAGACTTGCGCAAGATAGGTTAGCATGGAGGTTTGCATCTGACCAGTCTTAGGACTGAATACCACAACAATTCCTTTGATATTTCTCTTAGGCAATGAAAAAATCAGTGGAAAAGGCAGAACTATTATGTAATAAAGACCATTTCCTGAAATAAAACTTGAAAGAGTTGACGACCACATCCAGGTTTTCAACCAAATGCGTTTGCAATATGAACGGACGAAACTAGTTGGAGATCGTTAATATTAATTGCGCAGTGGAAAGTGTTTTACGTAACCTATGGCAAGTGCTCTCATAAGGCCATATGTGCGACAGCAGGTTGAGGAGTAAGCCCGTGAAAGTCATTTGCAACAGATGCTGGTCTAGTAACCTTTCACATCGGTAGCTGCGCAAGGTCAATGTGAAAGCAGAGAAATCATATCACATACATTAACCAAACTCGTAACGGGACCTTTTGAAAACGCGTCTTTTACGTAAAATAGACTTTTGTCTTCCGACAAGCTGTTTTCTACAGTTTGATGGCCAAATTTACTTCAGTATGTAGTTCCGAACCCAAATGATCTCTTTTCCAATGGTGCTTTCTTGACGTTGCCGCACGCTCAATCTTGCCGCCTTATAATCAACGGTCACTTCTCAACATCGCCCAAATCAGATAATCTACAAATACAATTTAGTGAAGTCCATATGAAATGTCCTTTACTTACGACATAAATTTGGATGAGTGTCATTACGCTTAAACTCCAAAGCTACGAAACAATATCTTCAAACTGAATACATAAGTCTTTTGGATACTGGTATTGGTACTCTGTGCTATAGTCTTAACTTTCACATTTGAATAATTGGAAATAGTTCTGTACTAAATTAATCAAAAGCTCAAGTCAAGTAACTTATCGGTATCCTTGATCATTGTTGAACCCACACAAGGCACAATGAGAAACATAAAAAAGATATATATAAACAACACACATATTATGCAGAACTGTGAATGAGCTCTTGGGGCTGAAAATGATGTGATGAATCTTTTATACACATGTTTTAACCATTCTAATTGAAGTGTGAAGTAAAGACAAAGTAGACGAAGATGAAGTGAAAATGTGCAATAGGTAACATTCCAAGTGGAGGCAGTCGACAGCCTATCACCATTCAGAACACGAAATGATATTGTCAGGTTAATTAAAACAATTAATAAGAACAGGAAAGATAGAAAGTTGGTGACTTACCTGAGGTTCACCATGTACAGTTTGAAGTCGATGGCTAGGGGTCACTGGAAATGTCCTCCTAACATTCTGGTGAATAGGGCGGTGCCTCCGAAATATTGAAATGAACTGCCCAAACTTTACAAGGTGTCTGTCACCTGTGATCCTTGGGTAAGTCGCCTACTTTTTATCTCTCTCTCCTTTCCTTATTAATTATATATATAGTGGCACAATTTTACCATTTCAATTTTTTTCAATATATGCCCATTGTGCTCAGGGTTGTTTTTGGTCATATCAAAGAAACAGACATCAGCAGAATGCCACGCGTGGCGGAAAAACATAGTCACTGGAGGAACTCGAAATCCACATTCATTAACATTTGAGAGTTGCAAATTTAACACAACCAAGTTGTTATCATTGTACATGACTACATTGTGTTTGAAAACTAAATACAGTATTGCAACCAAATCTTCTTGTAGAACTGTGAATGGGTTTAAGTTGAAAATAATTAATGAACTGTATTACCGAGGACTGTTGTTATATGTTTTATGCTGTTTAATAAAATTTATAATTAAAAAAGTAGCTTCTGGTAATTTTTATATAAAATTATCAGCCAGCCAGATCTAAGAGAAAAATGTATATTTTCACACAAGTGAGCTGAGCTACACTGTAACGTAAATTTTCGGACCTTACAATACATATAAACACACACAAAAGACAATATCATTCCTTCAATATGATATGTATAAATAGTTCATTATGATAGGAAAGAGAAAAAGTGCCTTACTCTGAATGTTGAGTATGATTTTCTCAAGAGAAGAGGAAATATTCCCTTTCTAGTATAAATTTTAAGTAACAATAGCAGTCACAGAGTGTTATAAATGAAAATATTTATCAGATCAAATGACTAATATATGTTGTCCTATTATCAACAAAGATATTTATTGTGCTCATGTATGTTAATTTCCTTACACTTAAAAATTGCTACATATTATTTTACAAAATTATTTATATTTAACAATTTGATTTCACACAGCAGGATGATTGGACACCTTCTACCTGGAAGTTTACTTCTAGTAGTCATAGGGGCTGTGGTGCTGCCAAGGCCAATACAGGATTATGCAACACCTATCCCCAAAAACAGCCCACAACCTCTACCTGTCACATCAAGTGAGCTACCAAAGCAAATTCCACCACCGCCACCACACAGCTCAACATCACAGTACCCACCAACACCAGCCATTATGCAGCTTAGACTACTGTGGGAAATAGCTAAACAGAAGAACAATGGGGTTTTGAAAACGGCGACTGCTGCGACACAGAGTTATCGCACTGATCTTCTGCCCAACATGGTGTAGTGTTGCTGAATGATTGTAAACTTGTGAACGATTCTTAATTCAAGTTAGAATTTCAGTATTTATTTATAATTAAGTGATGAACTAGTGCATGAACAGTGAAGTGTACAATAATTATAAACTGAAATAAGAAAATCCTACATAAAATTTATGACAATAAGAAGTTAATGGTTGTGCCCTCGGCCAAGAAACACAATTCTATGAAAGTGTTTTAATAATATAATGACAGAAATCCCTTTAACAAAGGATTTCATATACTGTATATTTACCAAAATTATAAGTAGATTTAAAAGTTTTGTTTTTCAAATGTCCTTCCAGGTCTAGAATTCCACAATAAATCACTAGCAAATAATTTTTATAATTATAAAAAAAATTCTATACAAAAAACATTTAGAGTATTACAATGCAATGGGCCTTTGAAAAACATTCATATAATTGCACACATACATTTTTGTATTAAAGAGTAAAGATTGTAAATTTCCATTAAGTATATATTAAAATTTTTATTGTGTAATGAATTATTGTTGTGGATTATTTAGACCTCATCTTATCAATTATTCAATGCAGCTGTGAGTTCTATAGAAACATGATTTTGGATATTACCATTAACAATTGTTAAAAACATACAATCATGTTAAAAATCTCCTTATGAATAAATCAAAGAATAGGCATCAGATTAACATTTAGAGAGGATACAAATAAAGTATGAATGTACCTGTTCAGCCTTGAGTGTGAGCTCGATGAATATTTGTTGCAGCTTTTCATTGACAAAATTGATACAAAATTGTTCAAATCCATTACGCTCAAATATTTCAAATCCATAGATGTCCAAAATGCCAATACTATGACCAGTCACAGAAGTCTCCATGGCTCCATTTACACACTAAACAATGAAATGTTAATTTAATTAAAAACTAAAATAATGGACATGAAGAAATATTATTGAGAAAGAAATAATTCCCAAATTTGGTAATCTTTAACAGGATAAAAGTAGGAAAGAATATATGCTCCTAAATATTTTTCTACTAGACATAATTTCTATCATGAAATTATAAAAACATTTTACTGATGAATAAATAATAATATAAGTGTGAATATTAGGAAATCGTTGCTAAAAATGTTCATATGGAGCATGGCGTTACATGGGTGCGAAACATGGATAATAGGAGTTGGGGAAAGGAAAATATCAGAAGCCTTTGAAATGTGGTACAAATGCTGAAAATCAGATGAGTGGATAGAATCACAAATGAGGAAGTTCTAAACAGAATAGGGGAAAAGTGAACAATATGGAGGACATTGACTAAGAGAAGGGATAGATTAATAGGCCACATTTTAAGACACAAGGGTCTTGTAAAATTAGCATTAGAGGGAAGTGTGTGGGCTAAGAACAGAAGAAGGAAGCAAAGGATGGAATTTGCTAAGTAGATTATGGAGGATGTGGGTTGTGCTAGTTATAAAAAAATGAAAAGGCACAAGATAGGTTAATATGGAAGGTTGCATCAGACCAGTCTTACGACTGAATACCACAACAACATGAATAAATTTTGTAAAGATTTATTGGCATACAAAGTAAGTGCAGAAATACAATACACAGAAATTTAAAGCAAAATAATTTCCTACTCAAATATAAAATAACATTATGTTATATCTTATAATAGAACCTCTTGTTACGCTCTCTAATTTATATTAGAGTACTAAAGCTGTTCACTTACAGTACTTCTCGGATCTTTTGTTAAATATTCATTACCAAAATCAATTAAATAAATAAATGATGTAAAATGTGTAAAACAATTATACAAGAGCTGTAAAATATAAACTTTTAATAATAAAAAAAGACAGAGGTATTTAACATAAACTTAGAACTTAGAGAATACTCACCTTCACTAAAAAATCAAATAATCTAGCATATATTCCTTTAGCTAAAGCATTTCTTGTATATAATGCCTGTTCAACATTCAATGTTACATCAATTGTATCAGATTGACTTCCCCATTTGCTGTCAAAACGCCGACTTATTAATTTACTGTTTAAATGGTCTTCGTTGACTTGAAACAGGTAAGCAGGGAAAGCCAGATCTGAAATGGTTAATATTATTAAGTAGTAACTTAGTCAGATAAAAATTAAAATGTTAGTATAGATCCATACAGTTGTGAGAAACAGCGTAGTTATCAAACCATGGCTTCTTTGGGAAAAGTTCCAGAAGAAGAAAAGAAATATGTCCAGCAAAGATAAACTAGACAGAAATTCTGATAATCATGGGATACAAAATTATCCACATATGTATTTATATTTGTCAATTTAAAAATTTTCCTGAGGAAATCCCAAATATGGACAAAATGTTTCAAACATCTTAATTAAATAATAATGTTTGCTAAAAAATTGTCAAAGTTTTTATTTATAATAATGAAATACATTGTTGCACAGAAAATGTTTCCTTGATTACATGGTTCATGATACTCAAAGTCAATTAATGAAACAAACTTGTGTCATCAAACAACCTAATTTGTGGCCAATATCATCAGTGTATTTACCAAAGTTTCAGTAGGTTGTTTGGACTAGGTGGTATGCCTAAAGATAAATCTTTAGAAAGGGGTCCAAAACACGGTTTATTGGATTTGCAAATCATTTACCTTTCCTATAATCTAAACATGGCACCATTCTAAGCCATAGAAAAATATAAAGTTCTAGCTTGTCAATAAAAACACAAACCCTGTAATTATTTTCCAGCATTAATATAATACAAACATATAACTATAAATTAAAATGCCCACTTTACCTGTGTTTCTTTTTCTAGTGAAATATTATGTAACAAAAACTCTTACCAAATGAATTTTTTAAGCATATTTGTGAGCAAACTAACAGAAAATTGCAAAACACTAAATGATTTACTATTAACTAGAAAAATATATAAAGTTAGTTAAAATTGTTTTATTAATGGAGTTACTGATAATTTTTTGTTTTAAAACAGATATACTTGCACGAAAGAATAAGTAAAAATCTGATGGTACAGTACTTACATCTTGTATCTGTCACATATGCGTAATTTCCTTGCTCGCCAAATGGTACATTTCCTAAATGCAGTATTCCAGAAACAAGCCGTAACACTTCACTTTTAATTGACTCAGACATTCCCATTACACCCATTGCTGAAATTTATACAGCACACAGAACATAAAATTATTTGTGTGAAACAAAACTTAATAAATAGCAAACTTTTTATCTTAGACAAATTTCTACAAATATAAGGTATACAACAGACAAAAGAATGAGAGGAAATATAAAATGTCTGTAAAATGTATAAGAAAGTAGAAAAGTAATGTATTAACATTATACAAAATAAGGAAAAATTATTTGTGTTGCACAATTTCATATTAGATAACTAAAATTATTCTCAAATGCTCCTATATAGTATCAATCTCTAAATAACAATTGGGCAATAAATAATTATAAAGTAAGATCATATAAAACCCCTAATATTCTGTACACAAGAGAATCATCCAACAATTTTATGCAGTTATTTATTTACTATACATTTTAAAAGGCACACCTTTCAAAGTTTCCTGGAAATCATGTGCATCATTTGTTCCTTCCACTTTGTGATTACCACCTCCACTAAGGTAGTCATATGAATCCAATTCCTGCAGCCCAAACTCCTCTGAAGAAAAAATAAATACATTAATATTTAGTTGTGTTCACCAAGAACAATTTGTCCAAATACAAACATATTCAATGTAAGTGTTCATCTTATAATATTGTTACAAATAATAACATTTTAATTTCAAACTGTTAAGGAAACAAAAAAGGATAATAAACAACAATAAAATAATAAACTTGTTTTAACAGAAGTGAACCTCTGAAAAAAAAATGTGAAAAAGAGATATGCTGTGGTAATATTATTTCCATGAGAGTGGTCAATTGCAGCACATTACATAGATTTCCATCTTAATGTTCTAACAGAAAGTGCAGATTTTCCACTGTTTAAACACTTTTACGCCAGTGTGCTGGAGATACAATTCCCATAATTTTTGTGACAAGTATTTTAAAGTCAACACAACTTTTACATTTTCCAAGATTTTTAGGTATCAAATAATAAATTATACAATTTGAAACTTTAAGAAGTATGCAACATAATAAATTAATAGGCTCTTACTTGAAAATGAAGAAAGTACAATTATATAATTATAATAGTCAAGATAGATTAAATTTTTCAATTATAAACCATCTGAAGGCCTTATGTTTGGAAAGCAACAAAATAAAATGATCTTGTGATACATTTTACACATAATAGACTAAATTAAAATGCTTAGAACACATTATGTAAGTAATTATTCTTCAGTACTGTAGGAAGGAAGGAATGTTATATGTTTACACCTACTTTTCATGTTGTTTGAAGCACCTGTACACAACTGATAGAAAATATGGAAGTTTCTTTCCCCAACATTTTGAGTTACTACACGTGACTTCTCAAGAAGAAAATTTGATACTCTTCCTCCTTCTGGCTGCCCTCCATTACCAAATAAAATTTCAACATATTTACCCTGTAAAGTGCGTAAATTATAGCAATCTTCATCATCTGATCATAATCATAATCAGGTACGTTTAGATCCATGTATATTATATAATTAATAAGGAAAGGAAAAAGAAATAGAAAGTAGGTGACTTACCTGAGGTTCATAGATTGTGAGCACCTTGTAAGGTTTGGAGTTCTTTAAATTTTCGGAGGCAGAAAGTTAGGAAGACATTTCCAGTGAACTCCAAACCTTATAACCTCAGGTAAGTCACCTACTTTCTATCTCTCTTTCCTTTCCTTATTAATTATATATATATATATATATATATATATATATATATATATATATTGCATTTATAACTAATTTGCTTCTTAATGATTATTTATAATAAATAGTAAAAGAACAAATAATTATTAAAAATTATTCCAAATATGAATTATTATTACTCTTTTACTTTGAACAAATAGAAGAGTTTGCCAAACAGAAAATATTACACTTGACAAAGAACATTTATTAAATATTGCAAACATTTTCCTTCCTGAATATGCATACACTATTTGGCCATGTATTATTGTTTCAGATATGATTTTCATGAGAATGAACCAACAGCATTTGAAATAAAGCATGAGGGCCACAAAAATTGAGGAAACTTCATAGAATTTGTGTCAAAGTTTCTTATTACTGTGAAATATCAAGGAAGTACTGAACCTAATCATGGCTGTGACAGTCCAAACTTCCATTGTAAATCAGGTGCTGGTATAAGAGACAGAAAGATATTGAGTGCAATTTAGATGCATGGTTTACACATTGCGCTACTACCAAGAAGTAACTAATCATAATAATAAATGCATGATTTTATTTGGTGCCACGAAATAAGCAATGCCAATGGTATATGATACTCGGATAGACATGCTTTTGTGATAGCAATGATATTAGATGCAAGGGGAGTGTTAACTGAGGGCTGTTATCCATCTTTTAGCTGTAATATTAGTTTTGCTTGATAGCGAACATCATTACAACCAACCTTATTTTGGGAACCTTTTTTTTAAACAGAGTTTACTCTAAATACAAACAGTGAACATTTTGGCATTGAGCATTTTTACTGCCATTCCCAAAACCCATTGAATACATTTGTTATGAACTAAAGTTTTTTATGCTTCAGGAACAACAGACCTACAGAATATCAGAAACTGGTGTACAACCTTCCGCAAATACTGTAATAGCATCATGCTATCAATTACATGGGCGGCATCTTTTAAAAGAACAAAAATTTGTCTCCAGAAAATGAAAGTATGTCACATGAAAACTGAGACTGTACTCATAGGAAGAGGTCTGGAGAATAGCTGGCAAAATAATCTCGAGAAAAGACTGGAGAAGGAAAAATTAACACCCAGAATATAATGTGGTTGTTAAAGATACATTACAATGTAGGGTAAACATATTTCTTGAAATGAGAGCATTGTATGTAATGGAAATAAATGTAGACAGTGGGCTGAAAGATATATAAATTTTCAGAATAATGAGTCTATATTGTATACCTTTCTTATATAGGAGTGTAGTATGATAAATATATTGTACACATAATAATTATTTGTATTTACATCCTCAATTATTCAGTGTTAATAAATTGTGTCTAGCAATTTATAAGCAAAAACTTATTTGTGTGATCTTTTATCAAAAATTAGAGGAGAAAACTTGAGGCCTGGGATAATTAACAGTTTGATATAAGAGAAGTACATTCTTAGATGTATCTGTAGATTAATTTTTAATATATGTTGGCATAATGTTTCATAAAAAAAAATTTAAATACTCACAAATCGACTTGAATTATTATTACGAACAGTTTTTGCATTTCCAAATGCTTCTAGCAAAGGGTTTGATTCCAAGATAACATCTTTAACATGCTGAACACGGGTACCACCGCCAGAGACTTTTGCAACATATGACATAATATACTTTGCCGCTACAGTCTTACCAGCACCAGATTCGCCACTGAAAACATTTATGATATATTAATCGTCTACTAAATAATAAATCTTACATTAACTTCCTTTATATTAAGGCATGCAATACACATGAAAAATAACAAAACTAATAATATTAATATTTTATAAATTCATTATTTACCTTATTATAACACACTGATTTTCACTATCTATCAACATATTCCGATACATTTCATCAGACAAGGCATAAATATGTGGTGGATTTTCATAAGGAGCCTGGAATTGAAATTTGTACTTAAATATTACTTCAATAATGATTGCAAATTACTAATATTTACAACAAAGTACAGGAAAGTAAAAAGATTTGTTCAATAAATAACAGCATTAAATATAATAAACCGCATCTAAAAAGTTAACATTTTAGACAATCATAGATTTTCCTGGTGTAGTTGCTGGAGACAGAATTCTTGGGTTCCAACCTGGTTACAATAAAGAATAACATGTGACATTTCAATAACCAACAGATTTGCCGTCATCTTGCAGACAAAGTGGAAGATGATGACAAAGTTGTTGGCCATCGAAACATCATGTCAATCCCTGTTGTGCCTGGGTGGAAACCCAAGAACTCTTCTACACTATACTACTTCTTGCTCATTCAAATATTTTAACTTAATATATATTTGAAAATAATAAAAATAGAAGAAGAAATACAAATTCTAAATTGATGTGATGGAATAAATATTCTGGAAAAAATTTTAATACTTACTGCTCCTTGATAAATTTCAATTTCTTTCTCTCCAAAATATGGCATTTGTTTGAATGGATTAACAGAAACCAGAACTGGTCCAATACATGTCTTTGGAATTGGTAAGGAATAAAATGCATACAAGTAAATTTCTAACTAAAACATTAACTCATTTAACAAATGAATCAAAGTAAATTAATACCTGCAAAAGATATATAGATATAAAGAGGGACACAGCTGAAAGCTTACATTACATCCATAGTAGCTGTTGCAAGGTTTGAAGCAGTAACTGGACAAATATTCAAGAGCCCAAGCCCACTTCTTCAGGACAGCGTCTGAAGAGCATAGTGATCAGACACTAAGCATCTGGCTGCCATACAATTCAGGCACTGTCCTTAGGAAGATGGCTTGAACTCTTAAAAATTCAACATGGTACTGCTATATTTGAGATTACATTTATAATTAAAACACACATAAATTAAAATTTTTATCCAGACATTTTATTATACAAAGATATAAACATATCTGAAAATATTTCATGTTTAGTTTTCTATGAATTCTCAGAAAACCTATTATTTAAACTAATAAAGACTCTCTTATTTTAAATAATTGTTATGTACTGTCACAATAAAATCAAAAGTAATGAAATATGTTTCAACAAATATAAATTACAATAATATTATAATTATAAATTGGATACAAATATATAATCATCCATGTAACGTTTCTTGAGGTTTTCAACAATTGCATCTTCTGTAATTTTGGGTAGCAAAACCATGTCATCAACTCCTGATAATTTGACATTATGAGACTGCCAGTGGTAGACCTGACAAAATAAAACAAACTTGGGAATAATCTACATGATGTAGAGTGTAAAAAATTAATAGTTTAGGTATTATTGTTTTTTACAAAAAAATGTCATCGATTATTTTGGATTTCAGATAAAAATCAGATTTAACAGCCTTTTAATGTGAAGGAAGAGGTTATAGCACAGTGTTATTTATTGTTTTTCTTACATTTTAGACGTGAATTATACTAGAGACGGTTAACGTATTGAAGTATTGAGTGATATTACTCAATATTTATTACAAAAATCCGTTTGAAACCGTGCAATATTAATGAAAATTAGTAAATAATTGACGGAAGTGACATTTGGCAACTGGCCCTCCTCCCGCAAATACTAAAATATACCATTTGGTTTGTCAAACTATGTGAAATGATGGATAACGTCAATTGCTTTTGTATTTAAATGGACGAAAGATTAAAGATGTGATTCAAATTAAATAGATTATAATGGGAAATATAAACTTACCATTTTGAAATACTAAGACTTCTAAGTTTCTCTTCTTTTAATTAGAAAATAATTTTGCTCTAGTAAGAATGTATTGTTACCATATCTGGGCGTTATCTATACTTGAGAATGTAAACAGCGGATAATTTTGAAAGTGTCAATAATTTGAACAGTACGCAACTTCCTATTCTGCTAGTAACTCCGGAAACAGGCATGACGACATGATCTGCTGTGGCGCTCATGCCCAATTTTGGAATATTATTAAGAAATCGCATGAGTATTAGCATGAATCACTTTATTCTATATTTATTTCAGAGAATTTGTAGAAAAGGATTTCCTCCACCCAACCCAGTCCCGCGTTTAAACGTTTGTTCATTTTACGTATAACTTGCAGCTGTTATTTAAAACTATATATATACAGCTGCAAGTTATACGTAAAATTAACAATATTTCGTCTTAAAGATGTTTAAATGGCCGTCCAGCCATATTAAACTTAGATTTGTATTATTACAGTAAGCTTAAAAACACCTTTCAAATACTTATTACATGATATTTCCATTAATATTCCCAATAATCTGTCGTTTCATGAAATCGGTGTCTTGGACTCAAACTTCATTTTTAACAAAACTGTCTAAAATATCTTAATTCTTTCATAAACTGTGTGTTGCCTTTCCTTCTAATCATGAAAAATTAATTTATCATGACTTCAAATCTTCTCGTGTCATATAAAATGTTGAAGTTTTCCACTTACAAACATGTATGTATTGTAAAGCCCACAAAGCATTCGATTATTAGCGAAAAATAATCAAATACAAGTATACAGGAAAAAGGACTATCTTGTAGCTGACGTGAAACCCCATCGTAGCCTGACGCCGACGTGTCGGGAGTTGCCGCACCAAAACGTGCCATCCCATAATCGAGACCCCTTAAGTCAACATCTAGGATATTTTTTCCCGACCGAGGGTTCGAAAACCCTAGTAAAGTCCTGGAGGGGAACGTGGATTTGAAAAATTAGCAGAGGTTGACGGGGACTGATCATGTTATTAAAATTCTATCTGGTAGAGGGTATAGATTTGTCGAGTTCGGCGGTAGACGAGCGACGAAAAAGGGAGTTCTTGTCTAAAGTTAGATGGAGGAAGAAGTCTGAGAAAAGAAGGGAAGAGAAGATATATAAATATATAGAGGGTTCTCAATAGTTACTCGGAAAATGAAGAGAGCCTAGGAGAGAGGAGAAGAAAACTGATTATAATAGCGTTCTGATGAGCCACCAGAAAAGAAGAAGACATTTCCTGACCGTCCATTATGGAAACGGTAATAAAGAAGGTATCTCTTCATGATCCGTGTCCAGCCAATACTTTCCTAAATTTATCAATTTTGGTAAATTGATGATTAATGAAAAATGAACGCCTACGACTTGCAGCTAGCAAGATGAGCATCCTGTCAAGTCAATAATAACAGCGTGAGGAGAAGAGAAATGCCTCTTTTTGGAAGCCGTGCCCTGCCGTAGAACGAGAAATATAACCCGGTGCGTGAATGCTTTTCAATACAACGCTTATAATCAAAATACTGCTACACATTAGGACCACGTATATGACCCTTGATTTATATTTTTTTCTCCTTTAGTAATATTCAGAGTCTCGTGATCATATTGATTTGTCGTAGGTAAAATTAGCAGTCCTAAATAATGAAAACATTTGAAATTGTCAGTAACTGCAGGGACTCCTGTTCATATATTGGATTAAATTCAAATTAAATTAATTTATAACATTAAGAAATATCACTAACATCTCTGGACAGGAGAAATATTGTTTTTCTTTGGCTAACAATGATAATTTATACCTTAAAAGTTGAAAATGCATTTTGTTGGCATGCCTGTCAACAGTCTATAACTTTTGTTAAATATTAATAAATATTGTGGAGATCTTGACCTTCAGATATGTAGTGTTGATGACTCGGACTTCGTGGTAAGGTTCCCAATTTGCCTAAATTTAAAAGCATGAAACGAATGTGAAGCATGAAACGTCAACTTCGAGATGGTGTTTATTATTGTCTAGACTATGTAACGTGTTTAGAGGCGTAAAATTAATTTCACTATGTTTCGTTAATTGTAAATGTCAAGGGACTTTCCTTATCTGGTTATATGCCATGATTCATGTTCTTGTCTGATTGTGTTCCAGTTTGTCTCCGTGACGTACGTGCATTTTGACACAACCCTATTTCCTTGACTTGATCCCAGAATACACAAAGTGTACACTGTATAAGTATTGTAATGTAACTAGTCTTTTTCGACGAATAAAATGAACGAATTTATTTGAATTATTTGGTTTGAACATTATATTATACTTACATTTAAAGGTTATTCCTAACACTATATATACATATCTATATAAGTATTGTAATGTAACTAGTCTTTTTCATCTAATAAAATGAACGAATTTATTTGAATTGTTATTTGATTTGAACATTTATATTATATTTACATTTCAAGGTTATTCCCAATTGAGAAAAGTGCATATTTAATAAGGAGTACCATTTGAAAACGTGATGTGTGAAGGGGTTATAATATAACAAATTATTTACATTGTATGGCTTTTGACAGTTTTCTGTTTTTGTCTTAATTTCTATAACTTATAAAATTTAGCATAATAAATTTCCAGAGTGCTTTTTGTAGTTTTGCATGAGATGTCAAATGGTGCTTTTGATATTTGGGACCATTTGGGGGGGGGGGGGGTGAGGTAATTTGTGAAATTGATGATCTTGGATTTCTGAGAGTAGTTTGTTTTTATAAAGGTTTGATGCAGGAACATGTCTAATGTCATCATTTGCAAATGATGATTTAGGCCACAGTCAAGCTTGTTTTAAAGATGGTATAATATCAACAGATGATCCTTGTTTTACGATGGTTGTTAGCAGATTACTATAAAGTGGCCTAGATTTATATACAAAGGTTATTAATTGTGATGCTGTCTCAGCTAATGGGTTTAGTCCCTGTAACCTAAGCAGTCTATTCCTTCTGAATATGAATTTGTTTATGAATAAAAACCTACAGAGAGTTTTCACTTAAAGGAGAAAATTGCTGAATACATACACTCAGATGTGACCTATGAATAACCTCAATGTATGCTTGAATTTTGTTTTATTCTATCAACTTTCGTATAGCACCTGTTATCACACTATTATCTTCTCCAGAATATCAGTTGTTCTAAATTTTCCTAGTCTCCTCAGAATTCACTTAATTCTTTCAAATAAGACAGTGGAACTTCCGAAAATGTTAACTCTGAATGGATAACATCTTTCTGTGAGAGACATTACATGAGGAATGGAACTTGGCCAGTCAATATAACAAAATCATAAAATTATGAGAGTTAGAAAGACCTGTTTAGAGAAAAGTTTGTAAATTATTTTAACAATAAAAATGAGAATGTCTGTCAATAATATTGCAAGGACATGAATAAAAGAGACTTCTTGTAAGATAGATTTTACATAGTAGAAAATTGCTGGGGCTTGATACTCCTTGTTCAAGTTGGTTATATGCACTGTCATACAGTAAGTGTAAATACCGATGACCCCATTCTCTCTCTCACTTTAATAGAAAAATCTTAAGACAAATTGTAAAAACTAAATGGAAAATTTTTGATATGTGCCAAATGTGCTCCTAAACAGCAATGGGGAAACATTTGTTGGTAGACGAAACCTTTTTTTTTTATACATTCATCATTGAGTTCGGCTGGAAATCGAACAGGTCTACATGTAAGCACGGCGGTAGCAGCATATCAACATAAAAAACGTAGAAAACTATGGATGGAGAAGATGCGAACTATTGCTTAAGATGTTTTTACAGTTTTCTTTTAATGTTTGCACTTCGCAGAAGTCACCGTGCGCACACCCAGCCGCAAATGTTCGGTTTCCAGTCGAACTCCCAATACATTACATATACGAGTTACGGGACTAATTTCACTATTTTAATCTAATCAAGTATAAGGCTGTCAAAGTCTGCTATGCTACGCCTAAAGGAAACACGAAGCAATTTTGGCCTACCTGATTTAATAATCATTTGTGGGACGAGGGGGCTCAGTACTTACAGAAATTGTTCATAGGATAAATTGTCGGAATAATTCACGCACTTTCAGTGGCCAATATTAGACGTTACATTTATTTGACTCCGCTCACGCAAATAATTTGTTTGCTGTACTATCATGAGGAAGAGACATCCTTTTACTTCGTCTAAGTCAACTTATTAAATATATACTGTCCGCTCCAAATATTGGCGCGTAATCTTTGTCATTTAATGCAGCCTAGCGTGAAAATTGTTTTATTTTTTATATATGTGAATATACAGTGGAGTGGTAAAAGCCATGAGAGCAGCAGATTTGGGTTTGAACTTCACAGATCTCTTGGTCAACAAACAAACCAAAAAATTATTACTATTTGCACTTCAACCGCGTGACCGGACTACTTCAAGGTGAGCGCATTTCGCCGTTCTGTAATTGTACGCCTCGGTAAATTAACCAGTATAAAATTTGCTCATCTTCACAATAGTTTTTTTTTATCATAGAGGAAAGTCATTTGCTTCTGAAACTTACGTAAGGAAAATATATTAACCATCGTCGTATCCAAAAAGAAAAATTGACGGCGACATTTTTTTTCCTTATAAGTATTTTCTTATTACCAATGTGATATATGTTGAGTATATAAATTACAAATCTAAAATTATCATTTAACCACCATAATTTACCTTTCGCTCCAATTTTTCTCATGATTAGGGCCAAATTAGAAATATTTCACATAAATGTTATTTTGTTACTGATGTATGTCCCAGTTTATTGTTACATTTATTATTTGTAAATTATCACTCATATGACATTATATATGAGTTCAATTAATGAAATGAGATCATTCATTAGGAAAATGTTTCTGGCTGCTAAGGTAGGCATATAATTAGTTGCAAAATGAATAAAACAACTCCCCCTATATTGCAATGTGTAAGCTGTTGCCATAACATGTTTTGTAGAAATGTATAAAGATGCTATGATATAAACATTTGAAATTTAAAAAAAGTGGATTGTGGCCCATATACACACTGTTGATGTAGGTTGAGAGTACTGAGTCAGTACTGCAAGTAATATATTACTGGATAAATTGATTCAAACAGGAAGCATTGTAGATACTGCATGTCCAGGATACAAAGTTGAAATTACTACTGAAGAAATGAAACATTTGTGGTATAATGATTAGTCATTGTAGTTTTAAGCTTGAATACAGAGAAGGTATAGACTGAAAAGGCAAGGTGATGATGTTTGAAAAAAGTAGTGGCCTGGTGTTATTTTGTTTCTCGAATAAAAATATGTCTTCCATTACATAAGAAGAAAGTTTAGTCAGAGCATTTGGTTTGTTGTAGTAATCAGTCGTAAGACTGGTCTGATGCAACCCTCCATGCTAACCAATCCTGTGCAAGCCTTTTCATTTCTACATAGCTACCACACCCTCCATAATCTGCTCAGCATATTCCATCCTTTACCACCCTCCCCTGTTCTTACCCCACAATTTCCCTCTAATGCTAATTTTAAAAGACCCGCATGTCTCAAAACATGGCATACTAATCTATCCCTTCTCTGTGAAAGAGTTGTAGATGGTAAAAGATATGGCAGCTTTTATTTCTTCAAAGGGGTGAGGGCAGGATGTCATTATTGGTTAAAGGATAAAACATTGGACTGCATGCAAAGTAAATTTGACATGAAACTTAAAATGGGCTCTAAACAAGATGTATCTGCTCTCATATTTGCTTTTGCAAAAGTAAAGGAGTTGGGTTTTGAAAGCGTTTCCCTGCCCATTATTTTATCAGATTTGGTTCAATATATTATTTTCTTTTATAGCCGCAACTATTAGTCTGGTGAGAAGAAATATTTTCTAAGGAAATAATAAATTATTTCAGTGGAACAAATGAATTGTCCAAATGGAGATTATTTGGGGAATTACAATGTCGTGTGTGCGTAAAATGTTGTCATTTTATAAACCTAATAAATGCAACCTGGATATGACAAAAATTCAATTCTTTATGAGGAACAGTCATTTGTAAATATAAATTTTATAAAATTAAAGTAATTCCTGCTGCTTCCAGCTAAGATTTGTTGGCCAATATGTATTTATATTAATGCATAGTGTACATTTGATTAATAGCCTTAATTTGAATTAAATTAAACTGAAATTCTTGTCCCTAATAAACTACTGAATACAATTCCACTACACAGTTCAGGAAACATTTGTGATATATATTGAAATAGTTTAGCTTTAACTTCACAGTTTAAATTAAATTAACACAAAGATTCATTACTTAACTAAAAGCATACAGTTAAAATTATTTCAATGAAGTGAATAGTGGTCAAATAATAACCAAAGTTTTGTAAATAATTCATGTAGAAACAGGATCAATGTATTTCTTTTTAAAGCTCAAATATTGCCACTCCCAGTAGGACTAAATGTGAAAAAAATGTTCCATTTCTGCTATAATAATTACCTGACAATTTATCTACTTGTTTTTGTTCAAATAAGGCTTGTACACCAAATTCTACTAGTCACAACCTATAGTCAGTTTTTAATTTCAGGGAAAATGGAGCAGAGTAAAAGATGTGTCATTGTAACAGGTTTTGGACCATTTAATGGTTATGATGTTAATGCCAGTTGGGAAGCAGTTAGACTATTGCCTGAGCTTGATGTAGAAAAAGATCTCAATGTGAAGCTGGTAACAAAACAAATTCCTGTTGCGTACGAAAGTGTAACAAACATAATACCTTCATTATGGTCCGAGTACAAACCACTCGTAAGCTGCTTTTAATTTTATTTTATAAATTATTGTTGTAAGGTCTTATTTCTCATAGTGAATTAATATTATTCTTCAGAACATTACATGATTTCTGGTTTTACTTATTCCAGCCATGCAAGTTTGCATAAATCCACAATTACACTGTGTCTTAAAATTAAGGTATTAATAATTGTATTCAAGAACAAAATTGTGACAGGTGAATTGTAGACAGTTGTTAGAAAGATTGTGACTAAATCAACTTATTAAAATTCTGTTAAAATTATTTAGTACTCAAATTATGACAGGTGAATAACAAATTGAAGACATATTTCCCTTTGAGAATGTACTTGTGACTTGAAATGTTGAGTTTTAAAGGTGTAATTTATTGAAAATTTACTTTTCTTTATTTAATAAATACTGCCACAATAAGTTTATCCAAAGTAGTAATTTCATTAGTTGATAACTGTTATCATATACACAATATAACAGTGTAATATGATTTTTTTGTTGTATATTTACAGCTTGTGATACATGTTGGTGTCTCTGGACTCGCAGACAAAATTACTCTTGAAAAGATAGCCCGTAAGTCAGGCTATAATCGAACAGATGTAAATGGCCAGCTTCCACCTGGTGGGGAATGTTGCATAGGCTGTGAAGATCAAGTTTGTGTGTCATTAGACTTGGACAGCATATGTTCTCAAGTTAATAATTCAAAACTTGGACCAATATCCTGTGTTTCTTTTAATGCTGGCAGGTGTGGACTTCTAGTCTGTAACTTTAAAATGTTTGTTTCAAAATTAATGAATATTTTTGAATGTAATGTTCTTGGGTTTCAACCCAGGTCAGATCTTGTGTGTTGCACAATGTTTCAATGAAAAGCTCTGTCATTGTCGTCGAGTGACTGACAGAGTTTGTCATTGAAACATGCTACACACAAGATCTGAAACAGGTTGAAACCTGAGAACACTACCTTCAGCAGATTCAGCGGGAAACCCTTCATTCTCTAAGAATATTTTATGAAATATTAGTCAATATCAATAAAGACCATACAACACATGTCCACAACTGACCACTAGGGCAGTTGAAAATCACTTCTGATGTTACATCACTACAATTATGAATCACACACACACACAGATTGTGTATGCTACTAGTTAATTTGAGGGTACTTTAAATGAAATTTACGGTTAAGATGTGCAAGCAGTAAACAACCTAATGAAAACAAGGTACAACATTTACACATCAGTGTCAGTAATACAATTCATAACTAATCCAATTTACCTTGCATACTAATTATTTTGCAATTAAAGTTCTTCACCCAAATCATCCCAAGAATTAGGTCAAGAGTTCCAGGCCTCACATTGTGTCATGCATTGAGGTCATCACATTTATGAAAACTATGTTCATAAATTATATAATTATCTGACTTAATATTATAATTAAAACACAAAGAGTGGCCAAGTCATAAATGGAAAAATTTAATTAGAAAAAGTTTTGTCCCCCAACTTATTATTGCTAACAATTGTTACTCCTGCAATGCCAGGGGCCGAAAACTATGCTTAATTTATGTCATTTCAAATATTGATTTATTTTGTTGTGAATTTTGTCAACCTGTAGATAGCAGTTAATTCTTTCCAAAGTTAAGTATACTCTCTTAGTGATCATATTTATTTAATTCATTAATATTTAGATAGTTCCACTTCAGAACTAGTGAAAATAATTGTATTTTAAATTGGTTATTGAGAATGGTTGTAAAAGTATATTTCAGGATATTGGATTTATTTTTAAACAATACAGTGTTTCAAATTTGTAAAAAGTTATTATGGATAATTTTATTTCCTTTTTTTACAGATATTTGTGTGAATTTATATACTACACATCCTTAAGTATAAACACATCAAGAACATTATTCATTCATGTACCAGATATAAACAAACCATTCTCAATTCGTGAACTTGCTGAAGGACTTAAAGAGGTAATAAAGGTAGTGATTGAAAATGTACAAAAATGTGGCTGTTAATATTTTTATGTAAAGATTTTACCTTGTAAGCATACAATTTATGTAAATGCTTCCACATAATAAAATAATTTGCCAAATGAATATTTGTCACCTTATTTGTACTAAAATATGATAAATCATTTAAAAAATAAAATATGTAAATGACTTAAAATTAGAAACAATTTAATTATTTTGTTTTATAGTAGTTTATCTACATACAATATTAAAATCAAAAACAAAGTTTGAAGTTTGGCTCAAGTAAGCTTCTAAAATAACTTCATTTCACACATTACATTAAATATTTTATAAATAAAATTCTCTCTTTACAATATTTCAGTCATCATTCACAAATTTTGTAAGTAGTGGTGTGATATTGAATTTCACGTCCCGGCAATATGGTTTTCTTAATATTCCTGCAGCATGTGTTAACTGAAGGGCGCAATCTGGATGTGCTCCTCCTGGTAGCAGAGTGCACTCTCTCTCAAAAATAGCAGCCAGACCATCTAGCAACTCAATAAAGCCAAATGATATAGCAGCTCTTTTCAGTCTGTTTAGTTCCTGAAATTGAAACAAATTAGAAATAACATTTCTATTCTATAATAAAAAATGAATGATAATATTAAATTGAATTCAGAAACCTTATAAAAATGTTGAGTCTTGTCTGGCAATTTGCGGGCATGCCTTAGAATTTTTTGAATATCAGACTGTAAGCCAGCTTGCCTAATCCACACAACACAATTTTGTGAATAACTTCTTTTATCAACTGGCCTGACGGGAAATTGTGGTGCTGGTTCATCTTCTGGATTGTTTGCCATGAAGTCTTGTAACGAGCCTAAATAATTTAAGTCTCCTAACCATGGTACTACATTTGAACCAGGTTCTAGTACAGTCAACATTAAATTGGACTTCTTTTTACTGTCAGCCCAAGAGTATATAATGCCAAACCAATCTTTTGACAAAAGGCACAATGCAGCCATGTTTTCTACTTTTAATGCTCCATGAAGTAGAACACAAAAAGATGGCGTTCTTCCTTCATCAATTCCACATTCATCTTCAGAGTCTACTTCTGACTTCATGATAGGGGGGATTCCTGAAAATGTTATATATTATTTTAATAATATTTCACCTACTTAAATGAATAGATAATATCCATATTACAGCTTAAATAGTTTGAAAAAATATAAGAACCTGATATATAAAAAGGGTTTTATTATTAATCCACTCTAAAAAAAGATTAATACAATTACTTTCAAAATTATGTTACTGATTTTACCATCAACTGCTTCTGGTTTCGCTGATGGATGTGGGAGCACCAAATGCCTTGAAATGGCCATAGGACTGCCGACATCAGCAACATCTATGAATCCACATACTTCTATAGTATCAGATACATTTCGCTTTATTGATTCAAAATCAGTTGCTCTATTAAAAGGCTAGAGAACAATATTTTTTGATGAATATATTGCATTTTACAGATTTAGTGTCATCAGAATATAATACTACCTTACTTTTAAAGATTTATCACTACAAGGATATGCAATTTTGAAAAGAGGCATGTGCGATTTGTACTAAAGGTAATTAAAAACAATTTAACAGGAGGAAATAATTAGCTTCATGTGTGCTAATATTTATTTAAATAAAGAACAAGAAATTTAACACAATTTGTTTTTCATAATGTAAATTGTTTTGCTTGAGATGTCTAAAATATTTTTACATATCCTCAATTATGTAAGCAATTTTATCTTAACAATAAATGACAAATTGTGCTCAGTACAATGATCAAATTAATTATTTTGAGCCTCAAAATTAATATTTCACAAGAGGAACTTATAATTAATAGATAAAAAGCAGTTTTGAAGAGTAGTGAGCTTCAGCATTGGAGATTACTCCATTGTTCCTCCTTACATAATCGTACTAAAAGAATAAAATAATGACAGTCATTCTATTCTTATTTCATACAGCTGATCTTTATTCAAATCAGCATTTAGCTTTATTTGCCATTTCCCTCACTTTGTTTTCAACTTACTTGTGGAGCTGGAGAAAGAATTATTCGAGAACCAAGATTTCCACATTTCAACATTCCTTGAAAAGAAGCAAAGTTTGCTTCTGCCAATTTTTGAAACATAGCCTGTACACTTTTGATATTTAATGCTTCTTCAGGCACATGAACACTACTATCAAGTCCAGCAAGCTCAACAAGCTTATTGTATAATGGTAGCCCCAACTGTAAACCAGCATCATCTGGAGGTGATATGCACATAACACTCAATTTACATGGGAAAGAAAATGGAAGAGGAAATGGTGAACTATGGTCACGCTGTGTTAGCGTAGACAGAGAATACTTTAATGACATAGGGCCTACACCTGGACTTCCATCAGTAATTAGCACAACCTGAAACACATTAGTAATAAAATTTTATAAATATGGAGACCCAAAACAATTTATAAATATGTTTTTCAGAATATATAAATAAAAAATTGAAAGACAACTTAGTAAAAAAAAAATTAATACTACAGCACTTACATGTTATGAATTGAATTGTTAGGAGCAATTTGAAACTGTATATAGTTAATGTTATCTATTTAAGAAAGGCATTTACTTCTAATTAATATGATTCTAGTTTTGAACAAACTTCATATAGTACTGCCAGAGAAATAATATTCTATTGTGACTCACTGTGCTCTCAGTACTGTTTACTTTATAAGAGCAGTATAGAGTTTCTTTCTACAACTAAATGTTATGAAAAATAAAAGGATGTCAATGTTATTAGTAGACAATCTATTTGTTGACAGTTCTAACTATTCTATTACTAATATACTATAGGATTTCAAGAAAAAACAAGACCGTACAAGTATGTATCAAACCATTCATATGATTGATTGATTACTTTAAATATATTTGATGTTTGAAAGGTTCCTCACCCATTAAAAGCCTAGACAATTTTAAAACCTAGGCCTAATACTGAATCTCTAATACAAACTTCAGAAAATTTAGTTTGATAACACAAGTTACAACACCATGTTCTTGTAATGAATCATATGTTTCAAAGGTGTTTAAAATACATATGATTAAATCAGATATTTTAGAATAAAAAATTGATTTTTTATAAATGTTTCTAACCTGACATGGTGTAGCACTACCCCATTCTCCTAAAATCAGTCTGTTTACGCCATGCAAAGCTGTTTCAACACAGGTTTTATCAAATTCTTCCAATTGTTGTAATTTGGCCTTAATAGTATCAAAGTCACGAGTAAATGGAGAAACTATTTCATAGAGAGATGAAAAGGCAATCTAGAATAAAAATAATTGAAGATCAAATAGATTTTGGTTAAAATACAAATGAATGAATGCAATTTAATTTGTACTTCCTAAAAATTAAAACTGAGCAAGTGTAAACAGAATTTATAAATCAAAGATACATTGAAAATTAAATTAAGGATAAGTAATATAAGACTATTATTATTCGAGGAAATTGAAAAAATGTAACATCAGAATTTCATTTGATGGTTATTCAATCTGTACTAATGCTTTCCATTTTTTCTTGTTAACTCCATTCACTGTAGGAATGATAAATTGAAGTATGCAAGTCCTCAATATATGTAAATAAAATGTTCTGTTAAAAGTTAATCAGATTATCTTTTATATTAATTTATGTAAATTAAGAAAAATTGATATAATCACTTACCAAAGCTACAAATTCTAGTTTTGAATGCACAGCCAAATAATCCAGAAGCGTATTAATTCCATGAACTGCCAAGTTCTGTCTAGTAAATGTTCCCTCTCCATTCTCAGACAGACCAACAGGCCTCATCATGGACAGTGAAACATCAAGCACTATTACAGTAGGCATTTTCTGTAAGAAAAACCATTTTAATTAAAGATAAGGAACAAGAAGGGTAATGCAGTGTCCCTCCAACCCAATGAAAATAAAAATATGTATTTTTATTTATTCTTTTAGTGTAGATGAAATAAAAAAATTATAAATATTTGAATTCATAGATGCAAAAAATGAAGGGATACATTCTTTATGTCAATCTCAGTTATATAAAGATAAATTAAAATGGACTATTGTTTTTGAAATTTAGAAGTACATAATTAAACATTAATCAAGGGAAAAAAATAAAGGTTCAAATAAAAACTTCATCCTGGGTTATATATATTTTTTCGTGGTGCAAAAAGTGCTGAACAAATTACATTACTTGTCCACATGTAAGTGAAAAGGCTTAAAGTACCAACATAATTAAGTCGTTTGAACCAAGACTATAAATATAAAACATTGTATGTCAATCAATTCCTAGGTCTCTGGTTGACAGGATTTCTGTCAATTTAATTAGTTTTGCGGAATTCGGTAACAAATTTGCGGGTAAAATTAATATATGAACAAAATTATTCAGAATTACTTACTTCCCTATGCTAAAAATATGTTTAGAACATAAGAGACAATACGTAAATAAAGTTCAGCTGAGTAACAAATTAAAATAGCACCGCCATAACTTCATGACGTTAATGTTTCTTTGATTCGAACAGAAAGGGTCTCACTACCCGGTAAAGAGTAATTTTACATTTCTACAATTATTTAATGAACATTAACCCAACGTATTATATGACGCATTTCGTGTATATAAATGTATCTTTGTGTGCGCGTGTTTCATTGGATTTGAAACTTCGGTCATGTCAACAAATGCAAAACGTAAATTTCTCTTTTTCTGCCATAGCTATAAACATATTTACCCACCACTGAATTGAATAATGTTTGCTAAACAGCAAAACGTAACATCAGAAACGTAATATATTCTATTTTCTGGTGGCTAAAACTAGTTTGATAGCTTATGAATGTCCCAATTTTTGTAGATCCATTAATTTACTTTTTACCTTTCTATAATTAATATTTTCTCAACTGCAGTTCTTAATTATTATATTCATTACAAAATATTGATTATTTTCATTTGTATGCATTTCATTGATACATTTCTGTTAAGTGGCTTAAGTGGTTCATGTTATTTCCTTTTATGGAGAATTATTATTTTAGCATCGTAAAATAAATGTAATATTTCCTTTACACCTTTCCTTCTAACGGAATGAGATTTTGAGAAGATTCAGGGTACGTTTTTACTCAATTGCGCAACATGGTTCATTCATTCAATAAACAAACTATTCATTGAAAACGTAGCCGTATCTCTGCTTAGTATCTTTGTCGAGACGGTACGTATAGTCGCTATTAGTCAAAGTATCTGTGGGAGAACATTAAAACTAAAGAACGGGCGCGCCCTACGTTATTATTAAAAGTCTTGTTAAATTCTCCGAAGGTGAGTGAGAATTGTAATAGTGAATATCAGAATTATAGCTGCAACCGATGAAGATACGCTAGAAAAACTTCGTTACCTGTAATGTCATTGACCGAAGATTAGTAATAAAGAACGAATGTGGTTGGAACGTGAATTCTTGCTTTTAATTACTTCTTTATTAATTAATATCGTGTGATATGGTTTTGTTTTGTAAATTAATCAACTTGTTGGTGTATGCATTAGACCGGGGAGATAAGTTCATGTTATTCTGGCTCGAGTGTTAACACAGTTTCAGATTCAGGTATTTGATCCAAATCCGGGTATTTAAGAAGTTATGAATGAAAATAACTATTAGATTAGCTAAAATTGTTGCGACTATTTATTGATTCGACTATTGCGTCAAGTAATTTTTTGTCAGTTTAGTATTGTAAATTTGTTCGAAATGCTTAGGAGTTAACAGAAAAGTTTTCTGTTCGTTTTTTTATTATTTCTTTAATATTTATGTTTCTTATAACATTTTGTAGTTGTACAGTAAATGAAGTTTAATCTAGTCATATACTTTCTCCGTTTATTCATTAAGTATTACATTCTTGTGGGTGTTATAAAACATTTTTATATAATTTTTGATAAATACAAATTTTGAATGTTTGTGTTAATCCTTCAAGTCATCATTGACACACACACATTTTATGTGGTTTACTGTAGAGATTAAGACGTGAAATTCAGAATTAAATTGTTTGGAAGTATTATTACTTTTCCTTCATGATGTAGATTGTTAACTTCATTTTGTTAGTTGACTTGAGCATAACATGCAGCATTCGTTGCCCCCCCCCCCTTCCCGCGCGCGCACACTAAGGTGGAAACACCGAATTAGATGTCCATACTAACAAATCTTTCTTCAGGCACATTGCACACTTGAATAATTTTGCTCTTTGGTATTGTACACACTGTCAAAAAAGTAAAAGAAACACACCCTACTTCTGACTACAATTTTTTCCACAAAAGTGATCTCTGCTCTAATGGAACAATAATTATACAATTATCTGCTTTTGCTCAAAAACCATCACTATAGATGTCTTCCTATACTCAGAATTCTGTAGTGGCACTAGAACATTTTATGCCCCCCCGAAATCACATAGATGATATTTTCCTGTTATTTCCTGATTTGGGGAGGATTGTTGTTACCTATCAGATGCACTCTGAAGTCAAATAATGTGACAATCATACAATCTATGTCCTGAAGATGGAGGATAATATCGTAAAATATTTGAAGTATTTATTCTACATGCTTGGATTGCCATACATTTGTATTTTTCATAGTTATGCTTATGGTTTGCCAACTTGTACTTCTGTATTCATTTTTGACCTGAAATAAATAGTAATTTCACACCAAAAAAATTGTCATGTTTTCTTATGATAAATACAAATTAACATGTTCATGAATTTGTTTATTAGCGTAATAAATTTAACTATATATAAATGCAAGGATTAAAGTTTTTATCATTTCAATTGGTCTATTGACAAATTTATTTATTGTCGTGATGCATTCATTTAACAATTGTGCAATAACTTGTTGCTTTGTTAACTTGCTATGTCATTACTGTGTAAGTAATTATCAGTTTTTCTCTTAGGTTACTTAAACATATTTTATCATGGCAGTCAATGTGTATTCAACTAATGTAACAACTGAAAACCTGAGCAGGCATGATATGCTTGCATGGGTTAATGATTGTTTATCATCCAGTTTTACTAAAATTGAAGAACTGTGTACTGGTGCTGCATATTGTCAGTTTATGGATATGCTTTTTCCTGGTAATATATCATTTTAATAGTTTATTAATGTAATAACATAGGTATTATTAAAATGTTATTAAACTATGAATTTTAAATTATGCAGTATTTTTAAGCGATAATCAAATGTGTAAATTGGAGATGTTCTGGATGAATAAAAAATTCTATTGAATTCATACAGAAGGCCTCATTAATTCTTCATATGAATGGTCTAATAACTTGAAAAGTTGTCATAGTTTGTATTCTTGCACTAGTTTGACATTTTGGAAATATAAGTATTACTTCAACATTGGAAAAACCATAGTGTTTTTTTATTTACATATCAATTTTTGCTTAATTACTATTTTGATTTGCAGGTAGTGTTGTCATAAAGAGAGTGAAATTCAAAACTAATCTTGAACATGAATATATTCAGAATTTCAAAATATTGCAGGCAGCGTTTAAGAAAATGTCTGTAGATAAGGTAACAATATTTTTGTTCAATTAATCTTACGTGTGTCTCACTGATGTTAGCCATTAATAACTCCTAATATGGTCGTGTTGGTTACTAATTTTGTAAGGTTATACATTTTCAATCTCAAAGAGAGTGGCAAAAAGCTCCATTATTCCTGTACTGATATTCTCAATTACAGGTAATTCCAGTTGATAAGTTGATTAAAGGACGATTTCAGGACAACTTTGAATTTCTACAATGGTTTAAGAAGTTTTTTGATGCAAATTATGATGGTAGAGAATATGATGGTTTTGAAGCTAGGGGTGGGATACCTCTGGGAAGTGGTAGCCGTGCAGGTAGTCTTCATCAGTTGCCAGTTACAATAGCTCCACCCAGGCAAATGGCGAAGCCAACTGTAGTTCAGTCTAGACCACCTACTACAATGCGTCAATCTGGTAATTTGTGCAGCATTGTAAAAATTGTAGACGATTGCATTGCAAGATTAAGTGAAAGCCTCTTCAGTATCTGCATGGAATTAGTTCCCACTGATTTTACATGGCTTAAATTTCTAAGCACACTTATGATTTGGTCCTGCATGACTCGTTTCCTACTTATCAAGTTATTTGAATGTTTGCTTTCACACAACCAGATCTGTGTTGGGTGCTGAATTTAAATTCTATCTATTCATATTTTGATTGATTATTTGTAAAAAAATTGCAAGTGATCTTTTACACTAACTTGTTGAAGGAGCTACATATATTGTCATTGTCTTTACTGTATTGTACTGCATTAAAATAGTTTCTCAAAATATAAGGAGAAGGACCATATACAATAGTATTTTGACATATTAAAATTTTCAATTCTACTTAATTGTATCAACTCTTAATAATATCAGTTTTCATTGTTGCCTTAACACATACACACAACCACAATTGAGCATTTATGAATTTGCTTATTTATTTTGACACCATTCAGCTACCAAACTTTAGCTGAACTTAGGATATAGAAAAAAGGTAAATTACCTTGGAATTAAAGTGTGAACAAAGGCCTCTCCATCTGTTCTGGAAAAAAATCTATATTGTATATTTAACTATTGTCATTTTTGATGGTAACTGCTATTATTGGATTGAAATCTTTTGCCACAGGAAAAGGTAAGATAATGTGCTGCTTCCTTTTGAAGTACTGTAAGGGTTTGGTCAAGAGTTGTGAAAGATGTTTGAGTCTTTTAAATAACGTTCTATTGAGCATATACTTTTCATCTTTTCAATTATGTTTAAGAAAATAGAATAGTAAAAAAGCCTCCTTCAATAGTTCTAACAAAATTACAATCCACTTTCAGATAAATGAGTTTGTTCTGAGCCTTTTTTGCATTGCTGTCATTCTGAGAGCTTCATAGGCTACAGACAATACCGAATTAATTTATTTCCAAGCACTTTTATTTAAGTTTGGTTTATAACAAACTTGTTTTTTTTTTCAACAAAATCAGAGAGGACAAAATAAGAAATTTATAACTCTGGTACATCTCGTTTCTTACTTTTCTCAATTTGTTTATTTGTAAAGCTTTAATTTTATTGAACTATAATTTCTCTTATTTGCAGATTGTGCCTGTAGATAAACTTGTTAAGGGAAGATTTCAAGATAATTTTGAATTCCTTCAATGGTTTAAAAAATTTTTTGATGCAAATTATGCAGGGCAAGACTATGATGCTCTTGCTGTAAGGGGAAATGAACAAATGGGCAATGGGGATGCTAAAGGTTTAGGATTACATGCTCCCAAGCGAACACCTCAGCAAATGATACCTTCACCAAATACCCGCCCTGCTGCGAGAGCTGGTAAATTGAAGTACTTATTATACATTTAAACTAAAACAGATAACAGTCATACTAATTGTTATTGGTGTTCTTGAATTGAATCGGGAGTTGGTATATCTAATTTTATTTAAATACTTACTGAAAATTAACATATCTTGGCCTGTAACTCTGAGGAAATGGTAAACTAATAGAGCATTTCCTTTTGACACAATATTTTCTCCAGCTCCATGGGTAGCATGACATAGTGATGTGTGTTAGGGATAAATTTAAAAACAGGTAACAGGTTGCCGCCTGCATATTTGATTTGGGGACAATAAATTGTGTAATTGTGGACAGACACATATCTAGTTTACAGAGAAAACAAGAGTTATAATTCAAAGCACATGAATATTTAATTATAGTATTATTCTACGTTTCTGCAAAAGATGGTTTTCAGAAGATTTTGATGCCAGTACTTAATAGATTTCTATATTTCATATAATGATTGTCAGAGATTAGAACACCACCCAAAAAATGTGCTAGACTTGAGCACAGTCTTGTAAATCTCCAAAATAATGCATGGCAAATAATATTTTTCGATTTAATTCATGTGTAGGTGGAATGAGCTTTTTCAGCCTAATACAGGGGACGATTCTGTGTGGAATCAGGTTTTTTTGCCTAATACATGGGGTGATTGTGGGTGGAATATGCTTTTTCAAATTAATTCATAGGGCATTAGTGTGACGCCACAGAACAGTAGAGTCAGGCAAACAATGGAGTGGAGCTTGCGGAGGGAGTGAGGGTATGACGGTAACAAAGTGGTTGTTAGAGAAAAATAAAATAAGTTTTTTTCTTAAAAAAAATAATATTAAATATTAGCCAATTGTAACTGAAAGGTAAATAAAATCTTGGATGAAGTACACACATTTCTAACATAATTTTAGTTTTCATCAGTTGTTAAATGATGAAATTTAACTTATATAGTGGAAGTGTTATGTTTAAATTATTAAGATTTTATGTACTTGCCTGTTCCAATCAGCCAATATTTCTTAATTTAAATATCCTACAGATGAAAAGTTTGTCGGGTAATTAGAAGAAAAAATTGTTTTGACCAATGAACGAAAATGAAGAAAAAATATTTTTTTTTGCATAATTGTGTATGTTGAAAGTGACACTTCATGTTAACTCAGCTATATGTGAGATGTTTTACTAGAAATATTGAAGGTATTAATTTATGATTTAAGAATTAAATTTGTGATAAAAGAACAATATTCCCATTTTAATTTAGCTCTCCAACTGTGTGGCTCAGTTTTCAGATGGTAAGAAAATAATTTCTCTGTTTGATTATTGGCTTTATTTTGTGTTAATGTAAAATTGATAAGTGGTAATTATATTTATAAACAGTGAATAAACTGGTAGGAATCAGATATTTGTGAGATGGTGAGTTCAACTGAGTGTGATACTAGCATGTCAATATCAGTATTATAGATTCTGAAATTTTATTGAATGCTGTATGACTGAATGCTTTAAATTATTACTTTGAAAATATGCATGGAATGATAAAATATATTATAGATTTGTATGTTTGTTTTTAACACATTGTTAATTCAGTGTTATTTCCACTTGCATGGTGTTTTTCTGTGTGTTCATGTAAAAATATTTTGAATTCATCAAACATGAAATTGTGTATTTATTGTAATGACTTATGCTACACAGATTGTTTACCAATAGAAGTGTAAATGTATTGGTAATATGAAAAGGAAATAAATTCTTAATTAATATTATGACGAGTGGATAAAATTAAAAAGTTAACATTAATAAAAGCATTCAGTAATTTATTTGTTGGCTATTGCTAAGAAGTATAAGCAAAATAAAATAATTCGATTCATTTGAGTATCAAAATAAAAATTTTGTTAATTCCTTCACTAAAAGTCACTTAAAAAATCAAAGAAACATTTCCTACTGCATCAATTATTAGACAAATTGCAGCCTACCCTGCATTCTACATTGGCCATTCGTTAGACCTCTTCCTTCACTAGTATCAAAAACACTAATCCTCTTAAAGCCCCGCCACCTGATTCCTCAGATGCCGATCCCTTATCTACGTGAAGTATCCTTCTAACATATCCTTTAGTGCACAAAGTCCTGGACTCTACATCCTCTATCCTAATCACACACTCCAAACAATTTGTGTAGAAAATAGAAGGGAGAGATTAACCTCAGCACTGCCATTGATGATTGGGTATATGTCTTAAAATTTTTGGAGGCATTGACCTTATGTTATTACATTTCTTCTAATTCAGTTGAAGATTGCCGTATGTGTACAATGCTAAAATGGCTCATAACTTTTATAAGCCAAGCAAACTGTAGAGACATTATAACAATGTTAAGAAATTTAAAGGTGAATAATTTAAACATTTAAATAATCCCAACAACAAAGTTATGATTTTTTGTCAATTGGCATTTTATTTATTGTAGATCATTTTTTGGATTTAAAATAATAATAAAATTCCTTAATATGTGCATACAGTTCCCGTTAAAGTACAGCCACCTGCAAACAAACCTGCTCCAGCAAGACAAGCACCTCAGTCAAATGATAATGGAAAAGTCGAAGAGCTTGGTGCACAAGTGAGTTTTTCACTTTTATTTATTTTATTTTGCTTTACAACAAAATATAATTAACACTTATTTTTCAGTTAGTGGAAATGAAACTTGCTCTGGATGGTCTGGAGAAGGAAAGGGACTTTTACTTTGGCAAATTAAGAGAAATTGAAGTAATGTGCCAAGAAAATGATAATGAAAGCAATCCTATTGTCCAAAAAATAATTGATATTTTATATGCCACAGAGGTAAGTATGGAGTGAACATGTAAATTATGCTTGAAATACTGCTCTCTTACAACTTGACTTGGTATTTGTAGCATTCACTTCAATATAGTTATTTTGATATACTATGTTACTATTAAATATTTATCTTCAATATTCTGATCTATAAATTATCTATTAAAGAAAACTGTATATTTATTTCAAATTCAATGTTAACGTGGTTTTGAAGTTTATTGACAATGGTGAGGTTACATCATTATTCAGTGTTTGATGTGCTCATATTACACAACATAAGTAACCTTATCCAGCCACGAATAACTTTTTTCAATAAGGTGAAAATAAGTTACTTTATTTGTAATATTATGACTACTTTTAGGTGAAAATATTAAGTTTATTTTACTAAGTAAATAAAATAGTCATACTATTACAAGTGAAGTAACAAATTTGACATTTCAGAGTATAAAGTTAAGGTGGGGAAGTGGGCATTAAAGGAGTTATACATAAAAGCAGGGCTTTGGAGCGACCTCTTCTGAGCTGCTCTGATTAAAATATTACAATTACATTAATCATTTATATGCAAGTGCACATGAAAACAACATCTACGTTATTTGTTAACATAAAACCTAAAATTTTACAATTTAAATTTAAAATAATTTAGAAAAATTACAATATATTATTCCTTTATTTTCAATAAATCGGTAGACCTTCACTTATAATTAACTTTAATCCAGAAAATAGATGCTCAATACTTACTTTAGAAGTTGGCGTGCTTTTCTGATGTGCACTGGATAATGATAAATGATTACATGTTTCTAAAGATTGAACTTTTTTAAACTCACTAGTTGCACATGCCTTGAAGTTGCATGATATAGATTCACCATTTACAATGTGTTTAATCTTCTTCCCATTATCATATTCAAATATGAAGATCTCTTTAATATCTTCCATAAATCAACTATTTGTCATGAGCAACACTTTCAAATTTTAGTTTGACGGTATGGCTTAATGTTTGTGTAATAAGGCATATAAACTTTCATTCATAGAAAATAACCAAAATAAAATAATTTCACCTGTGCAAACAAATTAGATATATGATCAGAACCAACTGATTGTGAGCAGAAACAATTGAAGGAGTATAAAATTCCTTATTACAAGAAAAAGTATTTGTTAAATTGAAAGAAAGCTGCCACACAGTCCAGCTGCTCGTTAAGTAACTTTTAAAAACCTGGACAATCACCAAAACAAAACAGTTGACACAAATTCTCCTTTTTAACACAATGTTTTCTTGCTTAACAACATTGTATTTTAATAATACGGGAAGGTTTTAAATGCTATTACTGTAGTATGTTACAAGAAAAGCATCTCAGCAGAGCAGTGGAGCGTTACAAATTTTTGTGCTCCTGCTCAGAGTAAAAATCAGTTTTCCCACTAGCTCCATGCACCGCTCCAAAGCCTTGTATAAAAGGGTTGTAATTAGAATGTGAGAAAGGTTTATATTGTCTTGCCCTCACCAGTTTAACTTTTCGAAGACAAAAATATAATAATTTTTTATCTAAATGTAGATCTATCAAAATTTCAGAGTATTTTTTTGAAAATAATGATTTCATTTATACCAGTAACTTAATATTTTAGTGTGCTTATAAATTCTATCAAAAATAGTCATAACATTTTGTCATTAGGATGGATTTGAACCACCAGTTGATGATCAACATGCAGATGAAGATTATTAAATTATACTATAGGAAACAAATATCTGGGAATATTTTATTCTATAATATATTTTGCAAGTTTTCTTAGATATTTTATGAAACAGATATTTATAAAGAGATTTGTATTGGATTAATATTTTTTTTTAATTTTGTTTTACATTACAATGAAACTCCGTGTTTATTTGTTTATTCTTACAAGTAAAAAAAATTTAACTGGATTATGTTTGTATTGAAGAACCTAACGTATAAAAGTTTGCATTTCATATTTATGTGCACTTTATTGTATGAAGCCATATATTTGAAGTATCATTATCTGTAAATATCTACATATTTTCCAATTTATTTTATTGTTAATGTTTGCAAATTACTTGTAATAAAAATTATGCCTGTCATTTATATAAACATGTGCACATACAATATACACACCACTCTAAGATAAGACATTGACTACATGTTATTTTGCAAACTTTATATTTTACTGTGAGAATATATGAATAAGTTATGTGTAACAAATCAAGACTGTTTACTTTCCCCAGATATTTTAATTTGTTTTGCAATGTGAACTAAAATCCTGACAACATGAAAACTAACTTCTTTATTAACATGTTGAAGTAAATGGTGTATTTTGTGAGCATTACTGCTTCTGCTTTGTGCAAAAGAAATATTTTGCATGTGATAAAATTGGGTAACTGTCTTCAAAGCTTTGCCTGGTAAAGTGGCACATCCTAGAAGTGATCTTCATATGCCATTTAAAGTGAAGTGTTGCTCATCATACAACTATTGTGGAACTATGTTATTTACAAATTATGTGTTTCTTTTTATATAATTTGTCAGTTTTAATAAACATTTCTGATACTGTCAAAATAAAGTTAGTAACATTGAAAATTGTATATCTTTAACATGTTGAAGACCTGATCAAATCTTGTTAATCCAACTGTTTTAAAAAAAAGAAAGTAGCAGGTCTATGAATTCAAGAAAATTATATTTTACACTAAATATTGTGGCTTTGGGTTTAGTATCATCCATAAATATTGATATCATATTTAATACTTGCGGTTTGGGTAATCATTTACGAAATAGACCTACCACATTTCCCCCATATAGTGTAGCAATTCTCTACTTGTATAACAAGCACACCAAATGACTTGATGGTTAAGCTATGAAATATTTTAGTACTTTATAGTTTAAAATATCTTACAAATAAATGAATGGCCAAAAACTGCTATAATGTGGACCATCACACACTCGTAGATAAATCTTAACAGAACAGACAGTAAACTCCTTATCACAGATTGTTTCTAACAAATTGTAACAAAATTAATAAAGAACCACAATCAGAAATGAGAAATTTATATTAGTGGTTGTGAATCTTTGATAGAATGTCTATACAATCTTGTATACCATTCCTGTCCATATTTTATCTGAGAAAAATTCTGGCCTCAAGTTAAGATTTTTCAATTACTGATGCCTACTGTAAAAATTGAACCACAACTCCACTGACAAACATTCAGAGGTTGTTCAGGAGTACATTTGAGCATTCATGGTCTCTGGGGACCTCACTACAGAGTAATGATTGGTTATTTACTATAATCACCCTGGTTTCTGTGAAAATATCTTAAAGCCTTGTTGACAAGCACAATTTTCAGGAATTCTGCCGACAATGTACAACTCCTTGATCATGATCAAGTCCTCAAAGCTCATTGTCTACTTACAACAAATAAAATAATTTTACAATTACTTTGGATAGGAAAGTGGCTGCAGACTCTTAAGTTGATTGAAGTCACTGGCAGGAATGCATGAAAAATTAATTTTTCAACCCTTCAGACAGTCTGAAGTAGTCACTTGTGAGCAGGATAATGTTTGTCTTGAAAGTTGGCACTCCAGATGTTTGAGTGTTTATCTGCAAACCCAATCAAAAGTGGGTCCAGGCACTTGAAAATTGACATTATTGCCTCCCTGCTAGTTTATGCCTACTGTAGATTTAATGGAAGTCAAACAGCATCAATGGACAGGGAAGCAATAAGTCAATTTTAGAGAAGGATTGGGAGCAACTCTATAGGATTGATAAATTAATGTTTGAAATGTGACGTTTCTCTATCTCGACCAACTACTACCACTAGATGGAATTAGAATTCACCATCGGCTACCGTAGCCTAAACGGGAAGGTACTCTGCAGCTACAGCTGAGGTTTTGTGACAATCCGAATTTCAATCCCAGTGGTGGCAAATATTTTAAGTCTTCCTTCTTCCATTCCTCTCCACATGCCCTTGTGAGCATATCATACCCAAAAATTTGTCAGCTTTATAATTAAGGTTAGCCACCACCTTTCTCAGCTGGCAGTCACTCAGTTTTCTTGAATCTTCTGAGGAAGAAGGCAGTTCCTCTGTAAATTCAAGAATTATGCGTTCCACGTGGTGCCAGTTATCTGTACACTTCAGGTAAGCCCCTAGTTCTCTCTTTCCTGTCCTTATGGTTTTATTTATATACCACATAGGTAGCTCCTAACTCTACAATCCCACTTTAACCTGTTGAATGCCTACTACTGTTTCTTTTTTATTAATACACACATACAACTATGTCACATTACGAAAGTATACACAAAGGTTTCAACACATACATACTCTAATGGAAGAATCTATTGTTTACTAGCGAAAGCTAGCCACACAACAATTTGACTGCTCACTCAACTGCTGGTTGTCACCGAAAATGTTTTTCTAACCTACGAAGGCGGTGGTGCCTCTGAAAACCACACAGGGTAATTGTCATTTATGAACTTCAGGTATCAGCAACTTTATTTCTCTTTCCTGTACTAATGTACGGTTTTAATTAACCTGACAGTGTTATTTTCTGACACACACATAGGGCTAGCTGATCACTGGAAATGAAGGGGGCGATGCCTATGAAAATTTAGAGCTCCAAATCTCACAAGGTGCCTACCATCTATACCTCACCTACTTTCTATCTCTTTCCTTTCCTTATTAATTATATATATATATGGGATAAGGTGCATCTTCTGCAGGAGAAAAGATCTTTAGTTTAACAGATTGCTGCACATAAATTTGTTTTTGAAAACATTTATTCAGTAATAAATATCTCTTACAGAACTACAACACTAAACAGTATTTAAAAACAATAAATTATGCAAAAACAAAAATGACTGTTCTGAATTTATTTGAACAGGATAAATTTTAAATACGAAAGATTATTCTCAAGAGACATCTCAATGTAGGACAGATTGAAATTTCATTCATATTTTACCATTTCACCAGGCAATATTCATCTGGATTTTGATCACTGTAAAAAATATTTAATTTTGCATTAATTTTTTTAATTTAGCTATAACCTAGTTGCAATACATATGAATTTAAATTATAAATAAATACTTTTCAGTTCAACCATAACCGTTGCAGGAAATGGCCCGCGATGACAAATTTTTCAATACATTTAATAATTTTTTTGGCGGAGGGAGTTGAGAAGTAAATGACATGAATTGCTATTGGCAGTCTTTATTTATTGTAAACTTGTAATATGCAAGTATGAAAACTATGTTTGAATTTAAATTACACACAAGATTTCAGTTTGTTTGGTGAGCCAACCGTGGGAATATATGGCCACATTGTACAATGTTTTCAAGGCTTTTACTGTCTCATGTGAAACTCCAGACTGCATACCTTAGAGTTAAAGTTAACATTTTTGAAGAAATTTGTCAATGGCATGGTGAAACTAAGGATAATTCCCAGAAATGGAAACTTGACAAGAGAAACTGGTAAAACATTTGTAAAATTTTAATTTGGGTTTCTGTATTTATAAAGATAGTCACTGCGTATGAATATTTGGGAAGCGGTCAGCTTCCAGGTAGATCTTTTCTCTCTCTCAGATTGTCACAGACTATCCTTTCATTGTTTCCATTTTCCCTGACGTCACTTCTAGCACCCTCCTTTTGGCATGCCACATGATCATACATCCAATGGAATGTCGGAACTTTTGCCCCATTTCCAGGGTTTCTAGATGCTTCTGCAGGTCGATGACTTCCCACTGTCAGGTCAACACTAATTCATCTAGGGTTAAAAACATCATGATTGTCATTGGAATGCAGCCCTGCGAACTTGCCAGAACGAAAATTACGCTCATTACATGTTCAAACAAGGAACAGAATAGACAAAAAGAGGACGAAGGTGAAAAGAAGGAAACTAGAGGATGCCCAATCAAATTCTTTGAGGAGTGAAGGAAGAGTTGGAAAGAAAGTTCCAGCATGTGATGAATCAGGAGATAAGGCCTTGAGTGAAGCTTGTCAAAATTATTGGTGTTTTGGTTTTTGGCATGAACAGCTATACAGAATTGTCTTCCTGAGAGTGCTATGGTTGTTAATGCTTTCAGGGAGAGGTAGTTTAGTCCTGGACTTAACATCCACTGGCATCCTTTTTACTTCTTCCTGTGTGTGTTGCTCCTCTTGTACTTCGGCGGGTGCAGTTTTTTGTTTGTATACTTTTCAGCTACTTTTCTGTTGTGACTTAGCATGAATATAGTGTGAAAAAGTTGTTGCAGTCTAACAGCTCACATGCTGTAATTTGGTTTCCATGCCATTGTCAGTCAGCATGTAATCAATTTAAGGTAAGTCAATGACTTTTGTCTCTTTCCTATCCAATTTAATATTAATTTGATGTCATCTAATTTTTTCTTATGTTTAGTACACACAAAATATAATCTAATGAAGTACACCAACCTTATGTAATATTCCCAACACTTTACTGATGAAAGGATTCTCTTCATTTGCTTGGCAGATCATCTCTATCTGATTAAGCTTGGATAAATAGAAGTCTCTGGCATATCTTGCTTTGCTTATTTCATCTTCTACATTTTTAAACTAAAAACACTGTAATTAATAGTTGTCACATACAAGTAAATGTGTTAATTGCGGTTCACTTACTTCATCCAGCAAGACTGCTTCTTTGGACAAATGGGTGCTGAAATCTGAAGAAATAACATTGAACAATTTGAAGAATTTCAGGCATATTTTCAAAATATTAATGAAATAATGTACTCAGCTGTCCCATTCCTCAAACATGCATGAAACAGCCTTAATTGAGAATAGAGCACGTTTAACAGAATATCTTAATTTTTTTGTACGAATATTATGATCAGACTTTGCACATATCAAGGATCATAGATTGATCTGTATGTACAAGTTTATTCAATGACAAGCACAAACTATGGAATAAATTAAAATCCCAGAGACCCTAAAGCTACATTACAGACTGTAAATGAAATAATTGAATTAATCTGACTTAATATTATAAATTAAATACAAATGACCAAAGTCAGAATTGGAGGAATTTAATTTGAATCAATATTTTTGCCCCCACTTTCAGGACCTCTCAGTTCATGAATTAAAATTTTATTAATATAATTTAGGTATTAGATGTTGTGGCAGCAACATGTAATTATTATAATTAAAAAGCTGGAGGTCCCAAAAGTTGGGGGTGAAACATTTTAATTTGAATTAAATCATTCTATTTCTGACTTTTGGCCATTATTTGTACTTGAATTATAGATTTCCCTCTTGATTTTTATAATTTGTTCACTGAACCAATTATTCTGATTAAGGCACATCCAATGGAAACAATGCTGAGTAATGAATATACGAAATGGTTAAGCAATTTTAACGAACTTTGAAATATGAAAATCAATTTCATTTAGTATTAACTATCTTATTATCAAGTGTAACAATTTGAAAATTCTAAAAATTTACACCTATGACAAATGTAGATAACCACAAATTAAGAAATTACCATCTTCAGATGTCGAAGGATGCTGCGTGCTTAGCGTTCGTTCTTTACCATTTTTACCCTTAGATTTATTGCCATTTAAAGACTGCACACTATTAGCATCATAAAATTTCTTAAACCATTGTATGAACTCAAAATTGTCTTGAAATCTTCCTTTGACCAGCTTCTCTACTGGCACCACCTACACAAATACAAAATATTAGCAATATGGACAACAAATAACACTTAATATTTGAAAGAGAAAAAAAAACCAAGCATGAAATGTGTTCTAGTTATACGCAACTAAGCCACAGCATGCATAATTTTTACTGCACTCTTTATACAGACATATTTATGACTACACATCATCTAACTGCATAGCATAATTAATTCTGGGTGTGTATGTGGTGAAGTTGCAGACTTACAAATTTTATTAGCAGAAAACCCCGACAATTTTAAGTAGGCATTGAATATATAGAAAATGTAAAAAAGTATATGTATCCCCAGATAGATGATGCAAAAAGTATCTGAAGTTTGTGAAAAAAATTCTAGAAATAAAAAAAACTATCACCTTTTCCACTGAAAGCTTAGTAAATGTCTCTTGAAGAATTTTGAAATTTACGATATAGTCATATTCCATACGAGCACTTGTCTTAACTCTCTTCATAGGAATCATACCTGTCTCAAGAAAGTAATAAGTTATTATAAAGCTGTAAATGAAGTACATAATACAATGTAAATATTCTCTTTCCAAACAGATTAATAAATTATCAAATTAATTCAACATAATGTAATCAAATAAAAATCATTACCGGGAAATAGTTGATCAAGTAATTGGCAATATGCTATTCCATTACACAGTTCTTCTATCTTCAAAATATTTGAAGGCAATTTATTATTAACCCAAGACAGTAATGCTTGCCGGCTTAAGTTTTCATTTGATAAAGGAACGTTTACGGCCATTTTTTTGGTTTGGTACCTGTAAAAGTTCTTTAGTAATGCATAAATACTGCGGGGGCCTGTGAATATTCATTAGTACAGAATTTAGAAATTTATCGACTGGAATAATTACACATTTGTGTCATACAATAGGATCTAAACAAAAGTTTCAATTATAAGCCGTACTTGCAAATAAAACACTGAAAGAGAGCTGAATTCGGCCATTTAGACAACTTCGCTATCAATAAATAACATTACTTACTTGACATGCACGTTAAAAGTAAGCACGTTTCACCTCGGGACAGTTAAATAGCGCGCATGAGACGAATCGATGTATCAATTTTATAACAGTCGATATCAGATTAGTATATCGAGCATGTCAAAGAAATTATACATAATTAATAATTGGATTTATTTTTTGGATTAAACAAACCTGCGACGAATTTGATACTAAATTTATAGTCATTTATGTTAGCACAATTTTAGAGAATAGAATGATTTTTTTTACATAGAGCCTGTTGAAAAGCAAGGATGTGGAAAGAGACATAAATTCACAATGTTTTCAAATCTATAATTAATAAATAAATTTACATAATAAGCATATATAAGTCGAAAACATGAAGTATTTTATCTCTATCCATTGGTTATTATTATTATTTTCACTCTAAAAATATTTTAATAATGCTATCAAATTACACCACTGTACCAAGATTCCTATGTTATTTGTAAATACAAATATTTTCCAAAAGTTCATGTACAGATTCGGTACGACAGGTTGAGTAAAAATTTTTTAAATGTCAAGAAGACGTGGAAACCGTAATAAATAGCATGAACGTGGTCCTGGAAAAAGAATTCTATATGAGGATTAATGGACGGAAAACCAAGAGAAACGGTGTTTGATTGGGAAGGGATATTATGACGGAAGTTAAGGAATTCTGCTACTTGGGCTGCATATTAACTAGAGATGATGGAAGTATAGTAGACAATAAGAGTAGGATAGTACAGGCAAAGAAGGCTCTCGCAAAAAAGAGGAATTTACTTACCGTAATAGAAGAGTGAATATTAGGAAATCATTTGTATGGAGCGTGTCGTTATATGGGTGCGAAACGTGGACGATAGGAGTTGGCGAAAGGAAAAGAATAGAAGCCTTTGAAATGTGGTGCTATTGCCGAATGCTGAAAATCAAATTGGGGCGATAGAGTAAGTAACGAGGAAGTTCTAAACAGAATAGGGGAAAAGCGAACAATATGGAGGACATTGACTAAGAGAAGGCATGGATTAATAGGCCACGTTTTAAGACACGAGGGTCTTGTAGAATTAGCATTAGAAGCAAGTGTGTGGGGTAAGAACAAAAGGGAAGGCCAATGATGTAATACGGTTACAGATTAGGGAGGATGATGGTTGTGCTAGTTATGAGGAAATAAAAAGGCTTGCGCAGGATACGTTAGCATCAGACCAGTCTTAGGACTGAATACCACAACGACAAACGACAACATCAACATCATTTTTTTCTGCACAGATGCACTTCAACCATTTCAAGAAATTTCTTGAATCCCTGCTTGTTACGAAATAATGCATTTGTCGCGGAAATTTACACAGTAAATAAATACGTATACATTTCGCGAGTTTTAACGATTCTTTCAGGCAACGTCAACGCTTCGCCGTTCTTGTAGTGGCAATTGCCATTATTATAATGATAGAAACGACATTATAGGCATTATATATATTTTTCCGATTGTTTCAAATTTTGTCAGTTTACTGTATAAGAGCCATTTAGAATAAGACGCAAAGTCAACTTCGAAACGTCGGCAAATAAAAAATTGTTAATAGTTCTCTTTATTTTATAAGGTTTGTCTATTAATATAAGGTCGTATATATTTTTATTGGTTCCACAAACATTTATCTTTACATTATTTCCATTTTCATAGCCAAACCGGTTGATCCCTTTTAAATGGACAACTGCTCCCCCTGGCAACTGAATACTGTCAGTCTGGTTCACCCCTGGACTGTCACTCTGATTCATCGTCTTGAAAGTCCACCTTATGAAAGAAAATTGACGTAGAATGTTCCGACGTCATGGAATTCGTTTCATTCTAACGTCCAAATTCACGTTAATTAAATTCTATTACAATTGGAGCTATTTCAATCGAACTTGGTTTATATATCTATTCGGTCCAGTTTGAACACTAGATTGGTAAAATAACCCCTAGGTCCTTCAGCGGTGTGACTCGGTTGCATCTCTTATTGTCTTATGGTACAGATGTTAATTATTACCATCTTAAAATAGTGGATGTAATTTTGCGTTGCTTAAGAAACAGTGAGTGTTTCTTACTCCATTTGGTTACCAGAAACACTTTTGACTCTTTTTAGATTCCTGCTGGTAATTTTTATTCTTTAATGTACCGGGAGTATTATTATGCTCTTATAAAGTGTTTAAGAGAACTGTTATTCCGTTATTGTATTGAATGCTATAGAAGAATGCAGAAAATCAGATGGATGGGTAGAGTAACTAACCAGTAAGTTCTAAGCAGAATAGAGGAAGAGAGAAGAATATGGAGGTCTTTCACCAAGAGAAGGGATAGATTAATAGGACATGTTTTGAGACACGAGGGCCTTGTAAAATTAGCATTAGAGGGAAGTGTGTGGGGTAAGATCAGAAGGGGGAGGTCATGGAAGGAATACGCTGAGCAGAATAGGGACAATGTTGGATGTAGTAGCTATGTAGACATGAAAAGGCTTGCACAGGATATGTTAGCATGGAGGATTACATCAGACCATCCTAGGACTGAATACTGCAACACAGCAACGAGTTAAAGTCTGACGTTGACGAAGCAAGGTTTCAAAATGAAAATTAATGTCAAAAAAGGTCCATATCAGAAAACAAACCGAGTTTTAACATACAGGCACAGTTGTTGATGATTTAGCTGGAATTGTGGGATGCAGCTCATCAGTTATGACACCTCAAAATGTGGAATCAATCAAATGTTAAATGAAGGCCACACAAATTCTGCAGATGAGCCGCTGCTGAAGCGGGATTGTCAACCACCACTACATAAACTCATCTCTTTTCTCTGCCTGGCCTACAGTCTAACCCAGAAATCAAGAATATTCTCCCTGCTATACTACCCACCTGCTCAAGGGTTGCCTTTAAGCATTCTTGTTCAACCACCAACCCAGTCCCACACCCACAAGTGGCTTCATGCCCCATGGTGTCATGTTAGCCCTATATTTCCACCTAACATAACCTTCCAGAATACCACCAAGAATATAACCTATAAAATTAAAGAAAATATAATCTGTCTCTCCTCCCACACATTCTACAGAATCAACAGTTGACTCTGCCCAACATTTGGCAGATAGTGAAATCCCTCACCAAACAGATTGCCAACCACTGCAGCTCTGTCAGCCTTTTAAAACCACAAATTCCCATAGCCTGGAGTCACAGATCTAATAATTTCAACCATTGCCTTACACGAATCTTCCCCAAAGCCCTACCTCCTGATTATTCAGAAGCTGAGCTCCATCTATGGGAACTCTACTTCTAACATGTCAAGCAGTTGAGACAAAATGCTCTTGAGGGTAACCTTTCTCCAATCCTGAAACTGATCACTCATAATTGCACAAGTACCCATTTAAGTACATATGTGTTAAGATATTGATGTGTGTGTTAATATGTACATTTATACCAATTTTAGTATGCATGCGTTAATATGTGGATGTATTGTATGTGACTTAATATGTGGTTGTATGTGTGCATCTCCGCAGACCCCATCAATTCTTTGCCTCTACCCTGATCTTCATTGTGAGAGAAGACTCAATATCCTATAAATATCCTTACTTCCCCCTCCCAAACTGACCACGCATAACAGCAGGAGTACATGTGTTTCTATTGGAGTATACATGTGTCAAAACCTTGATGTGTGTGTGTATGCAGTGATATGTAGCTGTATGTGTGCATGTTTTTGTATGTACAAGTGGATCCCTTTGAGGATGGATGTGTTTGCATGTTTTTTTTTTAAATTGAGGGTAGGGGAAAATCTTCCAAAGATGCCGTGAAACCCGAGTTACACAGTGTGTGGGATTTTTACCCACTAACCTCCCTTTACAAAGTACCTCCTCGCGGTACCGCCGTTAGGTATTACTTCACGAGGGGTGGATTGCCAATGTGTTTGCATGTGTGTGTGTTAAAATGGGGGTGTTCCTATGCATCTCCCCAACCCTATCAATTCTTTGACTCTTCCCTGACCCTCATTGTGAGAGAAAGTCGGTGGCCTGATGTGGTCTATTGTTTACAAGCAAAAGTTATCCACGCAGCAATTTTTGACCGCTCAGTCGACAGCTGGCCGTCACTGCAAATGTTTTCCTAACCTTCTGATGAAGGAGACAGTGTTCCAAAAATTCAAGAATCTCAAACCCTACCTGGTTCCTGCCATATGTGAACTTCAGGTAAGTCCACAACTTTCTGTCTCTCTTTCCTGTCCTTATTAACAAGATCGAGAGATAGAAAGTAGGTCACTTACCTGAGGTTCAGTCGATCAGTGGAAATGTCTTCATAACTTTCTGATGAAGGGGGCGGTGTCTCCGAAAATTTAAAGAACTCCAAACCTCACAAGGTGTCTAACCTCAGGTAAGTCACCTACTTTCTATCTCTCCTTCCTTTCCTTATTAATTGTTTAATTAACATGACAATGTCATTTCCTGAGAAAACATATAATGAATGTAGAAATCGACAGACATTCAAACACTGTCCTGAAGAAGGGAACTCAGACTAAAAAATATGAAATGTTACTCTTTCTCAACTTGATGATGCCTATCATCAATTTTAGGTAAGTCAACTACTGTTTTACTTCCCTGATTACTACATAAATGAATTATATTAATAGTATCTGAAGTGGCAGAATTATTTGCTTCTCAGTTTTAAGAACCATTAAAAAACTGTGTTTCAACAGTGAATTTCTGCTAGAGTTACACTCAAATCACTAATGCTGTGCTACGATTTCTGCCTGGGATGAGAAATGTACAGTACTCTGCCTTCATCACCACCATCAGCAACTGTTTTGAAAATTTTTGATGCAATAGTAAAAAGATTACTGTGTGTGAACTTGTGGTATATTTGAGTTGATAAAAAGTTATTTTAAAGAAAAATATTTAAGGGGCAGCATTTTGAAGGTTTTCATCACATGGACAAAACTTCTGCTCTATTCTGCATACAATACCGCCACCAAGTAAGCTTGCTCCTGGAACTAACTTTCTTTATTTAAAATATGCATTAAGGAAAAATACTTTTTTTCTTGGAATTTGTGCCGTTTAGCTTTAAATCAGCTGATTTTTAGGTTATGTGCTACATCACCGCTTGAAATAATTTTTACGAGGATAATTACGTTAGACATTAATAATACAACAACAGTGACAATGTGCAAATACTCTGTGGTTCGTAATATGCTACATTTCTAATTCCATCTATGTAATAATAATAATGGCTAATTATTAGAAGCAGGAAATTTTAAAACAAAGTTGAGACATGTTTGTGATACAAAAGCATTTTTCTGTACATATTTTAAATTATTTTTAATTTTAGGAATAAGGCACACATGATGACAGTATTTTATGTAGGATCTTGCAGTAGTTTTTGCAGTTTGATGAAATCCTCTTACACATGTTTTTTTTTTTAAAAAAAATCCTATGCAACATGTATGAATACTACTTGTGATGGCATATACATATTTGTTTCTTTGAGAATAATGGCAACTAATTTTGTGTAGTGACATGTATCGTGGTACTTGAACAAGAGAACAAAAATGTTTTGTTGTCACTAGCCACAGTTAGGTTTCGATACAAGACCAAAGAACTATAAATGGTGGTGATATTTTGTGCAATCGAAATATTGAGTGACAAGAGATGTACTTTAAGTTTGTTTAAATGTGGAGTCATTCATAAGGGCCAGGAGATGTTTGTGGAGCAGAAGTGGGACATAATCCTATGGATGTATATTAAAATTATCTTCCAGTAGCTGCCTAGACTATTCAGAGTAGATCAAGTTGGTTATCAGAATGTTAAAGTTGAATAGATGGATGTAGATAATATGTAAATACTTACACTTTAAAATTTATTTCGAAAGACAGGTCAATGGAGAACTCGTTCTGAAAATGAACACTACAAATACTAGGTTTATAATGTAATAGAAATGTAAACACAATACAATTGAATTTATTTTTCTGGACAGCATTTATTCATATTTTCAATATCAAATTATATGTAATTGAATTAAAAAACTTTACAGTCAAGTGCTTCTGCATTGATTAGTAAATTATTGTACTAGTGGAATATTTGTTTCATTCAACACTTCTAGTCCTGTATTTTTTATTCTTTTACAGTTAAAATTATATAATTTTTCTTTCAGACATTGTTTGTGATATGTGATGATTTTTTATAGAAATATTAATAGTTTTATTGACTTTTGACTTATGTTCTTGCTATATTGCCAATAGAACATGAGCTGTACAAAAATATCATTGTAATATCAAGCAGAAAGAATCCATAGCGAAATTACTTTCATTTACAATAATTTCATGCTCTAAAATTATGCCAAAAGAAGTTTTACAAGCACAAATTTCACATTACCATTTAACATATTAGATACAGAAACAGATTTGGGTAGGACCATCTACATTCCAAATGTAATATACAACAAAACATCTCCATATATTCCACATGATCAACAATGGGAAGCATTGTCTTTGGGACAACAATACAGCTTCTGACATATAAATCTTTATTTCCAACATGTATGGCATGCAGAACAGAGAGTGTGCTGCTCCATACACAAAAAGGTAACTAGGGGACATCGACCACAGGAGGAAGAGTCCACTTAGCTCAGTATACTCCAAACAAAACACGTAGTTCCATTACTACAAGCAACAGAGGAAACAATTTCGTCTAAGTTATACTGTAATAATATTTAACATAATATTGCACATCTTCAGCAGATATAAAACCGATAATGTTTACAACAACCTTTATAATTACTCTGGGTTTCAATTTGATACCTAAGTACATATCTTTTATTAACATGAGTATTAAAAAACAGACATGCCTGCAAGTCTACTGGTATAACAGATGCAGCAGTTCCATACCAATGGAAGACAAAAGCAACACTTCTATACAAGCGGAGTGGTTTCTCTCTGTTATAGACGGAAAATAAACCTATTTTTACAATGACTATACAAATTGTGCACCCCTGCATGATATTTCATATATACTATATAAATATCTCACTTTGGATTATCTAATTTAAAACATTCTCACTAATGCTTAGTACTTGTGCTTTATAGAAAAATCTGTGGAAATTTTGATTGCTTTTCGCCGTGTAAAGTTAGTCGAGGTGGAATGAGGAAAGTGAAGGCACAGAGTGTAAAGATAGGGGCGATGAAGTACCGTGATCGAGGCTGCAAATTGTGACAGGCGTCGGGATTAAAGCTATGACCCAAATTACCCTTGTCAACAAGAGCGGTGTCTCACACCCACGATGAAGATAGAATTCTTTGTTCTGTCATTCAATAAACTTCAAGTTAACACATTTTTATAAAATTTCTAACAGTCAACATTCATTAGAGAATTTATTTTACACTACATAATTAATAAGATGCGCTCAGTTCCGTATAATTTGTCTGCACACGGAAGAAGAACTGCCTGCCCCGTTTGCAGCCCCAATTTAATACCGAGATAAGGACTTGTGCAAATTGACATTTTGATCGGTCGGTCAAAATCCAAGTGAACAAAGCACACACGTTTAGGCACTCGGAGTAAGGCAATCCTACAGTGGAGATATGAAGGACATAATTTCTTTTGGACAATTCTGCCAGTAACACACACTGGCATGTGTATAGTGTGTATGTGTGTGTTGCCCTCGAAAGGTGCATTCATAGATAAAATATAGTTAATAGTTTTACTCGACTATGATATAAATCTCTTTAGAAGGCTAACAGTGAACACCGTGGTAGGATGAACTATACGAGAACCTAACAAATTTATGAGTGACTGACAGGAAATCTCAACGAGTCTTACATGTATTGAGGAACCATCACAAAGTGTGACGAAACTAGACTATATATCAGAGGTGAAACAGGTATTCTCATCTAGGACCGATAAAAGAAAGTGCCATTTCTTACTAGTTGAAGAAATGTGAAAAGATAATGTCATCAATTTTCTTGCATGATCTGAAATTCAACCTCCAGCAGAGGGTTCAAGTGTGATGTAATGTGGGTAGGTGTAAGGGAAATTTACGTATGTCGTAACCAGTAACACAAGACTTTGTCCGCTTTTTATAAAATATGCCTACAAAGATCAAGCACCAAATTTAGCAATGGCAACACAAAACTTAATAATACATACAGTACATTTAAAACAATATTGCAAGTTACTGAAATGAATAACTTTCAGAAAATATATATATATGTATATATAGTGTGTATATATACTCATACTGTACATAATTATATATATATATCTACTTCATATATCTTGTTAAAAAAAATAACACGGCACTGGTTAACCAGTAACAGTATGACACTTGATTTAAACCTGACTGTGTTATATACATTGTTGCAACTGTATTTCACAAGAGAAACACAGCTGTGGGTCATCAAGGAAAGAAGAAACAAAACAACTATAAGGGAATGTCCGCACTCTCTCTCTCTCTTAGCAAAATAGAACGCTCATCTTGGGCTACATAGTAGTCACACAACACTGCACACAACAAAATATGTACAAAAAGTTTTCTCATTGTTTAATCTTGTTAAAAAGTTTTTTATAAGTCCAACTGTAATAAAACTATCTACAAAAACAAAATACCCTATTTTGGACTTGATCACATGAACTGCTTCACATTAATCCCTATAGGGACCAAACAATGGCAACACAGAGGGGTGTGACGGATTAATCTCTCAAATGTGAGCAAATTTATAAAATGCAGACTACCACGCTCAGCACATATTTGTAAAAAAGTTTTAAGTACACCAATCATAATGTCTCTCTTTAGTTCAGTTACATAAATAAAATATCAACAAAATCACTGTCAACATTGAGGCTCTCTTCTGACAACACTCGTGACAGTTCATTTACGGTGGCAAATATATGTTGTATTCAAAGTAAAAGTGTTAAAAACTATCATAGCGCTTGAGACTACTCCCATTGTTGCATCCTGTTAATTGTTAATCTTCCAAAATCTGTAGCAAAAATCATCTAGATATATATTTCACTCACACTATGCCTTTTTTGTATTGTTCCCTTATCACCTTTAAAATTGGTTTTAAAAATGTGCAGGCACTTGCAGCCATTGACGTATTATCAATCACAATACAGCTGAACTGCTGTAAGAAGGGGACACGGCAGAGTCCGTCACACCCGTACCGTTCCCTCCCAGCCTGGATGGCACACAAGTTATCACGGTCTGGACATGCGATCTGAGTGGGAGCCATTCTCTCTACTATGTGGCCCAGCCTTCGCTGATCCGCTGCCGTTTCTGAAGTGGTCCGCCATCATAATCTGAACTACCGCCGTGCCGAGGGTCGCCAGGTGAAGACAAATTTGTTGGAGTAACTGTCCCTGGAATAATGAACATTTATTTAAAAATTTGTATTTACATTTTTCTTTGTAAACTGATATAGAACCCAACTAGCCCAAGTACAACTTCTACTGGAACTGGATATCATCTACCACGTTCCTAGACACTTACGCTCTAAAGTTTCCCCAAATCCAAAATCCTGTCCTACTGAGTTGTAGGCAATGTTAAAATAAAGCAAGTCCGGTCTGTCCTTATGGCCATGAAAACTTTCAGTTGCTCCTCCTGTAAAGTTGACGAGTTATGACTTAGGCTAGTTAAGTTCTTATATTAATAACAAGCAAACAAAAATGCTGGGACATACATTCAATAAAAACGTAATAGTCTTGAAATTTAATTAGTCTATAAAGGGAATTTTGAGAGGCTAGCTAGTCTCAAAGCACCAGGAATGGATTGTCTGTATTAAAATACAACTTTACAAATAAATAGGAAAATAAGTAGGGAAATAATATTGTGATATTAATATTTAAAATTTAATTAATGGAAAACACAATGAAGTACATAAACTATTTACCCATATCATAATTCTCAAGTATAATTAATTAAATATTGAATAAACAAATAATTAATGGTGCACAAATTATTAGAGGTCAAAGTAGGTTGACAACACATTCACTGTGGCATTTTAATTTCTTCAGCTTGGTGAATAATAAAAAATTATAAGCATAACAAACTTAAATTATAAATAGTAACAAGGTATTTGCAAAAATTGGTATAAAATCCTTCAAGAGATTATAAATAACACCAGCACTTACCTGAAGTCGGTGTGAGGTGACCTGTCGAACTGGGCCGAGGCAAAGTGTGTCCGTGCCCGTGGCCCTGCATGTGACTCAGTGGATGTGCTAGGTGCTGCTGGTGACTACTCCCATCCCGTGGTGGGGATATTGGTTCACTCTTTATTTTCACGGGTAGTGGGGATGTCGCAGGAGGTGGTGTGCTGCTGGATACTGCCAAATGTGGCAGGCCACTGAAAGCATAACTGTATTGTGTAAAAAAACAGTCTTTAAAGTATTTTTTCTAATAAATAGTTTAATTTTTTGGACAGTTTATCACCTGGTATGAGCTAAAGTAGATGGTATTTGATGACTACTCCAACCAAGAGTATTGAGACCCATGTCACTAACATTGAAATCTTGTCCACTGAATGAAGTCAGTGCAGTAGGATATCCTGATAGTCCGGGTATGGACGGAGTCTGCAATGCAACGACTGGCGTGTTCAGAGCTGATGTGTTCCGACTTGTCTGAAAATTTATATATTGAAACTGAATTAGCAATAATATGATTTAAAGAAAATATTAATATTAAATTTATGATTATTGTAGAAAAGAAAATTCATTTAATTATTTTCATTTTGAAAGAAAGTATTTTGAAGTTATGTGATTATATTTGAATGATTCATTTGAAGAAAAGTTTCTGGAATATTCCTTTCCACAATATGTTTAGTTAGTCTAAGTAAAATACTAAAAAAATACAGCTAAGAGTTGTTCAGTTATAGAAAATTCAAATAAAAAATTCTTGACAATTTTATTGGCACAAAATATTTCTGATTATTGCTGTAGTATGTATACTTACTTCTTCTGTGGGTCCAATGTTGTGTCCTTGAGGTGTAGGGATGACAACTCTGAGATTTGTTCTCCCTGGGCCTGGCGAATGCTGCTTAGCATGCTGTAGTGCTTTATTTGTCAGAACGGGACTTGGGCCTGGGGATGGGGAGCCTCCCAGTGGTGATGAAGAGTTTGGGTAACCGTTGCTCATTTCCAACATTCCTCCTGATGGGTATACTGTGAATATAAATTTAAAATACTTGGAAATGAACTAAATATTTTATGATATATATATACAAGGAAAGGAAAGGAAAGGAAAGAGAGATAGAAAGTAGGTGACTTACCTGTGGTTCATAGATGGTAGGCACCTTGTAAGGTTTTGAGTTCACTGGAAATGTCTTCCTAACTTTCTGATGAAGTGGGTGGTGCCTCCGAAAATTTAAAGAACTCCAAACCTTACAAGGTGCCTACCATCTATGAACCTCAGGTAAGTCATCTACTTTCCATCTCTCTTTCCTTTCCTTATTAATTGTTTTAATTAACATGACAATGTCATTTCCATATGTATATATATATATAAAATATAAACATACCTGTATCAGTCTCAGAAGATGATGGCCTGGGACTGACACTAGTGTGTGGCATTTGGGGGCTGGACTGAAGTAGTGAAGAGTCTGTATAGTTGCTATTGACTGGTACTGACACAGGCAGTGTGTAAGCTGACTGGCTCATTCCAACCTTGAACAGAATACAAAATTCTTTTAAACATTCAGCTAAGGGAACTACAATTCTTTATAAGGTTAACCTATTATTGTTTGTATCAGCATTTTGACTAAGGACTACATACTGATATGAAATGTATCCCTGTATACTAATAGTTTATCTGTCTGGCTACTGATTTAAGCTCTTTATTGTTTCCAAAATTACTAAATTAATCAAAACATATAACCTGAAAAGTGAGCAATATCTATTCCTGTGTAAGTCTGGTATGTTTCCTTTAAATTATTAAAAATGTAATAAAACTCATGTTTCATAGTTCTTGTTTCTTTTAAGAATGAATATAAAATTGCCTCGATTTTCTTTCCCCTTTTAACTAACACAAGTAAAAATATTTCACAACATTATTAAAACAATGATAAACTGTTCTCACACATTTCATTATGCATTTTAGTGTTAGTTTAGAGTACTACTGCATGTCAACCTGGGGAAGCAGTAATATGTGAAATTTTTAGATCTTGAGACTCCTTTTTCAAGACAGTGTCCAAATGGTATGGCTCACTAAGCAGCTGGGAACCATACTGTTCGAACAGTCTTCAAGAAGGAGGCTTGAGCTCTTGAAATTTTCAACCACTTCCCAGTCTTGTGATGGATACTGTCAATTCTTTCCTATCCAAATGAGTTATATGTCTTCCTAAAAATTATGAAGTAGAATTCAGATTTACCCTCACACCATCTTTAATTTAAACAGTCCTTTTGAAACATTTCTACCATCCAAACAAGATGCATGGTCAAACTATTAAAAAAGTTTAAGACATCGCAAACTTACTCTGGCACCATTTAACTGGTTTCTCTGCATCATCATCTGGAATTCTTCATCTATCTTGCTGTACTTTGCTTCTGTACGAGGGGTCAGCTGGTACTCTGTCTCTGGTTCCGGGCTGTCCGGACTGAGAGTTCCGTTTTTGTGCTCCTTCTTGTTTAGAGCCTGCAAAATTTGAGCAATTATTCTTTACATATCAGGCAAAAACCTTATGAAAAGTAAGCTAACTGTTGAAGTCACAAGACCTTATTATAATTTTTGGTTTAGAACAAATACAAAAGCCTGATGAAAACAACAAGGTTTGCATGAACATTAAGTAGAATTTATTTTACTGCCTAATTTTGTCTGTTTATTGGTTACTTCATTAATTGCTGATTTCACAAGGTTATGATATTTCCATATGTACAAGTTATAAGCAATGCAAGCTACAGAGAGGTGTAGTCACATGTATTTTCCCTCTAGAACTAGTACTTAAAATTAAAACAAAAACAGTTTCAAGTAAATACCTAAAAGCAATTTCACGTGCAGCCTTTATGTCTTTTGTTTTAGGCTTTTTGTAAGTTATGGAACACATGACAACATGGAAGTAAAGAAAAATAAGAATAGGTAAAATATGTTCTAAACAAATATTATTGAAAATTAATTTAAAAACATACCCAATAAGGGGATTTTAATAGAATTAACAGAGGAAGATAACAAAAAGAAATTGATTGCAAGACACACAATACACGGATAATAGCAGTTGTGAGTATAATACTAAATGTTTGGTAAGTAATTAAAAAATATGGTAGTTATGAAAGATTAAGACAATTTAAGAGGAAATCAAACAACTGTGCAAGTCAAATTTTAAAATTGTTAGTAAGGAAAAAATGTGACGAGTATGAAAAATAAACATCAAGTTTTTTTTTTCAGTCTATTGATTGGTGTAAATGTGTAGAATTATTTAAATGATACAAAGAAAAAGTAGTGTTGTCAAATTAATGATAATTACATACTACCATAAAAACAAGAAACTGTACTAAAGTCTACCTTAAATCAAATGCATATATTTTTCTTGGCCATGTGGCCTTTTTTTTTATAAATTTTCGAAACACTTTCTAATACAATCACTGTTTAAATCTATTTGTTAACTTGAATTTTAAATTGTTCGGGAATTGTATTACTAAAATGTAGGCATACAACTGCCGTTATCCTTATTTTTTCGTTCAATATTATATATCATAATCAGTTTCTTGTTCTCTGGTTAATTTGTATGATAATTTATTTCAAAACTTACTGATTTTCTTAGTTTTCTTAAAATCGATGACATTTGGTTATTTAATTATGTATTCTTTGGATGCACTTTTATATCTTTGTAATGCAAGAATTTTGTGTATTGTTAATGTTAGTTCAAGCCGAAGAGGTCCAGATCAGGACCAAAACATGTTGTTATGTTAAATTATTCACTAATTGTCTGTTTTCAGCCTCATTTAAACATTAATTTAAACTTAACATTATATCAGAATTTTTGCACCTGCATACTCTGGTCGGCATCATCCTTGAGTTAGTACGTGTGACGTATTAGTTGGTAACGGATATGATGGCTCACCTCTATGATGTTCTTGTTGGTGAGGGACTCGTGAGGCTCGTTGTATTCTGTGTACTTGAGAAGAACCTTATCCATGTCTGTGCTGGCGTATTGGTACAGCTTGTTTGAGCTGCTGAAGATTATGAGAGCGATTTCGCAGTCACACAGGACGCTAAGTTCGTATGCCTTCTTCATGACTCCAAACTTGCGCTTGTTGAATGTCACCTGCAAAAGGCGAGGAGGCGTTGAAGAGAATCGATCTCGGGTCTTCACGACCGCAGATCCCGCATCGTCGGAGAATCACTCACTCACCTGCCTGTTCCGCTCGTCTGTGATGCGTGAGATCTGGATTTTCTTACGTCCCATGGTTGTGGTAAACAGAGTGAAGCCGTTACACGCGCAGCTTCAGGAACGAACGAAGCGATGGACGAGTAAGTGACTAGAGAAGCATCAGTGGCGGATCTGGAACAGACGAGCGAAAACTGTCACAAGGGTTAAAAGTAAGAAGCCAAATAGGCTTCACAAACGAAGCCTTGCCACACTTCCTGTTCTCGGCTGAAGCGTCGCCATGGCAACGAGCAGCTTCTGCGTTTCCTCGCCCACAGGTACACTCTGACCAAAAAACGATGACCCACATGTGTCGTCAAAAATAACCCCCCTACAGATTTGCTTTAAAGAACGCGCGCTAGATGAACCACGGACACGGAGTGTGAACAGCAGAGCATTTAATTTATTTGCAAAAAAAAAAATTACAATAGCTCAAAACGCAAACTTCGGCTACAGACTCAGTACAGCAACAATAGGGATAATCATTTATCACACAATTAAACTTAAATTTTGACAATTCACGTTAACACCAAGTGTTCCCATACCATCTCTAAATGTTTAAACTCGGTCCAACTTATGAATAAGTTTGATAATTATATTTTAATATATGAAGTAATTCCAGATTTTCAGACTGTACAGAGGAATCAGGTCGATTTTAAAGAGAATGTACAACTGACATCTAATTTTACTCAAAAAAAATTATGTGAAACCAAACTTTTTATCGAGAGTCAGCTTTACGTAAAACGAAAATTTACGTAGGCCAAGGCCAGCTTACTATTGCAATAAAACATTCAGAGTATTAAACAACAAAGTTTTTATTTAATGAATGAGTTACATCAGTCTCTTTGTCAGCTTTTATTTTAATTCAAATATTAAACTATACTGCGTTTCATCTCTGTTGGCCGAAGAAGTCATGGAGGAGGTTCCATGTACATGCTAAATTTTTATACCTGAAGAAGTCTCAAATCAGATGAAACGTAGCATGGTTTAATATTTAAATTAAAGAAAAGCCGACAAAGAGGCTGATTTTACTTATTTATGGAATATTTACTTGTAAGACAAAGTATTCATTTACATGTTATTCATGCGACGTTTCGTCCTCACGTTCAGGACTTTATCAAGTAATTTCATCAGTACATTAAATTTTGAAGTATGTCAGTTTTGACAAAAACAATAAATAAAAATATGTCTGAAATTAATCGTCAACTTAATTCTATTTTATTTTTTAAAACAAAAGCTAATGGTGATATATAAAATCCAGGTATCTCAAAACATGAAATGAGATAAATATTTCTGCAGCAAATGCAGCTGAAAAAAATTACAAATGACTCGTAGGAAAGAACAAAACTGAAGAAAAATACACTGGCATATGAGTCGAAAAAGAAACTTTATAATTTTATTTCCGAAAGGAAACTCCTAACACGAAGTTTCTAATTAATTAATCTACGCTTCGTGTTAACTGCAACCACGTGAAGTTTAACAATTACTAGTATGAAATCAGTAGAAAATCTCAGAACATGTGAATCCGCTCAATAATATGAATAGTGAAGTCATCAACTCACGTGCCGTCCTTTTCAGCGTTCTCTACGTGTTTCACTTCTACTCTCATATCGTTTCCATTTCCGCCTTCGTCGAGTCTTTTCGATTGGAATTGCCGAAAAATAAAATGTCAATTTCAAAGGCATCGTCGCTGGACATTTGCAATGAAATCGTTATCGACCCAAGTATCTTAGATTGATAAAGCAGACAGCTGAAGATATTAATTTATTATAAATGCACGGCACACGTTATCGCAAATAGTTCCGTCGATACCAACCAAACAATTACACGGGAAACATCTCGTCGCATTGCTTATGAGAATTGTGCAACGAATGAGATTACCACGAATATTGAAATAGAATGATACAAGTTGCGTTAATATACACCAATATTTTAATATTTCGTAAAAGTACGTTGAATGTCAATGAAGGGAAGAAGGTGTTAGTAATCCTCAAAGATTATGCGCACTATTTGGACATACATATACATAACACTATTCAAAGACATTGGCCGCATGCTAAAGAAGTAAATGATTTTCGGTTACACGATTATTAGATAGGAAGGAAGTTACCAATGTTCAAATAATATAATGCGATTCGTTGCCAGGGAGAGACAGTCACAGGTACAGAAACAACACCGAATCAGAGGTTCTGCACGAGTCTGGAGAATTAAATCCAGTCAGCTGCCGTAATACGAGCAAACTAAATTTGAATTGTCGAAATATTGACACCAATGTTAGATTTTTCAAGTCTCACTTTATCCTTAGAGGCAATGCAATGGGATGTATAACTCACACAATTTTAACGCGTGTCTTTGGCAAACACGGAGGGATACACTAGTTATAAAACCAGGATTTCATCGGAAAATTTAACGGTTTGAGACGAAAGATTCGGGTTTTCAGATATATGAGGAGGAGGAGAGATCGATGCCACCTCTCGCACAGGATAGTGTTCCGGGCAGCGGCCCACCGAGGGGACGGCGGCGTGTGAGCCCTGAAAGCACGTGCGCTCGAGATGTGGGTCGTATCGATTGCAGGTGAAGGCCACTCACGCGCTCGGACCGTCAATATCTGGCAACGGTAATACACAAGTGAGATCACAGACGCACAGGAGCTGTTGCTGCTGCACTTCCGCCGCACGCACAACCGCCGCCGTCCGAATTAACGCGGAGCAACTGCGACGCTAGTTGGAGAGGAATACCTGCGGCGACGGAATTAATCCCGGCGTCCAGGCTGGGATATTTGGTATCGACGTGGACGACGCCGCAAGGTCGCCCGGATCGATGCGCCGCTCTTCAAGGACGGGCGTTCTCTCCGTGGCGCTGGCACAAACTCGGCACAGACTCGGCGCGGAAGACGGAGCCGCCATCGATTGGCAGGCAGCCGCAGGTGACGTCATGCGGCCAGCCAATGGCGGCGGCGCTTACATAAGCCGCGGGTGGGGGGAGCGGCGCGTGCGCAGTGCGCGGCCCACGCTCGCCGCAACAATGCCGGCGGGGCGGCGGCAACAATCGATGTCGTCGCAGGGACTTCCGCCCCGTGAGGCCGCCACAGCTGTTGCGGCGCGTGGCTCCCCCGCCGAGGAGACGCGCAACACGCGCACGCACAAAAAAAGGCCCGCCTCCAGACACGCGCTACGACCCCCGCAGCCGCAGCAGTCAGCTGTCCGCCTCATCATTAACAAATACAGCAGACGACATTAAGCTGCAATCACGATCGAGGACCAAGAAAAGAAAGCAGAAATCTAGAAAGGAGGTTAATTTATATATACAACAGGCCATGAAGAAAGTTAAAAGGGAATCATACTGCAAGGAGAAGAAATAAAAACCCTGCGGTTTTCCGAAGATATTCTAATATTAGGGGAGGCAGAAGAAGACTTTGCAAAACAATAATAAAAACGTGGTCCGGGACTAAGAGTTCAATATGGAATAACGAAGTGTGTTAGATCGGGAAGGGAATTCTGCTACTTGGTATAGTAAACATAAAGTGTAAGGAATTTACTTACGGGTAATAAGTGTGAATATCAAGAAATAATTGATAAAAATGTTCGTATGGAGTGGTGCGTTATAAAGGTGGAAAACGTGGAAGTTAGGTGGAATATGGTGTTATTGGAGAATGCTGAAAATCACGTGGGTGGATAGAATCACTAACGAGGAAGTTCTAAGCAGAATAGGGGAAGAGAGGACAACATGGAGCACTTTGACTAAGAGAAGGGAATAGATTTTGAGGCTACGTTTTTAGACATGAGGGTCATGTAAAAATCAGCATTAGAGGGAAGTGAACAGAAGAGGGAAGCGAAGGATGGAAACACTAAGCAGATTAGGGAGGATGTGGGATGTGGAAATGCAAGATACGTTAGCATGGAGGATTGCATCAGACCAGTTTTAGGACGTGCCTCGGTTCACCGCGAAATCGGATATTGCGCGATGTTATGAGATTTGTTTTTAAATCAATTTTATAAAATTTATTGATTAAAATGCTTTAATTATCTGGAATGGCGTATTGAATATGAACAATTTATTACGTTGCCATCTATGGGACGGTTCGTATGACATGTTCTGATGGATGTTTTAATTCCGACCTCCTGTTCTTGCAGTGGCTCCCAACCCTGGGGTTCGAATCCTGTTTGTACCTTTCATGGTCACGCAAACTGAGATTAAGACTGCTGGAGAATCGATACGCTCGTCATGTATCACTCCAAATTCTGAACGTGACACGTGAAGATGACAGCCCGCAGTGGAGCCGGTTCGCCAAAAATCCTCAATGGTCTGTAGAGCCAAGGAAGAAGACGTTACCATCACCTGCAAAGTGTCTGCAGCAAAATAAGAGTGGACGAGGACATCCCTCTTAACTTGTAAATTGCTGCATACGTGACAAATAACTGACAGTCAACGGGCAGGCGTAAATATTTCTGATTCTGAAGATGATACGTCTGATTCCACATCAAATAAGTGAAGTGATGGGAAACCTAATGCGTCTTGTAGCCATTAGAAAATGCGAGAGACAAGTTCTTTGTGGAAAATGTAATTATTGTTCTAATAGACATGTAAACGGAATAATTAAATATGTTATATTTACCTTAGATTTACGGTACTTCAGAATAAAATTTTTGTTATACCGCTGGTGTAAAAACAAGGTCCCCGGGATATAACTGGCTTTCAGCTATCCTTCTTCAGGTGTAAAATAAATATAAGATCGCTGAGAAAGGCCAGCAGCACAGACCAAGGGATGTTGCGTTATTTAACATCAAAATTTGATATTTATCAGTAATAAACCAATACAAATATAGTAATTGCAGATGAAATGTTTATGATCTTGTTAGAAACGTATACAGAAGCTCCACACGACTGCAATGGATGAAAAAAAGGTCTATTTTAACAAAATTGAAGTCGAAGTAAAATTCTCTTTCGGCTACTAAGTTAAATAAACGCTTAAAGAAAGTATTAGCTTTTATTTTGTGGCTGATTGTTAACATTGAAATAAATTAATGATAATCTGCCCGCAATTACATTTAAAAAATCGGTTGACTACAAGATCCAAAGCATTTGCAGTATATGTTGCTTCCACTGAAGAGAAATGCTGATAATGGAGGCAAGGGTTAAGCTACTCAGAGACGGATCTAATGGCGAGGAATTGCTGTGTGTGTAAAGGCAGGCAGGCAGGCTACCGACACGCCCCCGCTGCTGACTTTAAACTCTTCCCTAAAATGGAACGGACGACGTTGTGACCCCACTGAGATACCCTTGCGAAATTTCAAACCAGGCTTGACGTCACAATCATGCTGCTACTTCTATTATGTTGGATTGACACAGATTCTTACTAATAAAATAATTTATATAAACGTCTGCCTTTGACGAAAATTACGAGTAGATAAGGAAGTATCCAATAACGACGAAATAAAGTGTCAGCAAAGATCTCTACACCTAGAATAAAGTTTATATTTTTCAAACAAAATCTCTGGCTTTTATTGTAGTTCTTGCCACATAAAAGAGTATAATACTCAATATTGAATTTCTTTGTAGTAATTTTTATTGCACTTGAAGAGGTTCCAATTAAAGGAACGCAACCTATGACGAATATTTATTACAATGAAGTCAGATCAATGTAACTATTAACCCCCAACATTTTACAGGCAAAATGCAAAAAATTTCAGGTGTTGACACCGTCTGCAATGTATTAAATCTAAAATCACTGCAATTAACCTACAAACCCATAGTTATTTTCCTTATTTTTTTTATTAAAGATCATTTGTGCCTAAAAATATTTTCTTTCATTGAATATTGAACAATTAATAGTGAAAAGCCAGATTTTTCCAACACTGCCTGGCGCCAAATATGATGATGACCGATGCGTACGGAGATTTTTTTTACCTTGATACATCACATAATATCTCAACAAATTATTCAACGGCCTTGTGAAACAAATTTCATAACACCTGAGGGACATCGTCTATTTGAAATAATTGATGAGCAAAAGTTTCCAGGCCTCGCCTTTACACTCATCTAATTTTTAGGAAATTGGGAACCAGAATTTTTATTTAATCTACGCCACTCACCACATAGTGGATTTCTCCCTTACCAGTAACATTTGACGGAATATAAGAATATAAGTATACATAGTCAATTTTAAATTGCAAGTCCCATGACGCGTCTGAGTGGATGAAGACTTGGTTGACACTGAAAAAAACAATTTTATACTCTCACACCGGCGGTACACGTTTTCGGCAACGCTGCTTGGCGCGCCGCTTATTTCAAGTGTTGATCGTCTCATTCAAAGACATCCCCTCGTGCCCGTACACTAGAAGGAAATGCTCGGGAATTCCTTGAGGAGTTACCGGAAGCGGACTGTACACTTTACAGAAAACGAATCGAACAACAATTCCAACTAGTCCTCAAGCCTGGAACTGAGAACTGTTGAGGAAACCCTTGAAGAGGATTTCCTCCCAGTGTATGGGCACCTTAACCTTCAGCTATCTTTTTAATTAGGACAGACTTAAGAAAGATAATTAGTTTGAAGAATTTGGACATTCTCATTACGAGACTTGTCGATTCACCAAAGTAGCGTTTACATTGAGAATAAGACGATTGATTGCTTAGTTATAATGTTTTAAAGGACCATAAATTGCCAGATATTTTCCTGGTAAATGTACAACGAAACCTAAAACGAAAAAAAAAGAGAATGCAATGCAACTTGAAATGTGAACGGCATCGTCGTTAAGCTGCGGAAAATTTTATACCCTGATTTAAGTTTGGAAAATATAATCAAAATCAGTATACGAAGTAAAAAGTACAATTATATATTATATTATCAAATATAAATCAAACGACTACTTTTACAGACAAAGCAGAACTTCAATTAAATTACTCCGTTTCGGACTCTAATTTGGATCATAATCGAGCACAAAGAAGAAATAATTTTTTCATTGTAATCTTTTAGTATAAAAATATTAACGAACGATTCTAAAGAGAAAACTGATAATTATGAGGAAGTATATTTGTTCGATTTGTCGAGGCGAATTTGTGTTTTCTTGATTTATCACAAAAGTGTTGATGCTGCTTAGAGTGTAGTGGGGGGGGAGGGGGGAGGGGGGAAGGGGGGGGGAGTTAAGCAGCACCTTGGCGAGTCGCTACAAGATGTTTAACAGCGTCGGTAACATCTGAATTTTCGATCGGTGTGACGTCAGTGCGCACACGCACACTACGCACAGCAACGCTCGTCGCATCTCACAGGACCTTGGACACAGAGTCCACCTAGACAAATATAAAATACTACTTTCTTCAATCCAAACAATATATATAAAAAATTAATTCAACGCAACTTCCCTTAATTTATCTACATGTTGATAACTTTCTTCACTGCCTTCTAGATTTCCCCTTTTTCGTTTTATTTAGTCCTTGTTGTATTATTGTCACTCTACCATCAATGAAATTGCCTTCCTATGATAGCTTATAGTCTCACCTTATGGTTTCTAGCCCAGAACTTTCCTTGTCCATTCTCTGTGCCGAGTGACATCCTTACGACTTTTAATATGTTCCTCACTCTTTCTAACGTGGCTCCTTCTCGCTTATAATACGTACGTACGTACCAGGGTTCATTTGATTCCGTTCGTTATCATTAGCATTTAAGGTTCACTTACCAGTATTTTTTTTTTAAAAAAATCTTTTCCATTTCCTTTCTTACGAAGGAGTGTGGTTGATGACTTGTTTAAGCCGTTTCAGTCATGTCAGTCAGTCACTCTTCCTGCTATATTGGTTGTCTACAGCTACTTAATCTTTATAAGATTTGATGTTTTTCTCTTTTTTTTATAGTCCAAACAAGACCTAACCATCTCGAACATCTTGTTGTTATTGTCCTATGCTATGTTTTATACATATTCTAAGCAATTCGTTATACTGACATTTTAATACCCAAATTCATTTAAAACATCGTCGATAGCTGGATTTATATTTTCAGAAACTTCCATTATAATGTTTACTAGCCGAAGGTGACCTCAGAAAATAAATATACTGGTATTTCTCGTTTGGAATAATGATTTCTTTTGTACGACGAAATACTTCCGGGGAGGGGGGATAATAATTATATAAATTTCCTATAAAAATCAATTTATATAATGAAGAAATAACGCAAAACAAATATATTACTAATTTAATATTTTTATTCTCTTCGACGTGTTTTGTTCGGTTTCATCAATTCTTTTTTTAATTTGTATATTTAGAGTCGCGTCAAGCTTCGGGGCCATTGGCGACTATACACAAGATGGGGAAACGTTTTCTTTTATGTAAACAGTGTAACGTCCAAACCCGTGGCAGGATTCGACCCCGGGACCCGACGAGTCTCACGATAAAGGATCCTTCGGTTTGTGGAAGAGCGCTTGTGAGGAGCCGATGTTGGCGGGGGAGAAGACGAGATCCGTCTGCGTACAGCTGCCCGCAGTAAATACTGGGGGGACACAAATAGAACCTATTCTACTCAGGGTAGAACGCTCTTTGTACCAGCCCCATTAAAGGTATTTCATACAACACTTTGACGCTTTCAAAACTGATCACTTTTATTCCCTGTCTCGATTCATGACATCTTTTTCAAACATTTCACCATCATGTGGTGCGGGTTCTACAATAGGTAATTGGGGAGAATGATTTTATGTAGTTTAATTAATACGGGGTAAAAAAAATTATAAGTTTTAAATTTTAACAAATGCAGATTTATTAAATTAGATATTTAAGGGGATCCTCGCTCGCTACATCGGGAGCATGATTGAATCTTTAACTAAACGCTCAGTGGGTATAAATCGAATATGGAGGGAAAAAGCGAACACTATATATAAAAACGACCAGAGGCAGGAAACAATTTAATTAAAATTTATGTGGTACAGGCAATCGCGTACCACAATCATTAGATCAAATTCTCACTCGTCTTTTTATATCCAACTGTCGATTAAACTTTCCCTGACATATTTATTATTCTCAGTACGACTAGCTTAATTTCTTTTTATCCAGTCGGATGGATCTCATTTCCAAAGCTAGTTTCGCTAGCTAAACTTCAGTCGATGTCATGTAACCCTGAATTTCTTTCGGAAAGCTGGGAGAGTCGAAACTTCGCGGAATGACTAAACTGAATCACTCTGTGCGAGTTTCGGACCACGGTGGGATCAAAGGAACGTAAATTTTAGGAGTAAAAAAAAATAGATCAGTCCACAAAAGTACTCTTACAATAAATAAATAAATTGGCAAGAAATAAAAATAATTAATACAGAAATAGATACAAAATAATACAGATATTGATAAAAAAAATTATAATTACACAATGTATGGTCCTTAATCTAGGACTTTATCAGATGAACATTTGAGTTGGTCTGCTATAGGGCCAAACCATAACCAATGGTACAGGGAAAACAGTAATTGGTTGACTGTTATGGTAATCAGTCCTAACTAAGACTGATCTGATTCAACCCTCCACACTAACGTGTCTTGCGCAAGCCTTTTCAATTCCGCATAACTACCACATCACACATCCTCCCTAATCTACTTAACCTACTCCATCCTTGTCCTTCCTCACACTTCCCTTTAATGCTAATTTTATAAGGCCCTCATGTCTCAAAACGTGGCCTATTAATATATCACTCCTCTTGGTCAACGTCCTTCATATTGTTCGCTCTTTCTTGGTCTACTTAGACCTTCCTCGTTAATGATTCTATCCATCCATCTTATTCTCCTACAACACCACATTTCGAATGCTTTATTATTTTCCTTTCTGCAACCCCTACCGTTGTCTATCTCGGAAAAAAATTAAAATTTTGATCGAGCATTACCTTACGTTTTAGTAGTACAAATATACTTTTTTTGATGTTTCACTTGTGTCCGGTTAAAAAGTGGTAGTAGCCATGTCTGTTGCAGACCGCATGTTGTTGTTTTAGTTAGACAGCTTTGAATTGTCCTACAATTTTTGAAATAAACTGGATTGTGTTCAGAGCGGTTTGCATTATTTTTTCCATTTAATCAGAGTTATCAATTACAACTATTATGCTAATACGCTCACTTATCCTGTGTGCGGTAATTCTGCATTTCTTTGCTATACTTATTATTTTTTTTTTGGAAAAAACGTTGCATTCAACCTTAAAGTTGAAATTTATTCTGTAGCCTGATACCATGTAGTCTTGATTCATGGCTGTAATTTTCAGACTAGTGTCTCGTCCCCTGACAGTGGAATTGAAACTCATACTTTAAAAATTATCAACGATGCAATTTTTAATTGGTTGTAGCTTCTAAAGGATATGCTACTTGCAATTGATAGTTTAGACAAAGTAACTACAAACCTACGTGTATACAAGGACAAAAATATTGAGACTTTCAAACAGTTCCTTCCTGGAGGAAAATTGAGTTTTCATTTGCGATCCGTAACGTGGTGTTACGTTAGTAAATAGTGATTTAATTTATTGGCCAGAATGTACTGAACAGAATGAAGAGTATTTGAAAATCATAGGAGAACATAGTGCTATGTATTTAAGAAAATACCTGCAAACCCGAGAAAAAGCACGCGGTCTGCAACGAAAATGGCCGCCATTTTCTAACCGCACACAACGAAAAATTAATTTTGAACTACCCGAAAAAATGTGCACCAAGTGAATGCACCAAGAAATATTAATGAGAAGGTCAAGCAACTTGTGATGTATTGACCAAACGTAAAAATAATTTCGAGAAAAATTGCAAATGAATGCTCGGACTACATCGCCTGTTGCAACTGAAATGAGTCTTAACACACAACCCACTACTATTTATTCTCTTAGAATAGAGGAATGTTTTAGTAAATATGACCTGACATGAACAAGAACTACAAACAAAACAAAATGGCCGATAAACTAGACAGTTTCACGGATTTATCGATCCCTTAGTGGCTATTATTCAGCAACTGCAATTCGTTCGATGAGCAAGTCACGGCTAGCTAATAGTTTCTCAACAACTTTGTCCGCATGCATTTCAAGAAAAATAAACACAAAATTGAAAATAGAGTCAGTAGTGAAAACAGCAAACCGTTATCAAAGTAACAGTTCTCTTGTTGAGCGATCGGAAACGAATAATTATGGACCCGCAAAACTCTATATCAATAGTTTCTGAAAAAATTAATATAAAAGAAGTTAGTAATGAACATATATTTGAAAAAAAATGGATAATGAAATCCCTTGCATTATTCCAGACTTTTTAATTGCTACTTATCGGTTAAAGAATTTGTTGCTTAATTTCTACTAATCGTGGACACTGAGAGTAGTCAAATTATTTTTATACTACATTCTGTTCCCTTCTACGACAAAACCTCGAATGTTTGCGACACCGAGTCACATTCACTCATATATACTTGGTCGGGTGAGAGCAGAATTAGACTACCAAATAGAAACATAGACACAGTGGAAAATAAACTCTCACGTACTGTTTAAATTGTTACGCCATGTTTAGCCATTTACCCGTTAAGATTTTTTTTGAATTGTTTCGTAATCTTTATATAAAAAATAACAATTACGAAAAATGTGTTTTAAATTCAGCAAGTATCCCATACATAAATCATTAATTCTTCAATATCAAAACGACACATATAATTCTACAAACATTTCGCTAAGTCAAATTTATTTGTTTTCCCGTTGAAGTCATCCAGATTTTCAAAATTAAAAATTATTAATTTGGTTTCTTATTCCAATGCGGACATAAAAAAGCCACTGGGAAAAGAATAGAAACAAGCATTTATTTTTTTTGATTCGTATTCTTAAAATAAATTATAATAAAACAGTCACTCCTTTCTTTTGAAACTTTACCGTACAAATGTATAAATCTGAGAAATACAAATAAAGCAGGTTTTACAAGCATGATATTTATAATACGACAATTTATGGAACATTAACGTCATAAAATTTAATTACGCTGATTATCGCAGTTTTTTTAGATTTATATCACAATATCTTTGGTCCACGCGAAAGGAACGATTATTATGTTCTAAATAAGACATTTATTTCATTGAAGTCAGAGATGTACAAAGAATGTCGAATAGGCGGGGTTAATAAACAGTGCAACATCAGAGATGCTAACAAAACACTATTACCCAACGAATATTACGTGTATAATTAAAATATAACCACAACAAATTGCTCATACTCTTGCAAGGAGTGAAGGGCCGAAAATGAAACTTCATAATTATGTGAAAGAGTGAATTTGTCTTCCAATTATCGACATGCCGAAAAGCTGCCTGCATTTTTACTTGGCGCAATTACCTCTACCTCTGAAAGCTTGTATCGATTACAATCACATAATGTCGATAACACAGATTTTGCTTTGGAAGTCTTGACCCCGGGGGGCACGAGCATCCTCCCCTAAAGTCGAGAACGGAAGCGATTCTGAAGGAACAACAAAGTATCGTGCTTTGAGAAGTGTTACTGGAGGACGTGCTAGCATTTAGTGAACGGTAATTTGGACGCGCCGATTATAGGGACGCACGCAAGCCACACAATCGCACAGATTCCGAACACAAATAGGTCGTCGCGTAATCCCTGACCATCGGGGAAAGTGCGAAAATACTCTGTGAGGTTGTGGAAGTTGGAGGAAGACTGGCAAGTTCGCGCTAAAGGGGATGGCTGCATTCCAGTGGCGTGCGTGGGCGGCCAGCCAATCAATGAAGTAGCTTAACCCCGCAAATCAACCACTGCACACTCACCTCACTACGCCACAGACCGGAGGCTTTAATACGCCTAACAAACGTCATCACCGTCCAATATAAACACGCATTATGCGGGGAACACGACCGATTACTCATACTGATTTTAGAATTTAACTTTTAAAGGATGTTGTGTATGTATGTATGGTTGGAGCCGTCCATTCATGTATTATAATTTATAAAAAAAAATATAGTAAGCCTACCCAGATTTCAGACGAACCTTTAACACATAAATTTCAGTATTCATGAGATTTACGACTATGCAAGGTACAAAGAACCAATGTCAAACAATAACATATGCCCTTTTCTGATCTGAATAACGAAAATTAGACATGTTTGCAATAACCATCCTAGCCTCGCTACGCCTTTTATCGATGTACAGTAAGCCAGCTGCTCTCCGTTTCCAATCAGGGGACTTCATAATTTGAAAATGTCACATTATCTTCACTTGATTTATGTATAGACTTTTTAATAAAAAGCATGACCTGTTTCAGTCTATCTTAAACAAAATAAAATTGACTGTGAAAGTCGTACTTCTTACGGAACAGCGTGTGCGCCGCTCGAGAGATAAACATTATTGTTTAACTCTCCCTGGTACCTTAGAAATTCCGTCATCCAACGTAACATCAAACTTCCCAAAGTAAACTCGGTAATCTCCAAATCCATAACCTCCCTAACCAAAAGCGCCCTCAACCAGCCAAACCCCACGATCCAGCAAATCCTCCTCCTCCACCTCCACGCTTCCGTCGCCTCAAAAGAAAATCTCCCAATCGACCTCATCCTTCCCCCTGATCATTTAGGCACACTCATGTCCGCAGACTACATATATCCTCCAAAAATCAGTTCACTGCCTGTCAACCCTCACACACCCACGCCGTATGCCTCGCAAAAATAAATGAATAAACCAAACCCATTCTGCCTAAAGTAGGTTAATCAATGGATTAACTCACCCCGCATGCCAACATGTTGATTATATGCATTATTTTGATATTCTATTGACTATTTCGTAACAAACTGAAAATCAATTCGATAAAACATTATTGTTTTTTTAGTACTTAAAATATATTGTTACTGAAATAAAACGTTATTTAAATTTACACGTTATTTCGCGTTAAACGACAAAATAGATGGAACAACTACATTGTTCTTATAAATAAAATTCATTGTTTGTGTGTGAAAAAGCTCAAATTTCATACGTTTGTTTGTATATTTATTCCGCATACAAACGCGTGGAGTAATTTTAAAAAAAAATTTACACACATGTTTTTTGGGACTTGGAAATCATCACTGTCGGGGTAAGACACGGCTACCACCCCTATACAAAATTGGCCGATTTTTCTGTCGTAGAAAAATACTTTTTGCGGTCAGTTACTTTTACGCGACCCTATTCGTATCCGCCCTACCCTAATGCCATATAGAACTTACTACTGGATACATTACGCCCTTAAGTAGCCTGCGTGTAGCGGCGGCGGCGGCGACGACGACGTTCGTGAGAAACAAAAAAGTATTATGAATAAATAAAAAGACTGCTAATAAGTCAGCACATATAAATTTATCACTATTTATTCAAAAGCGACGTTGCATCTACTTTTTGAGACTTCCTCAGGCTGACGAATTTGCCGTCTTTTTATTTATTGTAAAATGCCAGAAAACTATGCTGTAAAAAGTATTATAACTTGAGTAAAGACAATCGTTATATTTAAGCATTAATATCCCGGGAATTGCCGGGCACCCGGATATTTTTAATATAATTGAAAAACAATGTTTCGGTACCTATTTGTACCTTAACATTAATAGCAATTGACAACACGTTAATCATGGAAACATAATTTTACAAAATGTACTTAGAACCTAAATGGTATCAAAAGATTCACAACAGAGGACACAAGTTTACAATATCAATATTTACCAATTCCTCTGCAGGGTCATGTACAATGCAACACTTGCACCGTCCTGATAAAACTGGATGTATTACAAATAAAGTCTAAATCACTGCGGAATGAACGGAATGTACATGAAAACTACAATATTTTATTTTATATTGCGTCCGTTTTTGTAATACGATATAATTAGCAATCATTAAGACATTTTTATAATTATTATTAATTGCCACGCGAATGCCTGCATGAAAACTAACTGCGAGTTGGCGTTCCTATATCATTGATCCCACTTACTGTGGTATTATAAGTGTAATTTTGGCAGCATGAGAGAGGGAAAGCAGGAGAGGGAGAGAGAGAGAGAGACGGAAGGATGGCGTATATTCTCATTCCATCTATTGTTGGAGTAGGATTCGCGCCGTAATTAGCCTATTGTTGGCAGAAGAAACAATAAACTTCTTTGGATCGTCAATACGCTATATACCTAAAATGTTTTAATTTGTCGCCTCCGAAACGTATGATATATATATTCAATGAATTCAACTTAATCAAAATTCTGTTGTTTCGTTTTTGGTACAAAATAAAAAACTTATTTCCGCGTAAACGAATTCGCGGGCATAGCTAGTTATAAATAAAACACAAATAATGGAAAAAAAAGTCAGAAATAGTTAGAATTTAATTTGAATTAGAATGTTTTGCCCCCAAATTTCTGGGCCTCTTCAGTTGATTAATGAAAATATTATTAAAATTTCGTGTTGCTGCCGCAACACACAGGGCTGATAATGAACTGAAGAGGTTCCGAAGGTTTGGGACGCAACATTTTAAATCAAATTAAAATTTTCTATTTCTGACTTTCATTCTTCGTATTTTATTTATTATAAAGCCTATTAAAATATATTAAACAAGAAAACAGACGTAAAAATAAACTGTAATAAATATCAAAATTATAAAAGATGTCTGTTAATTATGTCTGATAAAGAAAATAAGGATTTAGAAATGTGAATGAGCCCGTGAGTGGTTGGAATGCAGGGAGAACAATAACATTCTGGTTGCTTAGTATTTCATTTAGAAGGGAGAGTGAATCATGTGCGATTTTCAGGGAAACGTTATCGAAAGTAGCATCGACATTTAGTCCACTCAACGGACAATTGCGCCATCGTCAGGAGTCAAATCTCTCTCTCTTGTGCACATAAATATATGATGGATATGACAAGTGGCAATTTAAGGTGATTGCGCCAATATGCAGATCACGATTTGAAACGGATGCCCATCAGTATTACTGACAGCTTCAAGCAATCCTCCCTTTTCAACTCAACACGTTTCTACATTAGAAGCGTCAAAAAAAAGTAATTATGCGAAGCTTTAAATATTAACGAGAGAAGAAACGTTGATAGGAATACGTCAACTGCACACAAAGACATCCGTCATCGATGCCCAATGACTTAAAACTGTGGCCGAGATAAAGTAGCTTTTGCCGTAATACACCTGGAAAAGCAAAATTAGAAGAAGAAAAAAAAAGTAGTTATTAATAAATGGACAAGGCCTCCATTGAGATTTGGCCGGAACGCAGATATATCAAAACCCAGCTGTCGACTAATTTACATTCCAACCTAAATGAAAGAAAATGTTTTCCCCATTGTGAAGTTTTTCAATCGGTGGTGCAATGGAAGTTAAGCAAAGGCGGGAAGAAACACATCTGCAGCAGTAAACGTGTCAATGTAGCTCAATTATCCAACTAATACAGACGCTGTTAATAATGAAATTGGTTTCTGCTAAATTTAAATGATTCGTGTAACATTGAGCGTCAGGAGACTGTACAAGGACAGCTGTAGGTTTTCCTGTTTGCGCCAAGACACTTGGCAATTACCCAGGAAACAGGGAGGGAAAAATACAGAGAAAAGCCACCCTTACAAAGTCCGAGTCTTTCCCCGGAATCGCACGAAAAATGTTAATCCACTAACAACAAATCGGACTAAAGCACTCCAAAATTAATAATTACAAGTTACACGGGGAACAATAAACTAAAACAGAAAAAAATTATTACAATCAGATGAAATTTTAATAAACTAGTTTTCATTCATTGCTATATGGAGTTCTTCCACCTCTACTTACAATTAAGATGACTTAAAGTTTATACCACATTAATTAGTCCGTAGCAAATGAAAAAAATGACACACTACTTTGTATTTCTTCTTGAAAATTGTAACAATTTCAAATATTGCCGAAAATAAAATTATACATCACTTAACGTCTGTTTTAAAAAATAATGAGCCGTATAACAGAAATATACACAAAATTAAAAAAAAAATTGAACATAAAATAGACGTATTGACCATCCATTGTGGTCCTTGTCGATAAACTACATCAACTAAAGATATAAACACAAAGAGTATAACCAAAAGATAAAATAAACCACGACAATTTAATAAACCATCATATAATTAATTTATTTGCTAAGCGTCATGCTTTATGTTGACAGAAAATTTGTTGTTTTTAATACACAACATTTCTGAAATAAATATTTTCTTAAAATTCACTTCCATTGTATTATCAAAATTAAAAGAATGAATTAGTTGCAAACAGTGTTCAGTCATTGGAGAGTGCTTAAATGAAAGAAATTTTATGGGACAGACATGCACCAGGATGTACATACGTATCCTTTAAATGCAACATTGGTAATGTATTTAAAATTGAGACAATTTTTCCTGAAAATAAAATTGTTTTAAGCATTGCTGATAATGGCCGATGAGCCGAAAGCTTCTTCAAATTTATATTTATAATATATTGTGCATACGCGTTTACGTACAGTTCAATATAGTGTACAATTTATTTGAGGACTACAATTTGGTATAGACTGTTTATTTAAATTAATGTTCAATTACAGACAACAAAGACGTTTCGTCCTCACGTTCGCGACTTATGCAAGTAATGTATCCAATATATTGCTACAAAAAGGATACAAAAATTTATCAAATATACTGTAATAATTTTACATTAATTTTTAAGATTTGAAATACGAATCAATTGAACATTTTATATAACATTGAAATTATAATTATTTATTTTTATGTAATATGATTACAGTATATTTGATGATATTTTGTATAGTTTTTGGAGTAATATACTAAACGACATACCTATGAAGTCTGAAACGTGAAGACGAAACGTCGTATGAAATAAAATAAAAACCAGAAAAGCATTGTTGTCTGTAATTGGTTGTTAATCAAATTCTATTTAAATATAAAATAATTAGGTTAGATAATTTAGGAAATTCTTTAAGTAAGTCAAAATTAAGCAAAAGCGCCACAGCTCTAAAACACCCGCCACCATAGATTTCATTAGAGTACACCATGAGAGATCAACTTAAAAATGCGCACAAAGTTCAACAAAATGGAGGAATATCTTCATTTTTTCAAGTCTATAATCGCGGCCGGGAAATTGGGCGGGTCCAAAGCTATGCGGTGTTGCCATAAGTACGCGAAAGCCATTGCCGCTACCATTTGCGAATTCAAAGATGCAAGAGACGCAGAGCTATGAACGCTTTCTAAAAGAATAAGTCAACCAAATGTCAGATATTTATTTTAATAAAACATTAATAAAAAATGCACGAAGTATCGTTGCTTTTATGGAACCGCTTCAGGTGCAAATGTAAACAATCAACAAGTCTGGATTAAATTTTCTCTACAATAATTTAATTTCATACTGATATTTCAAAAAATAAATTATATTCGCATTTGTTCAATTTTTATAACTGTACCCAAAGCCGTTCCCAAATATACACATCGAACTAATTTTTATTTGATTAGTATGTTCTATTGCGTTATTTTTTTAAAAATATTTAGTTCTGAAAATTTTGTCTATTTGTTTATGGATGTTTTTATTTCCAGGGCTGGGTGACTTTGGCCCGATTTGTCAGTCCCATATTTGCCTATGAGAAGAATTCATAAACCCTCCTAGTTTTCTGGCCACAATTAAACAGACTTGACTCTCGTTACAGCGGTTTCATTTCAAGGCTCCGCCCAGAGAGAAAATATAAAGGACCCAGTTGACAACTGCGTTCATCTTTCCACTTGATTACCCTTCTACATAAACACGTCAATGTCTCAGATTGTTTTCAGGACGTCAGGTGACCGTCTACCACTTTCCTGATGGATTCACTTTCTGGGAATCCTGTCCGCAATACAGTACAGGATTATCCCCTCCAAAACTTTCCTTCCGCTCCAACTTCCCCTGGGGTGGGTATGTCATTGGCGTTCTTGTCTGCAATGTTAAACCAGCAAGCACGATTCATTAATTTTTTTTTTGTTATGAAATGAATCTCTAGTTCACATCATCCTTCAGGTCTTCCGGATGTGTGGAAGCAAACCAACTAACGCCAATTTCGTATTGTTGAACCGAAGCTCTTCTCGGACGACAGTTACACTACTATTCAATGTGAGATATGGAATACTTGTTGGTTTTGGAGAGCCTTTGGTCGTCGTTATGGTGACCTTGCCCGGGTTCTTTAATATGCGCTGCATTTTCATATGTAGCACGCGAACTTGCCGCGGTAATGCAAAGCATGAAAGGTAAATAAGGGTTGTAAAATTTATGGGAACAGTACCTCGCCTCCTAGAAAAATATTAATCGTTCTCATAGATTTAGGACTGACGAAAAAAAAAATTGGACCTGCAATTTACATCTTTTGTCAGGTTTCCCACTGAAGTTAAGTGAGTTTTTCTACTAATAAAAAGTAAAATGGTGTGGTGGTTCATATCAGATGGAACATTCAACATTTCTATAATCAGATGGTGAAATTATGTGATTTTCTCTTATTAGAGCTTTGTAAGGACTAAAATCAATGGAAATATTTTTGCAAAATCATATGAGAGACAAATAATTTGCTACAATGTTATCAACGACTACTCCCAAGACTAGAATAATGCAACACCTAGAACTTTATAAAATTTTGCGTGCAATGATGGGAGCTATGGAACTTTCAATTAACCATAGTCAATTTTTTTCAAGGATTCAGAGTAAAACCCGCCTGAAACCAATAAATGAATAGTACGCTGTTATTTAATATTATTTTACAAATTGCTATTGAAAATCGTTGAAAGCTACATTAAAATAAATCAATCATATTATTTTAGAGGTTACTAGTTTTCTTAAATTTCAATAATTGGAATTAATATAAAATCCCGTTTACATTCAATTAAAGGGAGAAAAACGGAGAAATTACTTCCAATTAATTATACGCTGTTATAAATTAATAAATATCCAGGTGAGGTAGAATTAAAATTTAATAAGAAAGAATTTATTACACATGGGCGGTTACGTTTCTTTCATTGTAAACTACCAGTCTTCCCTCAATCGCAATAATTAAAATATTATAAAGAAATCCAAGAAAACATAAACCGATGAAAGAAACTTAACGCTGTATGTACTAAATTTTTCTTATTGAATTTAATTTAATTTTGGACTAACTAGACTGTTTATTCACTTATTTTAAATGAAATCGGGTCAACGTAACCATCCAGAATTATTTTTCTGTTACGTTAAAATTTATTTTTGTAACTCGTAATAATGTTAAAAATCTCTAGAATTTAGAATCCACGCGTACTTAGTACAGAGAAGATATGACTAGGGTAGTTGGAACCAAAATTAGTGTGGTTTAGCTTACTAGCAATTATTGACCATGATATTGAGACATTTTCAAAATAAACGTATTTCGTTCGCAGTTGTGCAAATAAAAAGATAAACGTTCCAAGCTATAATAATGATTTACGTCTGCGTTGTTAAAATTATGAACAAGGCAAAACGGAGAGTTAAAAATTAATAAATACACCTTAACGACCAGTTTCAGATCGAATATGGACTCCCACCAGGGGAAACAATGATAATTATTCAACTAACTAAAATGTTTGGAAACTGAAACACGATAAGCGCCGCATACGATTACATACAATGCAGCGCAGCGGTGGTAATATTTCGGGGAGAGATAACCGATATAGTTGTTGTTCAAGATTCGCGGATGTAGCAGAATGGTATAGAGAGGATTTATCTTGATGGGCTGAGTAGAGCCGCAGCTACGAGCTATTCGAGTGGAAAGATAATTATAATAAAATGGTAAGGGACACGCTTTAATTGGGATAATAAGAAACCATGGCACTTATAAATACAACTTCATACTGACAGTGCCAATATTTTATAAACCTAAATATGCCAACGGAGCGGAGCTGAGTATCGGTGCGTGATCCTGGATTTCAGGCAAGGTCCTTGGATAATAAATTCGACGCTTAATCACAATGTGGCTTGACATGGATGACTATTCACGGAATCTCATTAACAAAAAGGAAGAGGTTTGTGCGTGACAGGACACAAAGAAATGAATAAAATATATTTCGAAATGACAATTCACATGACATCAAGTGTTTTTGGACTCCCATCTAAACTTTTAAATAATTCATTTATGTCAGGTAACAAGCATCGAGATTCAAAATTATTTACAAACAAATCTCTTTACTATCTTTACAAAATTATAAACACCAGCTTTCAGGTAATTCGTACCGTACCAAAATCAACACGAATATCTACATATGTAATACGAGTTTCGCTGGATCTCATAAGCTCGTCCTAGTAACGTTGAATGTTTGTTTAATCTGCTGTTTAAGCAAGGTGTTAAACAGTTAAGAAACCACGTGTTAGTGACTCAAGCAACCGATTCGATCTTCAGTAGATAATAGAATTGATTCCCGGAATTGCCTAAGCGTATTCAGTTACTGGATTACTTCCGGGAAAACAAATATGCTTTACATGAAATATCTATGAGGATATTTCTAAGTGACATGAAGTGCTGTGTAGTTTTTGCAAATGAACAGTAAGTAAATTTAACCGTAATTTATGAGACTATATGGATATGAAGAACGTGTGGGTTAAGCGAAGTGCTGACGCAGATCGGTGACGTGTTATCACATACGAAAGATCGACTATCCTTCAACAATTAAAATGAAATTATATCTTAGACAAAAATGAGATAATCGAATTAAAACAGTAATACTAAAATAGATTTACGGAAATTAGTTTTAATGATAAAAAAATTACAGTTGTAACAATTACGGGACAGTTAGCAAAATTCTTAAAGCAATGCTTAAAATATTGATCATTATTAAGGGAAGTAATGAATTTTTAGAACGTCATCAGTATCTTTGTTAAAAGTGAAGGGAACGCAGTCAGATGAGAGAAATAACAATTTGTCAAGAGGCATTCCAGTGTTTTTCGCAGATTTTCCGCTACTAAATTTTGCAGCCATAGGCAGTCGCCTGCAAGCCTTCAGCCAGACTTGTCAGCATTGACTTACTACAATAAACTTCATTAGCCTAGATCATCACGATTGTTTTCAGTGAGCGAATGTAAATAGAAGAAAAGCAGATATGATGGTGGGCAGGAAAAATTATATGAAAATTAAATAGTTGGTGAGTTAATCAAGTCATATAGTGCTTTTATAGAGTGGCATATGGAAATTTGGAATATGGCGGCTAAGGATTGTATTAAGACTGCTAAAAATGAAGTAAGATGGAGATGTGATTTGTACATCATGGAGCCTTGGTATTTCATTAAAGTCAGATAAAATTCAAGACTAGGTTTCTGGCTCGCCTGGTTCAAATAACCGCACCCCTATCCTATCTTTCATTAAAAGATTAAATTTGCGTTTGTATGGTAAGTTTTCCCATTTGTTTTTCCAGGGATACGGCCCTTGCAGCTTCCTCATTACAATTGGCACTCAGGAAGTTTGGCAACATCTCGAGATGACACGATGACAGGTAACAACGGGTTTTCCTTTGCCAGCAATTAGCCCTGGCTCCGGGGGCTACCCCTTGCCCAACTTTTCTCCAACATCCGCTAACTGCCAAACAGACATCATCAATTACGGAGGAGCCTCCAGCGATTCGCGAAATTCTGACCGTCAAGTTTCGATTTGCACCAACACCAGATTCCTAAAGGGGAAACCCGGTTGAACGGCTAAAATTTATGCCTGATGTATCTAAATATGTGGCCATAAATTTCTACAGCCTCGGGAAAATTGTAAGACTGGAATAAAACCCGAGTCACCTGTAGAAATTTCTCGTTAAAATCTACTGGTGCACAACCCGAGGAAAATCTCAAGAAAAGAACAGAAGTAATACTTCAGGAGTAAAAATACAAGGAGAAATCGCGAAATTTAAAATTAGTTAAACCACGGTAAAACTCTAGAAGTTCGCCTCTAAAATATACACAAGTAAAATCTAAGTTCTGGTTACTTGCCTAATTATAATAATAATGCTTTTCATATCAAAATATGTTATTGGAGGAAGTGAAAGGAAACTTGAATGACGAGATTGGACTCAATATTGAGATAATATTGTCAAGTTCATGGATTGACTAGTTTGGAGAATAAAATAAGAGTGGTAAGAAAGGAAAATAGGTAAAGGAGGAACGGAAATTCAGAGAGAGAGATTGGAGTGATGGACTTTTCCGTCAGCGACTCTTCAGGAAGTAAGAATTACTGGCAGCTGAGTGTACACCCCTTACATACAGACTGGACTACTAAAGTCTTTTTCACTCTTCTTGTTAAAAACAAACACATTTCGTCCCATAATTAAGTGGAAAGGATTTTCAACTTACGGTATTAATGATGTGTCTTGATGCGGTGTACTAGTTTACTATGTGTTTTAAGAGTATTTGTGTGGTGGTTAAGTTCTATTTTCGGGATTACTTAAGATGGGTTCATTACCTCGCGGTGTGGTGGATGGCCTTGTTTTGGTAATGAAGGTGATTTGCAGCCTTGTTTTTTTTGAGCGGACTGTCTGGTGAAGTTTAATGTTTTTGATTTCAGCGGTATGGAAGAGACCGGTGTAGCGAGATAGTAGTACTACCTATAGATTGTATTGCCTGTAGGTCTGTGGTATTTGTGTGTGGGGTAAAGATAAGCAACGGATATGAAATATAAAAGATATGAAGATATAATTCCGGTTGTAAGGAGTGAACCTTAAATCAACGACCCCTCCCCCATTACTCTTCAATCCCCCAATTTATCGTACAGATATGAATATCCCCCAAAAGATAAAAACATAATAAAAATTAAATATTCTTACCAAAACTTGAAATCATTCATACTGTGTGTCTATATATACAATTGACTCCCGCTCACGTACAAACTCCCTCTAAACCTAATACCACCAATCCATATACAAAACCCAACCATCTACTCATACACCACCCTGACAATACAAATCCAATAACCAGAACACCACATCCCTCCTCCACCCCTCCACAAGCACTCAAAGGACGCAGAACCACTCTGCGATGACCTCCCCACCCTTCCCCGCCCTCCACCCCCCCCCCCCGCCCCCCGCCCCCCCCCCCAGGGGTGTGACTTGGGGTGGTATTGTGGGGTTGGCACCTCCCAGTTTTAGGTTTGTGTATTTAGTTGTATTGTGTTTTTTTTTGTTGGGGGGTGTTTGCGGTGGGAAAGGCTTTGCAATCACGGATGGATTGTTTAGGATTTGTTTTCGTGGAATGTTTGGTCAGATGATATGACTATTGCAGGTTGAAATATAATATTGGAACAAAAATTCTTACAATTAATCGTAGAATTACAGGTACTCCAAGCTCTCAAAGAATGAAAAATCCACTAACGAAACCCCCCCCACGTCAAAAATTCTTTCTTCTCACTACCTTCCCCCGGGCTTAAAATAAATTTTCCAGTTTCTTCTAATTCATTTTAATAATGGATGCCTTTCTTTAATTTAATAATCATATTCTGGATTTTAATCCTGGCAGCAAGGGAATAGTTGAAATACCAAATTAAAGTTACCACACTCGGACATTCCACTGAGTTTCAAATATATACGAAGCTTGTAATATCTTACCACACAATCTTGCTGTGATTTGACTTTTAAGTAATTAGGCTTGTTATTATATTTGCACAACAACAATCTCAGATCATAACGGTAATTACGTCCTTAATAGCTATGAAAAAGTACATTTCTTTTCCCCTGTTGCAGACAAGACAGATAATAACAAACATTAAAATAGTTTTTATTGAGTAGACGTGACGTTTACTACAGTCGTACATCATTCACAAACACGGAAATTGGAAAGAAATAAGTGACATTTCACTTAACGAGCAAAAATACTGAAGTGTTGTTAAAAACTGGAATCTACAAATACATCGCGCACATGCACACTTTTCTTTTGGATATTACTGGTGTTCGGTATTCATTCGAATACGGTGAAAATTTGCGATGTCATTGGGTATTACGTTGATTTATCTTGCATTTCATCTATTGACATACAAATAATTTCTTTACGTACATCACCTAATAAGAAATACCTATAAATGCATGTGTATAACATTTAAGATTCTCACATGCTGAGGCACCATCTATTTTACGAAGTATATGTACTAAGGGTCGAAGACGGTAAGATTTTTCCACTGATCCCATTGGATAAGTCGTCCAACTGCCTCCTGAAACTGGTGGAAACACGGAGAATGTAATGCTGCAACCCTACAGCAATTTCGTCTCTCATCATTTGGAAGGGCGTGAGAATAGAAACCAAAAGTCCTGTCTACCTACTGTAGAGCCCTATTCTACCGTTAAATACCTTTCCAAATCCCCTCCCCCCTTTTGAAATGCTCTTTCTATACCATTAAAGGGGAATTGCCTGTTTCAGGATCAGCCTCATGTAACCTGTTACCAAAAAATGTAAAGTTTTACTATGTAAAACTCTGTGCATACACGAGCAAGTCTAACATGGCAATATGACGAAGGCGCAAAACTAAAATACTACGTGTAATCGTAAATGCCACAATTGGAAAGTGAACTCTAACAAGAGCTGAAAGGACCATACGTCAAAGATTCTATAACTATAAAAAGTAGTAATCACCACATAACTCTATAAAACCACTCAACAACACTCCTGAACCTTCTGGAGATAGACACTTAAGACAACTTTAATTGTAAGGAGAACTTGCCATTGGGGAAACGCCATAACATCAAATATCTACTGCCTACTTCATGGGCCAGTTTATTTATACATATAAATTTCTGGTGTGGGTATATTCATAATTTTCCTCCTCCTAAACGGCTTGTCCGATTTTGATGAAACGTTTTATTGTATCTATGGTGTAAAGTGGATGGTTGGTAACTGTAGTTAACCCAGTTGTTGGGACTCAGAATATTTTTAATTCTTGGACCAATGTTTTTTGTATTTCTCACTAAAAAAACATATAAACCCAAATTTTCAGCCTGGCCGTTTGAATTAGCTATGCAATTTCACTTAATGGTCACGGAGACTGGAGTTAAGACTGATGAAGAGTCGATACGCTGACCACGTGTCACTCCACATTCGGAATTTGTCATGTAAGATGACAGTCCGCAGTCATACTGGTAGGCCAAGGCCGTTAATGGGCTGCAGAGCCAACGAAGAAGAAGATTTCACTTAGGCATCCATATATACTCAAGTTCATAGGATCTGAGCTTGGCATCGATTTGACATTTAAATTTCGGTTTATTTTGATATATTCAAAGAAGCGAAAGCAGGCACGAGAAATTCCTTGTCGGTAATTGGAAGATGAAATGTGTGAAAATATGTGAGCTATGATATGCAAATGACACAGTATTTTTTGCCAGATCTGAAGCTAATTTACAAATAAATATGGACTTACTAAACTTCACACTGGAGGAGAGAAATATAGTGATAAACATAGAGAAAAAAAACAATTATGATACGTAGAGAAAAGAAAGCATGTAGTGTGAAAAATAGATGTAACGAAATAGAACAAGTTCAGAGTCTCAAGTATCTTGGAGTAACAATCAATTATGATGGAAGAATTGAATAAGTATGGAATACCAGACTACACAACGTGATTCTGGAAGAAGAATACAAAATGAGGATTAATAGAGGGAAAACCAAGGAGATGGAGTGTAGTATGGGAAATGGTGGAATAACAAAGCGTGTTAAATTGGAAAGGGATTTTTGAAATAAGTTAGGAATTTGCGAGTTAAGCAGCATAATAACTAGGGATGGTAGACATAAAGAGTAGGATATCATAGGCAAGGAAGGCTTTCGCAAAAAAGTGAATTACTTACGGCTAATATAATATCCTATGCCATGAACAGAGGATTCTTAAGAAAGAAAGAATACAGCAAAAAGACAAAATTGATAGTATATAATTCAACATATACTCCAAAACTGCTATATGGAAGTGAATCTTGGATAATCACGAACAAAATAACGCACAATAATACAATAGAAACGCAGTTCCTTAGAAATGCAGCAGGAAAGACTAGACGGGATAAACTTAGGAACCAAATTATTAGGAATACTATTTAACTTCCACATTTACAAAACAAGTTAGAATAAGGCTAACTAAGATTGTTTGGACACCTAAAGAGAATGAGTAGTGATAGGGTACCTAAACAAGTATGGGAAGCAAGGCTAGGAAGTGTAGGAAAGAGACCGAACGGAAGATCAGGAAAGCCATGGAAGGACTCTGAGAGAAAATTTCCTGGAAGTAAGCCAAGCAGGCGTCCGTAAACAAGAAAGCATGGCGATCTCACTCCCAAACCTCCACACGGGTTTAAGTAAGTAAGACTTCTGATACATAACCTGCTTACTAAGTGAAATATTTATCAATTAATTCGACACAGAACAAATTAAATGTATTTGAAACAATATTTTGTGCAAATGGGAAAGGTGCATTGTTTGAATTATCCCTATACCGAAGAAGATTGGGACTGATAGAAGCAAACAGCACAGGACAAATAGTTTAGTATCTCATTCTTGCAAAATATTTACGAAAATAGTATATAGGATGATGGAACGTCAAATAGAATGTGAGTTACGAGAATATCAGTTTTGTTTTAGGAAGCGAAGCAATATTGACTCTGCCTGTAATTTTAGATGACAAGATAAGAAAAAATAGGCCTACGTTCACGGAATATGTAGATTTTAAAAAAGCGTTTGGTAATGCAAACTGGACAAAAACTATTAAGGATTTTGAAGAAAACAGGATTAAAATATCGAAAAAAAGTGTTAACAATAATTTCTACAGGTGGTAGTCAGCAGTAATTAGAATTGAAGGGCAAGAAAAGAAAGTAAAAATCGAGAATGGAGAAAAACAGGGATGCAATCTGTTGTCCTTTCTCTTTAACTTATACACATAACAAGCGACGAAGAAAGGGAATCAAACTGCAAGGAGGAGAAATAAAACCCCTAAGATTTGCTGATGATATTGTAGTATTAGCGGAGTCAGAAGAAGACTTGGAAAACATAATATATGGCCTGAACGTGATCCTGGAAGAAGAGTACAACATGAGGATTAATAGAGGGAAAGCCAAGGAGATGGAGTGTAGTATGGGATATGGTGGAATAACAAAGCGTGTTAAATTGGAAAAGGATTTTTGAAATAAGCTAGGAATTTGCTAGTTGGGCAGCATAATAACTAGGGATGGTAGACATAAAGAGTAGGATAGCACAGGCAAGGAAGACTTTCGGAAAAAAGTGAATTACTTACGTCTAATATAAGTATGAATTTTAGGAAGGAATTATTTAATATTTTTGTATTTAGTGAGGCGTTATATGGATGCGAAACGTGAATGGTAGGAGTTGCAGACAGAAAATGAATAGAAGCTTTGGAAAAGTGGTGCTATAGTATAATAGAATAACTAACCAGGAAGTTATGAAATGAATAGTGGAAGAGAGAACAATTTGGAGGACATGACAAGGGTAGGGATAAATAAATAGGCCACTTTTTGACATTTTTGTAAAATTATCTTTAGCGGTAGTGTGTGGGATAATAACAGAAGAGGGAGGCTAGAATGGAATACGCTAAGCAGATTATGGAGGATGTGGTATGTGGTAGGTATATAGAAATGAAAAGCGTTTCGCAGGAGATGTTAGCATGGAGGATTCTATCCGGCCAGTCAAGGGACTGATTACCACAACAACATTAGGTAGCGCTCCATCTAACCGTCTCAGTCTAATATAAACAAAGAAGGGGATTTGGATTATTAATATGATTATGAATATTTCTTATTTATTGACAGTTATTTTTCTTCTCGTGGTTCGAAAAGGTCCAAATATTTTCAAATAATGGAATAAAGAGATTTTCATTCATCAGTCGATCATTGTGATATGATCGAAAATCCTTCGCGTGCATCAGTTCTCTCTTTAATCCAATAGGCAAAATACGTTTCTGGTGCATTATCCGCAAGAGGATGAGAACTCTATGAAAGCAGCGGAATGTCATATGGGGCAGTGCGTGTTGTTGTGTAATGGCGCTGTTTGGGTGCGCTCCGCAGCAAGGCCGAGCCTGTACTTTATAGGGGTTCTGCGCCTGGCATACATAGCAGTTCCTGTTGTCGCCACCCACCACTAACGACTTCTTAATGTCACATACCGTCTGACACTAGCTCTTGTTCCAGAACTGTAAACATTAGTGATAGCTAGAGTATTGACACCGCTTGACCTCATGTTTCATAGTAACCACGGTAGCCCAGTCGGGAACAATTACCCTACAAATAGTAACGGATATGAACTAGTAGTAAACTTCGATTATTTCTTCAAACGTTAACAAAAGCCCAAATCAAATTTTTCCAGAGGGAATCGATTTATTTGTCACAAAGCTTTAACAACATTATGTAAAACATAGTTATGTTATGGTCAAAAATTTAAATCAAAACAGGCAGTTCATATAGAACACTGGACGGTTTGTTCCTCGCGTGAAGGTCCGACCAGTGATCTAAAACTTCACTTCACTTAAAAAGATTAAGGTGAACGTTTTCTATACGCTTCAGAGTAGAAAATTTCAGTGAGATTCTCATACATCATTTTTAACCAGTGGTGGCCAGCTATTTGCATGCCAAGCGAAAATATTTTGACCAGATACGCCATATGACTCGAGCACATTTTAAGGTGTCTTACGTTCATGATTAGGAGTAGGTAAATAGATATGAGGATATAATCTGTTTCGATTAGGGGACGAAAATGAATAACTTTGAAGCAGTTACATTAATTAACTTACGCGACTTTAATGAATCTCCAAACTACAAAAGTCAAGAATGATTTTCCTGTACGAGAGGGCAATAGCTTCATGATGTTGCTGTAGCTGACAGTCTTGTTTGGTGAAGAGAACTGTGGACTAGAGTTGTTGGCATTGAGACCGAGTTCAGCCTGCAGATTAGAATTGGCTGATCTCTCTGTTTGTCATAAGAACTCTTATTCTTCTATTGGAGACTTTTGACAATTCATTGTATTTATTTATAATATGTGTCTAACTGTACAATGCTTTTTAACAATGTAAAGGGACTTCTCGTCCCAAATACAAACAGGCTCAAAGATGCTATGCGCCACTTTTAATCGTCCAAAGCGCCACATTTGGCACATGCACCACGCTTTAGTCACCTCTGTCATAAACATATCTCGTAAGCGTTCAATTACTTACTAACCAATTAATTATTTAGTATAATTTTTTCAAATATCCTCTTCTACACAAGTCGAAGACAGTTATTTTTAAAATAGTATTTCATTAATTTAGAATATTTATTCATTAATTTGTGTATAAAATCGAGAAACATATTACTGACAATGGGTTGTACTGCAGAATAATTTTACTAGAGACATAAATAAGATCTGGAATAAGCCTATAATGAGCAGCTGCGTGTGTGAAAGATAAGGAGTACAATTTATTGTACCCAAATTATGACTGGATGTTGAACAATACAGGGTGTATCCAACGTTTTGGCGCAGAAAATCGAACTCTTTCAAATATTCCAGGAGTCAGTGTCATGTCTGTATTGAAGCTGGTGGTAGCCATTATGAACAACTGCTGTGGTCTGTATGGTGTTCCTATTGTTTTCTTATGCTGCGTTAATGTCTTACTATTGAATATACATTGCTTTCTTACAGTATATAAAAGTCATGTTATAAAATCTACGATTTTTAAAATAAAACATGAACTATGCATTTCAGGCTACAGGTCCTTTATATAAAAATATTGAGCTTGGTGTTCACTATCATGTATCCCATTTTGACCCGAAAGGTTGGAGACTCCTTGTATGAGGCCAACAAATGGTATAGAAGAAACGCACAGCGTTTTCTTAAAAAGTCCAGTTTGGTCTGATCGATTTGTAAGGCATCAACCAGAGAAATACAGTTCCAGGAGGTGCAGGGTGAAAGGAACCCAATTATAGGTCTGCAGATATGCGAAAGATATATGTTGGTTAAAAAAATTCCTGGTGTTGATGAGTAAAATTGTGTGTGAGAGAGAATATTACTGAAGATGGACGCCTGTTTGAGATCCGACCCGAACAAGAAAAAGGCCAGATATGGATCAGAAATTGGCAAACGGTATCCAGACGGATCTCTTGAGGGTCGCTGGAAATTGAGGGAATCTACCGACAGTCGCGGATTATTTTTTCTATACCAAAATTTTTAAGGAATAAATTATTATATATTTTAACATGCGTTAATTACCCATAATGTATATTCGCATTGGGTATGTGATTAGGAAGGTTTTATACATACGCTAAAAATTTTGTTTTTGTTAAAAATTTATTAAGTAAAAATAAATATCGATTAATACTATGATTATTGTCAACCAATTTTACACCTAACATGCGCTAAATACTACAGTAGGGAGAATTTGGGAAATGATTAAATTTTAAAATAAGCGATTGAGCCAAATTTTACAATTGAAGGGGTATTCGTAAAAACACGACCAACTAAATGACATCATTGAAGAACTATTTATACCTTTTCCTCAGTCGTATTTGTCCTGTCAGAAATTTGTTTTCGTTAAAAATTTATTACGTAAAAATAAATATCGATTAATATTAAAGAAATCAGGGATTTATGATTATTGTCAACCGATTTTACACTTAATATCAGAATCACAATGTAAAAGCGGTAACCACAATAATTGCAACAAAATTTTATCTATACATTTTAATATATAAAAATTATGGGGGTCGTGACGAAAAAAATCGTCTAGGTGATCGAATTATGAAAAAGATTGGGAATCTCTGACATACATCATTGGCTGATGTACCGACGGGATTGATGATAAGTGACACCTGAGAACATTAACATATATAATATGTAAGAAACTGTAAACATGATTGATTAGAGACATATCAGTAATATCGACGGGATACTTTGAGGAAATATTTTCACCTGAAACATTGAAATTTATATAAGGACAATATATTTGTAATATAATTTAATTTTTTTATTAAATAAATACTGCAAAATGAAACCTTATACGATGTCAAAATATGTCGGAGAACTTCGTCATGGGAGTGCTCACTAATATGAAATGGATATTCTAGAATATTTGATCTCTTCACTGTTTATAGGTTATGCAATCTTTTAGTCCCTTCCTGGTCTCTCACTTTCACCTGGCTTGTATGCAACACGTACAGCAGCAAACTCAACGAATCTCCAATGCCAAGGTCGGTAAAACGAAAACATAACTCCACGTCGCGCTATAGGTCAGTATCCACTTACAGTTAAACAATAAAATTATTTATATATTGAAACACTAGTTACCCAATTTAGAAAACAATTATATCTATATAATTATTTTTGGCAGTTGTATGAAAAACATGTAACGGTATGAATTTCAAAACACTTTAGTAATTACTTTAATTTAATGTATTATAAAAATTTCGGACATATCAAGAACCAATAGTAAGCTAATTTAACCTCAAAATAAAATCACCTACTTATTTGTAATTAATTAGAAAATAAATTGTTGGGGTGAAAAATTGGTCCTATCAAAAGTTAAACAATTTTAATGGAAAGAAGAGTTGTTAATTTATTTTAATGAGTCTGGAAATGTGATCTTCTTACAGTTAAAAACAACCTTCAACATTTATCTGTGATTTGTCTATACGCCCAAACTTATGCGACTGTATTACGTAATTATACTTAATTAAAATCGAAGAAAATGAGTATTTTATAAATCCATACTTTCAATTTCTTACGTTATACTTGTGTACCGGACAAGCATTAAACAATCTGAAGTAACGCTATTTGTTCCCTTATTTTTTACTCTGTGTTACGTCCATATAACTTATATAAAATAGAAATTTTCTTCCTTGCAGTGTCACATAAATTAGAATTGTATTATATAAAAACTTGCGATTTTTTCGATTTTCTGGTAATTTTATATCGCTTCTATGATGACTGAAGAATAACGCGAATATGTTCAGGATCGTGCGTGGAAAATAAATATTTCACGTAAAGCAATGAAATATTTTCTTTAATATTACAATAAAACCAGATATTTAATTCTGAATAAGTGAAAGATTGCCAGTGAGAATATTTCTAAACAATAGCACAAGCACTATCTTAAATATATTTACCGTTAAAATATTAATTAAATTAATTACTTAATCAAATAACTTACTTCAAGCAGTAGAGGAAAACATTACATACCGTTCTTTTGAGAATAAATTGATTGCGATTTATAATAATATAAGTGATCATTCCTTTGGTCTTAATATATACTGTGGCTACAATTATAAATAAGCAGACACAAATCAGAATTTGGATCTGGGATTTCCAATGAACTTGGCACTGAAAGTAAATGCCGTTTTCTGTATAAACGTTGTTATAAAAGTATGAAGCTCACTCACCCAGTCCACGGAGGCGACGGCCATGGCTCGACACGCTAAGACTGATCACTGGCGGAGGATGCCGCCTTATAACAGGTGCGTCGACATGGAGGGGGGTGTCCCTACTCAACTACGCACAAGAAAACTCTATAGCCCACGTATCGTCCCTGCAGAGCAATCAACAGGCCACTCGTGATCCTCTCAAGCGGAGACCCGACTTCTTGTCAATATTTGCTTGACCAAGGTTGAAAAATCCTGACTAAAAGTAGGCATCGATTCAAACTACAATTTGCCCATTAAGACTTGATAAGGTAAACATATTGTAAAGAGGAAAATATTATCTAACAGCTCGGCCTATGGTATGTCGGTACTAAAGCGAAGAAGAAAGTTATTAAAATGAAGAACACAATTGCGAAAAAAATTAACACGTTGGATTGTTCCTACAGGAACGGAAAAGCAGCGGTGAGGGTAAAACATATAGATATGAGAAATAATTTCTCGTGTTGTTGTTGTTGTGGTATTCAGTCCTAAAGACTGGTCTGACGCAACCCTCCTATCTTGCGCAAGCCTTTACATTAAACTAGCTCATCTCACATCCTCCCTAATCTGCTTAGCGTATTCTACGATTGGCCACCCTCCTCTGTTCACACTTCCCTCTAATGCTAATTTTACAAGACCCTCGTGTCTTAAAACGTGGCCTATTAATCTATCCCTTCTCTTGGTCAACGTCCTCCATATTGTTCGCTCTGCCCCTATTTTGTTTACAACTTCCTCGTTAGTCATTCTATCCATCCATCTGATTTTCAGCATTCGCCTATAGCACCACATTTCAAAGGTTTCTATTCTTTGTCTTACCGCAACTCCTATCGTCCACGTTTCGCACCTATATAACGACACCCTCCATACAAACGCTGTTAGCAACGATTCCCTAATATTCAAAATTATATTATCCGTAAGTAAATTCCTCTTTCTCGCTCAATTCTTTTTACCTTGCTATCCTACTCTTTAAGTCTACTATACTTCTACCATCCCTAGTTATTATGCTGCCCAACTATCAGAATTCCTTAACTTCCTTCAAAATATCCCTTCCCAATCTGACATCCTTTGTTCTTCCACTGTTTCCCATCATACACTCCGTTACCGTGTTTTTCATTCTATTGGTCCTCACATCTTCTTCTGACTCCTCTAATACTACAACACTGTCGGCAAACCGTAGGGTGCTTATTTCTTCTCCTTGCAGTATGATTCATTTTCCAAATTCCGTTTTAACTTTCTTCATCGCCTGTTATATATAACGGTTAAATAGCATGGGCGACAGACTGAATCCTCTCTTACTCCTTTTTTGATTTCTGTTTTATTTCCTTGATCTTCAATTCTAATTACTTCTGACTGCCTTCTCCTAGACTATGTATAAGCCTTCTATCCTGATATTTCATTCCTGTGCTCTTAAAAATCCTTAACAGTGTGTTCCATTTTACATTGTCAAAGGTTTTTCTAACTCTACAAGTGTCATGAATGTAGGCTTGATATTTCTTTTCCTGTCTTCTAAAATTAGATGTAAATTCAATATTGCTTCCCTTTTCCCTACATTAATCATAAAACCAAACTGATCTTCTGCTAACATGCATTCTATTTGACATTCCATCCTCCTACATACTATTATATTTCGAGCATTGGATGTATTGATATCGCTTTCCTTAGGCATAAATTCCTTACATTTACTTTAAAACATAATAAGATAACTTGTATTATGTTTTACTATGGCATGTGCCATTTCTGCATCTAACATAAAATAAAATTGCAATTTGTTCTAATAAAACATACTCTTATCGATAATGATTGCGTAACACAGGTCTTATTGTCGTAACAATAGTCCTTTGTGTTTGTTGCCCTATAATCTTAATTTATTACGGCCTATTTATGTAAACATTCGAATTGATCTTATACTTAAATTTCCAATTATTACAGTTCAACTTCGTGCGTTATGAATACGCGAGGTTCGTAATAGTAAGGAAATTAAAATTGTTATTAATGATCATTGCTAATTAAGTTTGCTCAGATGTACAACCAAACTGTAAACATATTTGCACTATAAATACCTGTGGTTCTCTTGATCTCTATTAAATACACATCTCAAGCTGAGAAACGTTAAATGAAGACATTAAAAACTGCATGGTGGCTGACGCGGTTCGATCTAACAAAACCTTCCTTACAGTTCAATGTGGCTTTCAACTGCATTTGTTGCAGATAAACAGCCACAGTCCGTTAGTAACTGCATAAACCGCAACTAAAATACACTCATAAACAAGAAATGCACAATTCCTCTTTCCTCGATAAATTAACTACAATCAGTTTAACACATACGACCTAACGAAATTTATTTATTATATTAAAACTTTTTACTATTATTATTCTTAAATCTCATTACCTACATTTCTAAGAAACCACGCACTTGCACTACCAACCCACATCGCAGGTACATATTTCTTTTTCATTTGAAAATATGCTACATTAATAAAATATCGAGAAAGAGGTAACCTCTTCAGATGGGAGTCAACAATAATTATGAATGAAGAGCAAAGAAAAAGAAGAAGAAATCAGGAGAGGAGTAAGCAAAGAATGTAGTGTGTCGTCCATGCTCTTTAACTTATATATAGAACAGGCGATCGAGAATTTTAAAACGAACATGGAAAGGGTATCAAAATGTAAGGAGAAGAAATAAAAACCTTATGGTTTGCTGATGTTATTGTAGTATTAGGGGAGTCAGAATAAGAGTTGGAAAACATAATAAATGGCATGAACGGGGTCCTGATTAATAGAGGGAAAACCAAGGTGTTGGAGAGTAGTATGGAAAATATTAGAATAACAAAGGGTGTTAGATTGGGAATGGTTAGGTTGATGGAAGTTATGGAATTCTACTACTTGGGCAGCATAAAATCTAGGGATGGTAGAAAAATAATTGAGAAATAGTAGGACTGCACAGGAATGCGGAAAAAAGTGGAATTGACTTACGGCTAATATAAGTATGAACATTAAAGTCATTGTTAAAAATGTTTGTATGGAGTATGGCGTTATATGGGTGCAAAAGGTGGATGATAGAGCTGCAGACAGGAAAAGAAAAGAAGCGTTCTAAATGTGGTGCTCTAGAAGTATACTTAAAATCAGGAAGTTCTTAAGAGAATAGAGAACAATTTGGAGGATTTTGAACAAGGGAAAGGATAGATAAATAGGCTACGTTTTGAGACACGAGAGTCTTGTAAAATTACTATTAGAGGTAAATATGTGGAGTAAAATCAGAAGAGGGAGGATGGATAGAATATGCTGTGCAGTTATTGAGGACGTGGAATGTGGTAGGTATGTAGAAATGTAAAAGCTTGGGCAGGATAGCTTAGCATGTAGGGTTTTCAGCAGACTAATCTTAGGACTGATTACCACAACAGCAATAAACATGCTACATTAAGGTAATCCACGTTTCGGTAACTCCCCTCTAATAGCATAAGAAGTGATTTTAAAGGGAAAAGGAAAAAGTAACTTAATCGGATACATCCCAAAAACAAACAATTGAATACTGTACATAATCAAAGGGCACGTGGATGGAGTTCCAAGTCATGTGAGAAGAAGAGTGCAGCTTCTACGAGGCTTGGAGGCAGAAAAAAGAAAATACTGAATGTTGAAGGAAGAAGCAAACAGGGCAAACAGAGAGAACAAACAAGTTCCAAGCCGATCTCCGTACAAAACACTGTAGACCATAAAATATCTATGTATAATTGTTAAGCAAATAAAGAACCGATATCGTTTGTTGTTCAGTGCCGCCAACATCGACAACGCCTATATGCTGATATAACTTCCCATCCACCTCGCAATACAGATTTCGAAACATGAACAATATTTTTAATATTACCATTTTAATTATTATTTGTACCTTATATATTTGAAAATACTAATATATTGTGTAAATAAATAATCCGCTTTAATTTGTCTTTAGCTGCTTTAAGAACGATTTTAGCGGACTGAAGAAGGTTTTTTTTGGAGGGTTGACAGGCTACGTGAGGGTGATCATGAAACAGGCAACTCCCCCTTAATAGCATAGGAAGGGAATTGGAAAGGGGGGATGCGGAAGGTAGAGCAAGGTAGCAAAGGGTTGACTAGGGCCCCCGTGCTATAAGTTTAAGGATCCTACCCGGTGTTTTACCTAACTAGATTTTTTTTTGGGTAACAGGCTACATGAGGGTGATCCTGAAACAGGCAACTCCCCTTTAATATGCAGGACATGGGTTCTTATGGGTCTACGAACGAGTTACACCTACAGGAGTCGAGATATTTAAGATACTCTTTGACGACGTCAGCGCTGGTCCACACAGCGTGCCTACCACTACAATTTCAGGACAGCACAGCACGACGACGATAATCGAACCCGAGTATCTCCGCACCACGACCACAGAGTAGGTGAACCCTGAGGACCTAAACGTCACATTGTCAACTAGGTGGTTTAACAACTGGCGTGCTTGACACATCATCAAACAGGTCAACACAACGGGCTCATCTATACCTGCAAACTGTTGTCTACCACCACACACTAGGAAAGCCATTTGCGTTGATCACCGAACCATGAGATCTTAGCTGTCAAGTGAATGTGAGAGCCTTGGTGGGTGGATGAGTGTAGTGGAACTGCACGAAAACTCTCATTATAAGACGGACAGAAATCCTTCAGACAAATTGTTATTTTTCTTAAGTTAAATAGTAGATAATCGAAATAACTAAAGAATGACCAAATATTAGTAGTAGCATCACGTCGATTTTGTGTATTCAGTGATAATACAGCGCACCATACGAATTATTAGAAACTTTTGAACAGCGGCTTTTCTTTGATTTACATATCATCACATATTATTTATAAACAACTGTTTTACATCATTGGTTTGTGTGTGTGTGAGAGAGAAAGAAGAGGGGGATAGAGAGAATGTTTGTCGCTGGTGGTTGTTGAGATAGGAATATCTTAAGATTGTTGAGGAAATGGGTTGTTAAGAGATTGTCAGAAACGTATTTTTAAAACAATTGATTGTATTTACTGGAGGCAACTACCACAATCAAGAAAATCACGGTATAGTGTTATCGTAATTATTCATTTTGTGAAGGTTACTAAGCCTTTATTACCCCACGGTATTTATGTAGCCGGGAGCGTATGTGCAAGTTATGCACATTATCTTAATTGAAGTGATGAAACCAACACGGAGAATGCTTAGCTCTGAGTTACGTAAATGATCTTAATCGAAGTGATGAAACCAACACGGAGAATGGTTAGCTCTGCTAATCAGTATCAAAGGTCTCTTTATCTCAAGACTGAAACAGAACCACCATTGTATCCTTCGTCCCATATTGATATAAATATGCTGCGACGCTGTAAAGGACTCAGTGCCAGCGCAGATAACTCTGTATGTAAACGTATTTACTTCTGTGTAGAATAAAAACTTTTGAAAAACGAAAGTGATAATCTAAATTACTTAACTGGCGCAGTCGGTAGAACGAGGTGTAAACAACACAATCGAAAACTTCAGAACCCTCTGAATTTCAATTCGTTGAAATTGTGTTGGTGGATTTCAATCATTCAACTACACCGTCCGAACAAGCACAGATATAAGTGACATACGCAAATCATCGGAATCGTCAAAGGCTGTAATCCTTTGCTGGAAGGCGTCGGATCCTGTCTTCAACCTCAGATCCGCCGAGCGAGGAGGTGAGAAGATTTGGAAAACTGGTGGGCCTACTTCAAGGTATCAGCGTCCGTCAAACGGATCGACCCTCGGCACCAAATCAAGTCGTCGTCAGCATCCACTGCAGCAGGACAACTTTCAACCCAACCAAATGCAGATGAAGCTAATATTAATCGCAGTTACAATACTGCGAATGTAAATTCTCTTTCAATTTGTTCATAATCATATATTTGCATATTCACTGAACTTGAATTTAAAACCATTATTGTTCATAATCACTGCATTGTGTTTCAAATTCACTGAATTATTTGAATAAAATGTTAGTAAGATATATATATATGGAAAATTTGGAAATTAAATCTAAAGATATCCAAAAACCAACTAAATTTGAAAAAGTACAACATCCAGCTTGGAAAGTCCCGACATTTGACGGCCAAGATGATAACTACCTTCTGACTAGATGGAAGTCAGAAAAACATCGGAACCGGGTGTGCGTTCACAGCATTCTACCAAAGCAGGGAAGTAAAATTTGAAAAATTCCCTTTGGCTGGACACTGTACTGTGCTTCAATCAGAACAATTAGGAATAATCAAAGGTTTAGAATGGGCAAAGGAAAGAAGAGACGACGCCAGGATTATTATACAAAGCGACAACATGGCCGCTGTCACAATGGTAAATAACTCTAGAACCACCAACGCACTTGCCCATCGTGCACAGACGAGACGATAATGCGTCAAGTATATAATGCTGGCAGAAATATTAAAGTGGAATGGGTGCGTGGTCATGCCGGTAACGTTGGCAACGAACGTGCTGACGAGTTGGCCAAAGAGGCAACACGTGACGATCGTCAAGCTTAGCCCAGTAGGCCTAAAGAGATCATTACGCAAAGTAACTATGGAGCGGTGGCAGATTGAATGGACACGAGGAGAAAAAGGAGGGGGCACACGTATATTCATCCCAGACGTGCGTTTCCAACATAACTTGAAGATTGACTATGAAATAACGCAGCTACTCACAGGACACGGCGTCTTCAACGCCTACCTAACAAGATTCAACCTTGGCGCAAACAGCGATGAATGCGACTGCGGGATGAACGCAAGAGACGACAGAGGCCGTTCACTTCTTCGCGGAATGCCCCAAGTTCGAGAGAGCCTCGAGTCTGATGACATCGCCGGAAACCTAATGGAATTCACCCGAAACGAAACCTGTGCGGCAGCACTATACAGATTTGTGAAATCTTGCAAAAAACTAACCGTGAAAAATAATGATAATAATGACAATTAGTGCATAACTTATAAGTATCGAAATTTAAAATATAAACAAATTTGTTCAGTACAAAGTTTATAAACTCTATATATTCTGCTGAAATCAATCGAATTAATTTTTAAATCTTTGGTTTTGTACCAAACCGCTCAATGTTTAAACGGTAAGCGGTGTTTATGTATTCTACGGAAATAAAGGAGAAAAAAATATATATAAAGTATAAAGTAAGCTAATCCATAATATTAACAACCATTAATAATTTAATAGAATCGTTTAAAATATTAACAATCAAACAGATGGCTTCGATTTGTGAAATCAAATCTTATACAAATAACATTCCTTCCTACGACGGAAATCCGAAACAGCTCGCTTTCTTCATCAAATGAAATGAAAAAATAAATGCACTGTTAAATTCTTTACAACCACCAATTCCGAATACCGCAAAATATATTGCTTTCCTTAGTGTACAGGATAAACTAATAGGTAAGGCCTCAGAAATAATTCAAGAGAAAGATTTCGATAACTGCATACAATTGAGAGACTTTCTCCTCGAAAAAGTTTCCTTTAACCAAACTTCTAGAAGCATAATGCTAGATTTTATGAAGAAAAGATGCAATAGGTTACCCTTCGAATTTTTTCAAGAAATTTCCGAAATGTTCTTCACACGATTACGCCAATGAAGGACCCCTTACGTAACAACCTTGCTACGAGAAATCCTCAAACTATTTCAGAAATATCTTAAAAGTAATTACTCGACACAAACTTCGGGTGTTCAAAATTTACAAACAGCTCAGAATAACAGTTCCCCTCACAACCAATACACTTTAAACTAAACAAACCACCCGTGAAAACATTTGCACCACAAATTAAAAGCCAGGCAACTAAAACCACGCCAATGTCAATGTCCGTAAGACAGACTGTCAGACCTAGAAATTATTTCAATACAAAACGGAAAAGAGTTACAAAACATAGAAGACGAAATACAAAATCAGGACTCTGTACAGGACGAATTAGAAAATGGATTTGAAATTGAAAACGAGACAGAAACCAAACTAAATCCTAATTACCAAAACGATAGTTCCCAGTTATTAGAACTTGACCAGAATTTCGAAGATAAATCCTGAATATAAACTGTAATTCTAAATTGCCGTGTATACAAATTTCAAAATTCATAATATTATAAATTACAGAATCGTCAATAAATTTAATAGACACCAAATTTGCTAACACCTAAAACATCTCAAACGTTTTAAAGAAAAATTAACTTTTACTACAGCAACAGGGAGAACTAATGGAGACGAATACCTAAAAATAAACGACAAAAACTATTAAATGCTATATATATATATATATATACATTTCACAGAAGCTTTAGCCTACTATTAGGCACCCCAGTCGTCAAGGAACTTATGCTTAGATATAGGTAATGAGGTTGCATATTATAAATTGAACTATTTTAAAAACCACACAGTTTGCATACAATCTGACGATTCAACTAACCTTACTTCTAGTATATTCGACCAAATTAGGACAGAACACCTTAGCGAAATTGATAAGAGGGAAATAATAAAAATTATTAAAGCATACAAAGATGTGCTTCCAAAAGGAACAGAAGTACTGTCACCCACATCTACGGTTAAACATAAAATAAAATTAACTGACCGCTTACCTATCGTACAGACATGAAGTTGAAAGCCATATTAAAAGTCTTCTAGATAATAAAATAATTAGGGAAAGCTACTCACCATGGTCTTCACCCATATGGATAGTTCCCAAAAAGATAAATGCTTCCGGAAAAAGAAAATCACGCCTAGTAATCGACTACAGGAAATTAAATAGCCGCACCATAGGTGGCAAATTCCCCATACCGAATATTACAGAATTTTAGAGAAACTCCGTAAATCTATATATTTTACATTAGATCTTGCATCTGTATTTCACCAAATCCAAATAGAAGAAAAGGACATAGAAAAAACTGGATTATCCACGGACCAGAGACATTTTGAATTCGTTAGGATGCCTTTAGGGTTGAAAAATGCGACCGGCACATTCCAAAGACTGATGAATACAGTTTTAAAGGTTCATGTGAACAAAATCTGCTTAGTATATTTAGACGATATCATCATTCTAGGAACAAACTTGCTCCTATAATATAGTAAAAATATTTAAGAAACTAAGAGAACACAACTTAAAAATTCAAATAGACAAATGCGAATTTCTTCGAAAAGAAGTGGCATATTTAGAATATGTGATTACGAAAGAAGGGATAAAACCAAATCCGGACAAAATAAACTCCATTCGACAATTTTCAACTCCAAAAACTTGAAAGGAGCTTAAGAGATTCCTTGGTTTAATGAGTTACTACCGTAGGTTCATCGACCAATTTGCCGAAATAACGAAACCAATAACAAATTGTCTGAAGAAAAACTCTAACATTGATTACGAAAAAGCAGAATATACAAAGTGTTTTGAAACATGTAAACAATTGCTAATTAACGACCCGATACTGGTTTACCCTGATTTTTCTCAAAAATTCACACTGACTACAGACGCGAGTAATTACGCTTGAGGAGCTGTACTAAGCCAAACGCGTGACGGAAAGTAACACCCTATTGGATATGCATTACGAACACTAAATTAACTACAGTACCAACGAACCAATGAACTTTTGAGCATCGTTTGTGTCACATACTATTTTAGACCCTATTTGTAAGGCTCAACCTTCGACATCAAAACAGACCATAAACCCCTAGTATGAATATTTAACTTAAGGGACCCCAATTCTAAACTTTGTCGTTGGCGAGAAAAATTCTGAGAATATAATTATGAAATTAAATTTAAACCAGGAAAAACGAACAATAATGCAAATGCACTATCGAGAGTTAGACCGGAATTCAAAATTAATGACATAAACGAAAATCTATTACATTGCATATCTAAAGATTTTAAATTTGGTAAGGGAGTGGCCAAAACAATTGACAATGAATATAATAGTAAAAAAAATTAACAACAGAATAAAGCATAAACCCATCTCAGTAGGAAATTGAGTTGAACAAATAATAAATCAAATCAAATAATATAACCAATTGACAATGAATATAATAGTAAAAAAATTAACAACAGAATAAAGCATAAACCCATCTCAGTAGGAAATTGAGTTGAACAAATAATAAATCAAATCAAATAATATAACCAATTGACAATGAATATAATAGTAAAAAAATTAACAACAGAATAAAGCATAAACCCATCTCAGTAGGAAATTGAGTTGAACAAATAATAAATCAAATCAAATAATATTCCACCTAATAACAAAGGAAAATTACTTCGACAAACTTTGCCTGGAGAATATATCGAAATGCTTGAATGAATTGAAAGCTTATTGTACTTCAAAACGAGATTGACGAAATAAACATGCCAAAATTAGCCTTTTGCGTAGATCAATTGAATTGGCTCGACATATCTTATTTAATAACTAAAACATTTAAGGATGACCCAATTACTATAAATATCTATGACCCTTTGGATGAAGTGAACGTGAATGCTAAAAACGATAGTATAGAAGTAAATCAAGATTCGGACCGTGAAACAGTACTCATTTCTCGAATTCTGCTTTGTTTACTTGATCAAATTGGATCTGTAGTAATTCTGTTTGAAATAAACAGTAATAAATAATGTTTAGAATAAAATATGATTTAATGAAGTTTATTATATTCTTTTTGAGATTTTCGGTGCTCAATCTTACATGAAATCTATATTTTCTATGACCAAATAATTTTTTAACTTCCACTTCCGTTGTTTTCGTCTGTGTCATGAACATTATTTGGTTTAATCCATAATTCACGTTTGTGTCTTAATAGATTAGTCCATTTAGTTTGTTTTCATTTTATTTATTCTCCTTACAGTGCGATTCCCTTTCCATATTAGTTTCTAGCTTTCTTCTGCTTTATTTATTGATCTTAAATTCCAATTACAGCTGCCTGCCTTTTGTAGAGATTATGGAGAAGCATTGTTTATCAATATTTTATTCCTGTGCTCTTCAAAAATTCTTAATAGTTTGTCCCGGTACACATTACCAAACGATATTTAAAATCTTCATATCCCATGACATATCCTGTCTTCTACAATTAGACGCATTGTCAATAATGCTTCTCTTGTCCGCATATTATTTCTAAATAAAATTTATATTCTCCTAACTCGCATTCTATTTGACGTTCTATACGCATATTTACTATTTTCATTAATATTTGACACGCATCTCCCCAGAGTGACTGCGGGGCTCACCTGACTATGTTGGAAATGCATTGTACTGTCAACCTTCCGAATCCCCCCTTTTCAATTCCCTTCCTATGCTATTAAAGGAAGTTGCATGTTTCAGTATCACCCTCATGTAGCCTGTTAACACAAAAAAATATAAATTTTACACGCATAAGATACTAAACTATTGATCCTGCATCTATCCGCCCCAGTCTCGACGGTATGGGTATAATATTGTTTTTACTAATTTTTTCTGGCGTTCTTCCCGTTTTATATATTTTCCAAACTATCCTGAATAGCCATGATATTGCTTCTTATAAAATACCCTGGAATATTATCAATTCCTGGCCCCTTAGAATTGCTCTGATCTGTCGACCGCCGGCCGTAAAACTTATAAACCAACTTTTATCATTAAAATCCTCTTCTTTTTTCTATTAATGACTGATCTAGAATTCCACAGTGACTGATCTGCTGCATATTCCTTCCATCTTTAGGCCTTCTCTTCTTTATCCAGAATAGGTTTACCTTCCGCTCTTCTGCTAATACTTTCCCTCTTTCCGAATACTTATTTTCCTATAAGCTGCATTTATTTTCCCTTTAACCATAAAATCTTCCACGTTTTTGTATTTCTCTTGCATCCAAGCTGCTTTGCACTTCCTATCTGTTTCATTCTTCAGTCGTCATTACCACTCTTCATTATTTTCATTTCTCACCTTTTTTAAATGTACGCCTTTCATGAATCATTTTGATAATTTTTGTGTTACCCATGGATTTTTATTGGCCTGAGCTATTTCCTATTTTTTCCACCGCTGCTGTATCATTGTTTTCTTTAAGTGTAGCTATTTCTCTTCTGTATTATTTCTTTCTTCTTTCTATATTTATCTACTCCTGACATAATAAAGGAAATATGGAGCTCCAGTATGTTGCGAACTGGAACTCAGCCAAGAACGGACGTCTAGTCTGAACCTGCGTCTACTTGATCCGTCTAGTCGTAACATTTACGCTCTTTCTCTAAACTATAGTTTGATTTCCATGCAACTTTGACAAATTTAGACCATGTCCATTCTGATTAACTTAATGGTAGAATGTCCGTCCGAAATAAGGGACTGCCAAGGGTTCAATTTGAAATTTCACCATTTACATCTTATAAATTTGGCTTTACTCTCTGCATCAGAACTTCAATAGAAGCACTACTACTCCCTTTAACTACTTTAAAACATTGTTTTCAATTACTGAATCATTTTGATTTTTTTCAATTTCGCTTCTTATACCGTCCCTTAATGTTAAAAGTGATTTATGTAAAGTTTCTTAAAATTATAAAAAATCTATACTCAGAAATTAATTTCAGTACAGTACCTAACGAGTACAAGATATCACTGCAATGGTTGTCTAATAAATTTAACCCTATTGTTCGTGAGAACTAACATAAGGGTTATCATTCAACTTACTTTTCCCATTTTTTTTCCTTCTCTTTTCCCTTATTTCTTTGACCTTTGTGTACACGAAATTAGAGACCTTCAAAACGGCTAGGCATTTCTACCATTATATATGCCCATCCAACAAAACGGTATATACAAAACCTAAACTAACAGAGCACTCATGCAATCTCAGAATAAACTGGTACTGTAATCAAAACATCACTTAAAAACTATAACATACGTAAGGTAAAAATATCGATTGTACATTAATACATACACTCATATTTCAGATTTAAAAATATGATTGTGAAGGGTAGATAGTGTGCGTTAATAAATACCGCCCCATATTTCGTTGAATAAATATTATTTACATGCATTCACGATAACACCGTTTATAACCGTTTGTATAATTCCATACCTATGTTTTAGTAATGAATAAGGTTCAAAATAATTTCGATTGGATCCATTTTCCGGTTTCATGGGACATCTATGTGAACAAATATGTTAATATTTCAAAGAATCATTTATCATGAAGGCAGGAATCTAATGTTATGTTAAATTATTTCCGTACAGTCCCATACACAAGTTATATATTAAGGTCTATAAATCTTTGAATTCTAGCGATCAAGAATTTTATAATGAGGTGAAATATAAAATATTTAAATTAGCACTGGCCAGTTTTTATCGTAAAAGATTGTTAAATTGAAATGGACCATGTGCCTCTGCTATTTGGACGACATAATAGTTTTCTCGGAAACGTTCAGCCAACATCTGCATAGACTGCGAACTGTTCTCGAGTGTCTGAGTGCAGCAGGGCTGAGACTGAATCCAAAGAAGTGCCTATTCGGTGCAAGGGAAATAAAGATCCTTAGACAACTAGTCTCACGGAAAGGTGTACGACCAGACCCGGAGAAAGTCAGGTCAGTAACAAACTTTCCCCGGCCAAGAAATATACTAGACGTCAAGAGTTTTCTTGGGCTCTGCTCTTATTATAGGCGTTTTGTCCGAGACTTAAGTGGAAGGACACGGCCACTACACAAACTGTTGCAAGGAGACGCCAAATTTTTCTGGAGTCTTTTGACACGCTGCGAAGAGCCCTTGTTTCCCACCCCGTTCTGGAGTTGTTCGGCCAAAATGCACCGACTGAATTGCATACTGACGCAAGCGGCCACGGACTTGGTGCTGTACTCGTTCAGATATTCGGCAAAAAAGAGAAGGTGTTAGCCTACGCGTCCAGAACACTTAGCAAAGCAGAGAGGAATTATTTGACGACAGAGACAGAATGCCTTGCTGTTGTTTGGGCCATAAATAAATTCCGGCCGTATCTCTTTGGCAAACCGTTCACGGTTGTGACGGACCACCATTCCCTCTGCTGGCTGACCGGACTCAAGGATCCTTCTGGACGACTCGCTAGGTGGGCATTACGACTTCAGGAATACGACGTCACGATAAAGTACAAGAGTGGACGAAAGCATCAGGATGCAGACTGTCTTTCCCGAAACCCTGTCGACGACGAAAAACCGAAGACTGAGATCGTGGATTGTCTTTACTCTTTGACTAACATTCCTGTGGAACACTGAAAGATCCGAATCTGAACGAGATTTTACGAGCTTCGAACTCTTCTCAAGATGTAAAAGGGGGCTTCGAAATAAATAATAACGTACTACACAAGAAAAATTACGACTCAGGCATAGGATAAAGATGGTTTCTAGTCATCCCCAAGCAATTGAGTCTAGAAATTCAGCGGCAATTCCACGAAGCACTGACCGTTAATCATCTACGAGTCTTCAGGACATATGATAGAATCCGTCAGCGACAACTTTTCTGTACTGCCGGGTCCTAGCAGATTTTTTGTATAACATTCTGATCTATGAGAAGGCCCATAATTCCGGGCCCTGAGGATAGAATTAAAAATTGTTCGTTTTAAAAGTTTAATTTGTATCAATTTTTTGTTTATATATTTGTTTGTAGTTATAATTTAAGAAACAAATTATTGAAATATTACAATTCTAAAACTACTGTAAAACATATTTTTTGTTTTATTACAAAATAACTATTATTAATATATCAATATTTTACCTAAAGTACTTAAAATCACCCTATATTCGTTAATGATTGGTGTCATCCCTTTGTTCTTCCTTTAATTTAGCAAACCCACTGGAAGCCTGAGTTATCCAAACAAATTTTTTACATATTCTGAGCGGACTTATTATTTGCATTGAACATATATGCAGATATTAATGAATGCATCGTTGTTATGGAATTACTAAATGAAACCTTTGCTCATCCTGCGGTTATATTATTCTCACATCGTCGACACTGCAATTCGTGCATACAGATTCCTCAAAGCCGCAACCACATTCGGGCTTAGGTGTACTTTAGATTCTTGATCTTGTAGCTATATGTTAAGATTTACGAAAAATTATTCCTAGAATATCAGAAAAACTCTCGTGCAATCTTCATATAAAACACAAAAACTGAAACATGAAATTCGATAGTTCAAAGTGGACTCAATCAAACAATTTCTATCAAACCTAGCAGCTGAAAAGGACTGAGACTATTTATTTTTGAAAGTTACAAAAAGAATTAAGATACCAATACCCTCAATAACTCTTATCAGGAAAGGACTAGAGATAGTAATCCATAAAGTAATCTTGTTTGTGAACATCTTTCTGACACTTATACCGAATAAAATCCAAACTGATAATGTTCTGGAATAAGTTAATAACTTAACAACTGAAGGAAGTCGAGGAAGAAATAAAATTTATCTGTCATTGAAATAGGGCGCCAGGATTTGAGCTGATAACAGGACAAATATTGAAACAGCTACCAAATAAAGGTAATCTTCCTGATGAATGCAGCCAGCATTCAGATTGAAGCACATACCTGCCACCTGCAAAGTAGCTGAAATAATGTTACCAAAACGTGGTAAGCAACCACGTGATGTCAAATCATACAGACCGATATCACTCTTGCTAGTTTTTTCAAAATTGTTCGAGAAACGTCCGCTCAAAAGATCATACAAGAAAATAAATTAATTCTAGACCATCTATTTGGCTTTATAGAAAAACACTCAACAATTGACCAAGTTCACAGGATTAATGATATAATAGAAAAAGCATTAAAAGGTAAATTAATCTGTTCAGCGTTATTTCTTGCCGTTGTGGAAGCATTCGATAAATAAACTATTACTTAAAAAATCGACACTTCCGAATCAAACAAGAAATTCAAGCAGGGCTACCACAAGGAAGTGTTGTTGAACCATTCCTGTATCTGCTTTTTACAAGTGAATTCCCAAAATCAGACGACTCCAAACTGACGATACGGCAATAAAAGCAACGGGGCACAATCAACAATATTCACAGAAGTACCACTAGTCGCTACTAATACTATATAGAATTGGACCAGCCAATCGAAAGTTAAATTGAATGAGTTCAAATCCATTCATGTTAACTTTATGAATAAAAGAATGATTGACCCTCCATCTCTGCACATAAACGGGAACACAGTACCATACGAAAATAAAGTCAAATATCTTGGGATGGCTGCAGATACCGAGTTAGTATAGAGAGAACACGTAAGAAAGTGAAAGGAAAATTAACCATTAAATATCGACAATAAAGATGGATCATCGGAAGATATGCCAACCTGTGATTATAGAACAAATCTTTGGTGTATAATAAAATTATTAAACCTATGGCATACAACTAAATCCATTTAAATTGCGCCTTGACTGAATACGGAGATCCTCAAGGGTCAATTCTTGGGGCTCGACACTCACCAATCATGTTCCATCTTCTAAAATCTATTCTCTGCTTCAGCGGGGGGTAATTTTCAGCTTGCTACACATTACTTTGACCAATTTAAGTCACGATATCTAATAAATTGTGTTTTTAAATAAATGTGCTTGTATTACATATAATTTTTCTTAGTCTCCTTTATTTTATTACTTTAAAAGTGTTCATAAATACATTTAACAATTTACGTAAATATTAAGTTATTTGTGTAGTAATGTTGAGTGAGTTATGCGCCGAAACGGCCGCTTTACGTCTAGTAATATTACGCCAGTCTCATCCCGCTCCCATAGCGGTTTATGGGGACAAGTGACTGGAAAGACAAGTGTCTATAATTCTTGGGAGAGGCGCTTAAGGACGCATATTCTCAGACAGATTCCTCAATAACATTTGCTGGCTTGAAGGGTGATATCTAGCATAAGAGAGCAAATTTGCAGGGCTAAAGCGTGTCACGAACGTTTGCCAGCCCCGTATCCAGATCTACATCTAGCTCTGGGATGCAGTTCCTAGCGACAAAAAGCCGTCTCGACGGACGCCATCACCTCGAGCGTCGAATGTGTACAGCCCGAAACTCAAGCCAAGTAAATGTGTCTCCAGCGGTGGACTAATGAGATATTCCTTGAGTTGTTCAGGTAATTCTTTCGAGCTGCCCGAGACCCCTGAAAGAAAGAGTTAAGGAATGATTTCGTTTAATATATAAATTTTGTTATTTCACTTTGCTAACAAACAGTGTTATTTATTCTTATATTAAACAATCGGGTTGAGTAATAATCATTTTTATTTGAAATTCTTTATTGTATTAGTTGTAGAAGGAGGTGTTACAATTTACTCCGAAAATTCAAGGATTCGCCACACTACATTGTGCCACTTGAAGTAAGAGATCATTCTTCTGTCCCTTTTCTTGTAGTTATTAATTGTTTTAATTAACCAGGCAATGCCAGTCGTCTGTACTTCTGTTTACCATTTTCATCTCTCACCTTTTTTAACTGTACGCCTTTCAACAATAATTTTTAAAATTTATGTGTAATGCATTGTTTCATATAGGTCTGAGCTATTCTTCCTATTTTTTCGTCGGCTGCCCTAGTCATTGCTTTCTTCAAGTGAGTTTATTTCTCTTCTGTATTATTTCTTTCTCCTTTCTCTATTAATCTACATAATGAAGGAAAATTATGGGAGCGACTCGTATTACACCGGTATCGACACCAAACTGGATAGTTTCTTTGTTATTATTATATGACCCATTTCCACCCCACACCTCACATGCTGGAAGCTTGAAGGGGTTGAAATAATATACAAACATTGTCGGGACACATACGTTTCAGCATTCATTTACCAACGGAGGGTCGTCACTGCGACGCCATTTTCCTTTGCCGTATCCCTGGTTTTGAGCGTAATTGTTAGGAAAAAGTGACGTCACCAGCCTTCAGATTTACTAGCTACTAAATATCGTAATATTATGCAAACGATGAACCTTTCGCACTTTTGGGATTCTGTTAATAAGACAAGTAAATGGGAAGATACGAATTAACGAGTAAAAAAGGGGACGTCCGGACGGGGAATTGAACCCGGTCCTCCTCAATCCGAGTCCCGCGCGCTCCCGCGACGCCACCTCGGTGAGTGACTTTTGCCTTCTAGTTTATGGTATTTATCTGTTCGTTCGAGCAAAATAATTTCGTACTATTTCATCGTAAAATATTACATATTCTATCAAAAAAAATTTCTGATTATTCTATTTGTTATAACCCCTTAGTTTGAATAAAAAAATTGAAATAACAAAATTTTACTAGATGCACCGAGAACGTTGAGAAGAGGGAAATAAATGTGTTTATTCTGGTAGGAATGACTTTCACGACGGACTTGTTTTCGTGTAAATGTAAGTTACCTGTTGGTATTGTAGACAAGTGCATCATATTAAATGCGTACCGAACAGGTCAGTTGTTGGAAACAGGGCTTTGAAATCTTTCTAGAATTAGGAATAATTTGGCGATGTGTGAACTACTTGAGATAAAACAATTGGTAAAGTATGATTGATGTTTCTCTGGAGTGAGGCAGAGTGTGTGATTTTGGAAGGAATAGAGGACGTTTGAGACGGTGAATCGGTGTTGAGGAGAGCAGAGTGATATGTGGGAAGAGGTAAAACAGAAAAAAAGGTTTTTGGAGAGACGGAGAAGTGTTTGAGTGGAAATTAGTGGTGGCCAGAGAGACCGCCGCAAGGTTGTTGAGATTTGGGATTTGGAGAGCCCATTCACATGCGTCTGAACAGCGGAGAAACCATTCCGCGTAGAGCTGTGTACGCGTACCTTAAGGAAGTATTCCCGCAGGAACAGTAATCTGTAACAGCCACACCGAGATCAACAAAAAGTAAGCTCGCTTCTTTCCCTTTGACTTCGTGTCGCTGCAATGACCGGGCATGCCATTGATCGCTTTAATATTTCATGTATATCAGGCCATTTATAAATATTTTAGATAAGCCTAGAAGAATATAGTTTAAAAGAGTACGAATGTGAGCGTGAGTGTATAACCGCAACATTCAATGATTAACGAACAGACGGATTGAGTTTTTGATATTACATTGATGAAAAATATATTTATTTGATTATTAAAAAATCCACTCCATAGTTAATTATTAAAGCCAAGACACTTGAGAGTCCGATGCACGGTTCTAAAATTACTCATGTGTCTTGGCTCATCTCTCTTAGTGATCACGCGGTTTCCAATTGTTTTTCTTATTTTAATATATTAATTCTGCACATGCAGTGGCGCCCAAGCCGGTTCCGAGGGAGCGGATAATCGTTTAATATATCGTGCGTTAAGGTTCCAAGTTCGCCCCGCTCTCAAACAATGAGGCATTGTCCCTGCAACACTTTTTGAACCAGTGTGAAACGGTTTGGGCCACCAAGAGAAAGCTCTGTTAAAGTATCTTGCCATAATTCACCTGGGTATAGTATTTGCAAACGTAAGAGATATCTGCTCGAACTTTTGTCGCTGCGGAGTCACAAGAAAGGAGACAGAATTCGTGCTACGTGCAATAAAATTCAGACTCCGCCTAACACCTTGGTTGTTTCTTAATTTTCTTGAAACTTGACGGAGTCGTGTGGTTTATTTCCCTATAAGAACCAAAAATACTATTGGTGGATACATCCCTGCCACTTTGATGGTCCAGGCTATAGTAGTGGGTAGGAGATTCTAAAACGGCTGGCAGAGAGATTTTAGCCCACCGATTGTTGGAGAGCAGATTTGGAATGATTTTTCGAGAACGGTGAAATTGGAGAGATGCCAAGACAATTTTGGTGAGTGATATCGAGCAGATGATCGGCTTCCTTCAACAGGGAAAAGCAAGGGAAAGGAGGATGAACGGAAATTCTTCCTGAACCAGGAACTAAAAATGGCTTTG